>VRYO01001463.1:78562747-78585723 GCA_009812075.1 Sialia sialis | reverse complement strand
TAGGAGCAGGGGACCGCCGGGAACAGGGGGTGCACAAGGACGGGCCAGCCCCTGCCGCTGGGAAGCCGGGCTGTGTGGGGCCGGGCTGGAGTGTCCCGCCCCCTCTGCCGTGCAGAGTTAAAAAAAAAAAAAAAAAAAAAAAAAGTGTGGCTTATATTCGGGTGCTGCTTATATGTGGACAAATCCCGTGGTCTTCCCAGCTACCCGGAAGTGCGGCTTATATTCAGGTGCGGTTTATAATCGTGAAACTACTGTACATTTTAAAAAATGTCTAAGTTTCTTACTGCCCTGATAATTAAAGCACTCTTTTTTTGGGAATTCACACAAGTAATGTTATTCTATATCAAAATCAACATAGATACTTAATGTTAGATTTACAGTGTTATACTCCAAAACTGCATAAATAGATATTTAGACTTTGCATGCTATATTGTATTCTGGTAATTAAATTCTATACCAAGTCACCATGACATAAGTATGAAAGACATTTAAAATTAAGTTACTAGGCTGAAGATGAGTGATCATTTCTTTCAAGTACAGAAATTTCTGGTGGAATACTTTATTCTTTTAGTTGTGGTATTTCTCTGTAATGTGTAGAAGGAATCACAATATCTATCTTCAAGAAGGTGAAATCAGAGGATAGCTGTTATTAACAGACAGAAGGAAGCAAATTAATGTTCTGGATGAAATAAAATTAACATTTCACTGCAAAATACCTAAAGAAAGTCAGTAGAAATACTGATGCCAGCAGCTAACAATGAAAGTAGGGTACAGAATGTCAACAAACTTGAAATTCTTACTTGAGATGTGTTCTCATATCTCCTACACACAACTAGTAAAGTTGTAACAAATCAATCTTAGTGGATATAAAATTTAAGAAAAAGGAGATATGTTTCAATTTGTTAACAATATAAGGTTTCAGAATATTATGTATTAAGATGCTAGCTTGATGAATCAGGTGTTTCTCTATACTGTTCTCTTTTTAATCATGTAGAATCACTTAAATTCATTGTTTGACTATTGCATAATATGCTATTTCTGTCTTAGAGTTATTTACAGCATATACAGTGGAAAAAACACCTACTGTTAGGCGTTGGGGGATATTTAAAAATTGTCTTCAACTTTAATATTTGTTGACATGCATTCTGAACCCATAATTGCATGTCTACTGTTCAACTCTCACAGAAATCTTTTAAACAGATGTATGCAAGAAAATTCAAAAGCTATTTGAATGAGAAATTAACTTTTACATAAATTAGTTCACTGGAATAAAATGTTCTTGTTAAATACTGATGCAGAGAGCTTGTAGCAATACTTTTACCTGTTCTAGTCCAGAGGCTGTGCCAAAAAGTCGGCTCTGCTCTTGACGAGCTGTATGCCTCAGAATGGTTTAAAATTACTAAGAAATACCTGAGCATTGCCTCAAATCTGGGCAAAAATTAATCAAGCAGCTTAAGAGACAGCATTACCAAGAACAGAATGGTGCCTTCAAGTGCAGCTTGATTCAATAACTATTAACCTGCATATAGATAAAAAATATTTGTTAGCGATTATCCTGTTGTACTAATTTGGAAATGTCAGTCATATGAATGATCTTTTCAGACTTTATCCACATTTTCATTAGAATTTAGGAGATTACTGGGCTCACCTGTGCAATATCATTCCCAGTAAACCCTTTGCATGTGTTCCAACTCTCAAAAATTGGAAGCTTTTTTGGTGTTTGAATGATAAAACTAATCTTGACAAGCCATCTGAATAATCAACTAATGAAGAATTTCTCAGCTTGATAACAAGTGTGGGAAGATAACAGAAGAGCCCACCTCTGCATTTTCTTGATAGCTAGAAATGGAAAACCAAGTGTGGTGAAAAGATATGATATGAGAGAAAGATCTGTCAGAAATGTGAAATTTTAATCCATACAAGTACCAATGAAACTTGCACACTCTGAAGATAATGGTTATGCTGCCATTCAATTCTGTGTAGTGGCTTTCTGCTTTGCTTAGTGTCCTTGAGCAAAGGTAATTGGTTTTTACTCTCCTGTGAGCCTAATGTAGTCTATGACTGCTCTCACCCCATAGGGAGAATGCATCACACACTAATTGTATTGGCAAATCGGAATCAAATTGTGCTAATACATTCAAGGCTACTAACAGGTTTCATCTATTTAGAAAGCTCTGTTGGTCTTACCTGTCCAAATACAGAATTTTCTTTGACCTGGAATATCATGTCAATAGTTAAAATATAATAGTCGGATGATAAATGAAGTTTATACAGCATTTCAGTAATCTCAAAAAAAAGAAGGACATACGTTTTCAGAACCTATTATGACCTCTTTGATCAGGACAATTCCTATTTCTCTATAGTATCTTATCTCTTTCATGGCAGTTTTTTTAAGTGATTATGTTATTTCTGAAAATAATACCTTGTAGGTTTTTTATATACAGTAATTTCATTATTATAAGACGCACCTTTTTCATTGAAGAATCTAGCCTACCCCAGCAGTTCAGCTAATCATCAGGTGCGGCTTATTTATGGACAAATCCCAACAAAATGCTAACCCGGAAGTGTGAGCTGGCTGGGCAGAGAGCTGGCGTGGAGCTGCGTCCGGGCGGATGGGGACCGGGCTTTGCTGAGGAGCCGGGCAGGCTGGTGGCATGGCCACAGGGGAGCGGGACAGGCCAGCCGGCAGCGAGGTCACCACCGCTGCCAGGCTAGGAGAGCCAGGTGGGCTGGCAGCGGGGTCACCAGGGAGGGGGATGGGTGGCAGGGGTGGAAGTGCCGGGGCTGGCAGCACGGGGAGGGCTCCTGGGGCTGGGTTTCAAGGCACATGAGGCGCAGCCCGTGCAGCTGAGTGAGCAGTGCCGGCGCCCGGCACCTGCGTGTCATGGGCGCTCCCCTCGTCCTCCACCTCCTCCTCCTCCTGCTGCCACTTGTCCACCTCTGGGTCAGGCTCAGGGTGAGCGGTGCCACACCATCCCTGGGCTCCCCATCAGCTGTGGCCCCGAGCGGCGGGGGCAGCTCCTGCGGGCAACCTACAGCCCCGAGCTGCGTGGCGTGTGGCAGTTTCGGCAGCACGTCATGCCGGGCCCAGGGCCGCCGGCGCCGCCCACACCACCGGGCTCTGTCTCTGTCACTGGCCCTGTCCTTGCCCAGCTGTGCCTCTCACATCCTGCGATACCACACCTCGCCTGACACCAACAAGGACTGAGCTCTGCCGCGACTCGGCCGGGCTCTGACCCCGGGACCCCAGCGGGGAGAGCACCGCGGGACCCCCGTGCTACCCCCGCCCGTGCTCGCCCTCCCTGCGCTGCCATCTCCGAGCGCTCCACTGGGTGCGCCCTGGCCACCGGCAGCGAGCGGTGGCAGCAGGAGAAGGAGGAGGAAGAGGAGGCTGAGGAGGAGGAAGAGCGGGACCAAGCTTCCCGAGGTGCCAGTCCCGGCTGCTCAGCTCTTGGGAGGCAGAGGGAGCGATGCTTGGCACTGATTCCTGGAGTAGCACCCCGTCTTTTCCTCCTCCTCCTTCTTCTCCTCCTCTTCCTCCTCCTCCACCCCCTCGTTATCCTCCGGCTGCCGCTGGCCCCAGCCCCCCCACTGCCTCCTCCCTCCTCTGGCAGGAGTGTTTGTTTTTCTGCTTTTCAGCAGCCCCGGGGGAGAACATAATATCAAGCAAAGCCTGGGAAAAAGCAGGCGGGGCAAGCCGGGCAGGCTGGCAGCAGGGGCGGGAGTGCCGGGGCCCGTGGCACGGGGAGGGTGCCCGGGGCTGCGTTTAAAGGCTTCGCCGGTCTGTGAAAATTGTTTGCAAATTGTGCACCTGATAACAAACCCCACGATCGCGTGATTCTGTTACTAACTCCTGCCTTTGTCGCACATGGATCCTTGCTTAAAAAAAAAAAAATTTAAAAAGTGTGGCTTATATTCGGGTGCAGGTTATATATGGACCAATCCCGTTGTCTTCCTGGCTACCCGGATATGCGGCTTATAATCAGGTGCAGCTTATAATTGTGAAATTACTGTAACATGATTTTTCATTGGTAACATTGCAACTCCTAGCTTTTTTCTTGTTTATCAATTATTATTATCATTTATTTAGTTATCCTACTCCTATTGTGACTGTAACATACTTCAGCAGAGTGGACGAAAACAGAAAATAATGATATCTTCTCCTTGACCTTCATAATGTAAAAGTAATATCTTTTGTTTATTCCTTGACTTGAATAAATAAAAGGATCTTATTTGTTTATTTATTTGTTTGTTTGTTTGTTTATTTATTTATTTTTATTTAAAGCATTGTTCTGGCTCTATTGTGGATGAGACAAAGGACAGTCGCATTTGTAAAGCTATCTCTGTTCAGAAATGCAAGCTGTAAGAACACAGCTGTAATAAGGAAAAGGATGAGTGTAGTATTGCTGCGGTTCAGAACACAAACATCCAGTTTAGTTTAAAAGTAGAATGCAGGCATATTCTACTACATTGCGAGAATAGGAGAACTTCACCTCAGCACAATAAAAGAGATTCCGGAAGTTACTCAGATGCAAATGAAAAAATCCCCAACAGTATTTCAAATTTAACATTTTAAGTCCGCTTTTATCACAGTCATGGGACAATGGATATTTTTATTACTTACAAACTTCTTAATTCTGAAAGATACTGAACAGAGCTCCAGGAATATGCTTTGCAGATTCTGATCCAACTGTCCTGACTGAGACACGGCATTGCTCAGAACGAGTCAATTTCAAGCTCTAAGAATTATATAAACTTGCTCCTTTAAGGCAAAACATAATTTAAGTGAGATGTGTGTGCACTTCTGAATGCACTTTGATTTGGGTTACTGGTACTAATCATATAGCTACATCTCTCCTCATGCATAATTGGAAGGTTTTTTCCAATCAGGAGAGTGATTTTTTCTATGTAATCACATTTAATTTATATATACTAAAGTAAAAAAGAAAGAACCTGAATCTTCTACCACTGGTATTCTGCCTCAAGTAAACAGCTGCACTACAATGAATTCAACACATTGTCATTTTGCTTTAGTAGCACTCCATGTATACTTCATTAATTCATCTATCTACATACGCAGTAAATAGGTAGAATTTTAATTTTGGCCTATGTTAATTCCAGGTAGAAAATATATTGTAGATTAATTCTCTTTTGCTTGATCAAAAGTTAAATGAAGTGATTTTTTTTTCCTAATTTTATGATTTTATCTTGTGCTTATTGAAGCTCTATGGGAAAAGTAAATCATTAAGGAACAGTAAACAGATTATTTCCATGATGAGGACTATTCTTGTCCCCTTTAGCAGTGCTCCAAAACAGTGAAAAAATTATAGTAAGATAGATCACTGAAGATCTACTCGTTCAGGGACACATATGCTTGGGTTATACTTTCTGAAGGATTCTGAGAAACTTTAATCAAGATTCTTTCAAATCTAAAAAAAAAAAAAAAAAAAAAAAAAAATAATTTCTTTATTAATCATCTCTGAGGTTTTCCAATCCCTTGGGTCATGTAACTCAGTGCTTAAATATCTGCTAACTATTTCAGTGCAAATATACATGTGATAAAGGATTATTTGAAAAATAACTACCTTTTAATGAAAGACAGATACCTGCAACTAGTGTACTAGCTGACTAAAATGCAGATTCTGTACAAAAATGAGAATATCACAACAATAGGAATAGAACGGCAATTGGAATTAAAAATTGTTTTGAGCTCTTGAAAGCAGTAACAGAATAGAACCCTTTTTTAGGAAACAAACAAACAAACAAAACAACAACAACAACAAAAAAAAAACAAAAAAAAAAAAACAAAAAAAAAAAAAAAAGAAGAAGAAAAAAACCTTCCAAGTAGACCTCAAATTTACTACTACAGCAAGATTTGTACTTTTGACAAAACTTTCTGTAACCTTTTAAGTGACCTCAGGTGTCAAAATTTCATATTGAAAGAGAAGAAGTTGTCCCATATTGTAGACGAAGTTGGGGGATTTTACAGTGTTCAGATACGTGAAGTATCTCTAAATAAAAGGACAGAATGGTCTTCCAAGTATGACATAGGCTATCTTTTTAATTTGCTACCTCAGTAAATGGCTGCAATGTGCTGTACAGATGTCTTCTATTTGAAAAAAATAAGCATGATCAACCTTTTGCTCTTGGATTCTATTTCCAGACTTTCTCAAAATGCCTGTATTACAGAAAATAAGTCAAATAATTCTTAAATCCTTAGTTTATTGGTTGAAGTATAGACTGAACAAATTGGTTTAGAGAGATATACAGTGGTGACCCGAAAGATGGATAAATTCCTTGCAGCCACCACAAACAAAAAACCACTCCCCACCTCTTGCAAAAATGCTCTTACTGCTGTGCTGAGTTGAAATGTTAGGTAGACTACATAATAATATACACTAATATCCAGCAAACTCTCCAGTTTGTGCAGAGCAAGACTCTTCAGTCTAATCAAAGTTCCCATCTTCTGAGGAATATAGGAACTAAAGAACTTAAACCAAAGTATCTAGCTACTGTATTGCACTCGGGAACATTTGGCAACACTATTACAGGATCCTACAAAGAAGAGGCTGTGTTTTAATGTTTCTCCATCATCCAGTGTTTTTACTGTCCTAACTTGACACAGATCATTTGTCATGCAAAAGTGGGGAAAGATTAGCACTGCCTCCCACCTTCACTGTGGGCACTGGTATAGTGATGCAAGTGCCAGTGCCTGTTATGCATCCACACACTGATTCTGTCCTGGTTGAAGTCTGCTAAGAGTAGAATCCTTGTCCTCTATGGTTTTTTTGGAGTGGGATTTTTTTTTTTTCTTTTTTTTTACATAAAGTAGGTGTTGCATCTCTCTCCTTGACCGCAGGTGTGCCAGCCAAGTTTCGGAGAATGTCCGGTTTCATGTTTATTTCCTGTTGTCTTCACTTTCTCTTTGTATCAGTCTCAGTGTTGTTAAAAGGTAACTTGATGTACATGACTGTTTATGTTTTAAAATATCAGAAAGTTGCTTTCAGTATTAAGATATTTTTCATATACAGTGATAAATAAAAACAGCATGAACCTTTCCTTTCCTTCTGCTGCACAAAACTGGGAAAAATTCTGTCCTGCTGTATTAATGTCAAAAACAATGCCTAAAGGAGTTATACAGCAGCATATTTGTTCTCTTCACACTTTTACCTTAAAGTTCATGAGTACCAGTGTAGCTTAATGCTGTTAGCCTAGAAACACTAAACCTGAAAAGATTTAGGAATTTTATTGTGACCTAAGAACTTAAGATGAAAGAATCTATAGAGCATAACATTTATAGAACAAATCTGATCTGCAGTTACCATGTTGCCAAAAACCATATTTTTTTTTCCTTATTCAGCAGTTGAAATTAAAGTATTGACAGAAACAATTTCTGCCAGGAAAGTAGAAAACTTAATAAGGGGTAATATTGAATCTCTTTGGCTGCTTTTTTTTTTCTCCTGGATAATCCACATCTTACATTCGACAAAATGTAGTTGAAATTAAATAAATAAATTAAACCAATGGGAAATGCCAAATACTTTTCTTCTGCTTAGTTTTAGCTTTATATACATAGAATAAAGTGAGAAGTAGAGCTGCTGAACATTGTATTTTTTGGCCATAAATTTTAAGTGTGTTTAGCAGCCTGAGGGGAACACAGAAGCATTAAGATGTATTTAGGCTTTTAAAAGAGTGGTTTTGTAAGAATAAGAAAGAAAAAAATAATGGTCTCCATATCATTTTAAAGGGTGGTTATGACATTACTGAACTTAAGACCCCTAAAGGTGCATCATGGATAGCTGACATTTGCCACACTGTCAGTCTTTGTCAGTCCAGGTGGTAGCACCCTTTTACTCCATACAGGTGAAAAAAACCAAACTAACCAACCAAACAAAAAAAATCCAAAACAAACAAACAAACAAAAAAGCCAAAAAACCCCTGAAACCCAAAAAAACCCCCACCATGGTTTCTTGCAAAAAACCCCACAGTTTCTTACAAAAGAGAACATGGAAACCCTCATTGCAGGAAACAGTAGAACAACCTAAAAGGGTAACATGAAAAGAATCTTTCCCCTGTTAACACAAGCTGTCAGCCAACTTTCCTACAAGGAATATACCAGCAGTATCTAAAAGTCTTGCCATATTATACATCATGAAGATGTATATCTGCTGCTATACTTAAAACGTACATCTGGCCAATGCTGGGCTTTTTTAAACTAAGGTCAATACAGAGACAACCTACAAGTAAATTTGTTTTTTTTAATCATACATCAGTGTCAGAAAAATTACCCAGCCTAAGCAAATCTATTTCTATGTATATGAGATTGCCACAATAAAATGTGCTTTACTAAAATTTATAAAGCTTATATTTTGCAATAAAATAAACACTTTTCATTCCTTCTTTTATGGATCAAAAAATGTACGAGTAGTACAACATTCATGAAAAAAAAAGAGTAGAAGGATAAAAGGCAAGGAAGAAAAAATAACCACAAAAAATTTTAATGTATTAGAAATCTGTGGCTATTTTTGTTAGTGTCTACCCTTTATTTGTTTATGTCACTTTTACAATGGCTGATACAGTATAGTTTATACATGCAATAAACTATGAAAATAATTAAATACAGGCTCCTTCACTTATCTAAAAAGATAGAAATACTACTGACAGCTTTTTAATAAGTAAAGAAGTAGAATTTTAGACAGAAATACTTTGCTTAAAATCCTGAATAGTCTCTTCACTTGTCACTGTTAGTATTCTACTTGGAAATGTCTCATTGAACATAAAGTGATAAGAGGAGATTTTTCCAATTATTTTTTCTTTTGGATTTACAGTATTTTCAATTAAAATGCTAGAATCTGT
Organism: Sialia sialis; assembly: GCA_009812075.1. Lineage (NCBI taxonomy): Eukaryota > Metazoa > Chordata > Aves > Passeriformes > Turdidae > Sialia > Sialia sialis. Next base: position 78,576,867 of record VRYO01001463.1, on the reverse strand, counting down.
ATTTTAGCTAGAACAGTCCATTTCCAAGAGTTCAAGTTAATTAAAAAATTAAACCATACCGAAGAAACACAGTTATACGTTGTTGTAATTTTGTGGGGAAAATTGTATGCCACTATACTCAGCTTTTCCTGTATTATGTACATACACAATAGTTATTTCCTAGCCATTTCAGGCAGGTCCAAGTGCATGTACAATAATTTCACGCTTATAAGCCGCACCTTTTTGACTGAAGTTTTCAGCTGACCCCGGAAGTGCAGCTTTTCACCCGATGTGGCTTATATGTAGACAAATTCCAGAGAAATGCCAACCTGGAAGTGCGAGCTGGGCAGGGGGGGAACTGCTGTGGAGCCGCTGCAAGGTGGGCGGCAAGCCGGAGTCACTGGCGAATGGGTGACAAGCCACCGCCACTTTGTGCAGTGAGGCTCAGGACTTTAGAGTGGCGACGCTGGGCGTTTTTGAGCGCCGAGATGTCGCCACTTTCGAGTGGTGCAGGGAGCCGCTGCCACTGCCTTGCAGGTGAGGAGCCACGGAAGCCAGGGCCGGGAGTGGGAGTGTCGGGGTCCGCAGCATGGGGAGGGTGCCTGGGGCTCTGTTTAAAGGCTTTGGCGGTCTGTGAAAACTGTTTGGGCACCTCACAGCAAACCCCGGATTGTGCGATTCTGTTACTAACTCATTACTATGTTTCACATGGATCCTCGCTTTTAAAAAAAAAGGTGCGGCTTTTCACCCAGTGCAGCTTATTTATGGACAAATTCCATGGCCTTTCCAATAACCCAGAAGTGCAGCTTATAACCATGTGCGACTTATAACTGTGAAATTACTGTAAATTAATTCAAGTCAATTTTACCAGAGAACCAATTCAGTGGCCTTCACTGAAGAGGAAAAAAAAAATAGTATTACTCAGTTTTGGCAATACAAATAGAAAGACTATATGAAGACGCATAGTTTCAAAATGTGAATCACAAGAAAGATAAAGTGGTGTTGGCAAAGATTTTAGCTACAATTAGAAGATGTAAGAAAGAAATTCAGAATATTAAGAGTAGTGTAAGATGAGAGTATCAACACATGAAAATAAAAGCTCTACATTAATTCAAGTTACAGAAAAATGGATGAGATTTTTGTATATTTTTGTTTGGGTTTCTTTTAATAATATTTGTTACCATTCTTGAACATGAAGTCAGTATTTCAGTTAGCTGACCCCCCAAAAAAATTACTGGTCAGCAAAAAAGACATTAAGAGTCTTCAGAGCTTTATTTTAGCCTTGAAAATCCCAAAAGAAGTATTCCCCTGGTAAGGAATCTTGAGGAGTTTGGGCTACAGTCTTCTAGTTGCTTATCTTCTATGAAGTCAAAGAGAGGGCTAATCTTTCAGGAAAATACTTTTATTCAGGAGTTGTGAAATATTATGTTTCTGACAAAAAATTCAAAATAAATTAGATTCCGGAGAATGATGAGCATAAGAATTCCTTATAGCTTTTCAAAGAAAAAAGTAACTGAAACCATCTACTATGGATACTCATAAATTTTAGGAAAATTTGGTTCGTAGTCAAAAAACATTTTTGCCAAAAGGCTATAATATTATACACATATTTTTATGTGTATATATACATACAGATTTATACATATATATTTATATATATATGTATACACGCCAATATAAATTAAAAGTCTAAAGCTATTTAAATGGAAAGTTTGCAAGTAGAGTTGTAAGTGAAGGTTAATTTGAATTTGTACCTGTACCAAAAAAATAATGTTCTTCCTCAGTCTCCTTCTCCCCTGTGTCAGGTCTAGGAAGCCTGTGGCCACATGGCAATTGTATCAAATTCCTGATCCTGATTATTTTCTCTCCATAATTCTCAGTAAGATCAATACCATAATGTTCTTCAGGCATAGCTGCTAGAACTGACTCAAGTGAATTATTAAGAAGGTGGCCAAGGATGGAGTGGAATCACTCGCCTTGAAAGCAGCACAAGTTCTGATAAGCATAAGCCAATAGTGAAATTGCACCTCTGAAACAGAAGATCCAATCAAAGGCTCTGCAATTTACATTGTATTAAAACAATTAAAAGGAGTATTATGATAATTTAGAATTCTTATTCTGACTCAGTCAAAAAGTCATTTGAGATAACCCAGTCAAAATGAAACTGTTGCAAAACCAACCATTTGAAATATCTCTGCATCCTAAATGTGGTGATTCCTTCTCTGTATATTGGAGTTTTTCTCTTTCTCCAACTGCTTCTTGTGTTTTAGTATAAAAAACCCCTTTTCTTATGTCTAATAAAATTGATATTTAGGGATCATTAGTTGCTAGGGAGCAATGGCAGTTATAAAGCAATTTACAAGATATATACTTTCACAATTGAAATGAGATGTACAACTCTGCCTTCAAATCAAAGCAGGTTTGAAATAGACATTTGAGAAAAAAAATTAAATTTAAAATTTAAAAATTAATTTCATATGATAAATATCAACAAAGTCCTTCTGCCAACCTTCACAAATCAACACTTGCCCTGAAAATGTTAAGCCACGTGTCTTAGAACAGGTCTAGTCCTTCAGCTACAACAATTCTAATAAGGTTAGTTAATTGAAAGACACCACTGTCCTTTTTTGGTTCAAATGTAGAAAATGGTTTTCTTAGTCTACAGAGGCATAAATTCTTTAGTTCTATAGCTCCTTTTTACATGTTGCTGACCATCACCATAAAAGTGTCATCCACATTAAATCAACTGCTTTCAACAAACCATTTCAGGACATTGAGACCATATGTAAACCATTTCCTCAGGGAGATGTTTTGAAAATTGGAAAAGAGGTTGCTTAGAACAATTCTTTTTGCAGCAACTCACGGAGTTTGCATACTTGTCAAAAATCATTGTGTGCTCAGAGATGTCTGCACCAATTTCTGAACTGACATCTCATAGATAGTCTGACAGTTATGTGTATGAAATTGGATGTCAAGAACAACTTTGGAGGAAAAAGAAAAACAAAACATATTGGTTTAATATGTCCTCTGAGTCATATTCAGGAGTTCTCTTTTGTTATACCAAACTGTTAACTTCCAAAACCTGATTTTTGTGCTCTTCAACTGATTTGGTATAGTTCAGCTGTTGCCTTGAGTTGCCATTCACAAGTAAAAAGAAATAAAATAAAAAAAGGGGGTTTATTATTATTATTTTTTTAATTAATAGCATAAGTAAAAAATACCCTCATACTTTTATTTTGTGTTATGAATAGACAAATGGGCAATTGAATGGACATTTTTTTTTATCAGTGACGGTATTTCACCAAGAATGATTACATGAGTAAGAGAAGGAGTCTTCCCACTTTCTTGCATAAGGCAGAAATAATGGCCACTAGAGCCAGACTGACATCTCATATTTTCTTATATTTAGGTCTTCTCTTGTCCTGAAAACTCTATAAGAAGTCCAATGGATATTATGAAGCTGTTCTTTCTACATGCCTCTGTTTAAAAACCCTGAAGCTTTCATTGAGGAATGATTCCATGCACAAGATAAGAAGAAAAGCAGTGGCTTTTGCACACATAATATATCAAATTTTAATAAGGGCATCTAGGTCCTAGCAGCACAGTGGCTTCCAGCTCCACCTCTGTTGATGATGCTGTGTGCATTGATGTAGGTGCACTTCAGCTCTGCTGACAGATGTGGCTCCCTCTTAGGGGAGGACACTTTAATTCCTTTGTGGTATTTCTCTGGTGTTTATGTGGTTCACTGTTTGCCTGCTGTTAACTCAGGAGCCTCTAGCTCATGTCTGTAAGACTTCTCCTGTACTGCAGTGCAACAGACTGAGGGCCCTGGCCGACACAGGCAAGCCTAGGGCTCTGCTCTGCTCCTTTCAGGTCAGTTTAAAACTCTGTCACTGAACCCTGGTAGCTCATGAGCAGACTCTTTCCCCTTCAGGAAGGTGAATCCTATCCAACGCCAGCAGGCCTAAATTCTGCGTAGATCACCTCCTAAGTGAAAAACATAAAACTGTGCAGATGACATCAGACACAGAATCAAGTGTTAATAGCCTGGGTCCATCTGTTTTCTCCAGTGCTGCTGCCCACAACTGGAAGGATAGAGGAAGAAGACATAGTCACAACAGAGACTACTAAAGATCAGACTTTGTTCTGCTATTATTCCACAGCATAAGGGAAAACTCCTTCACTCTCATAGTATATGAAGAATTAACCAAATTTACCTTCACAAAATAAGGACCAGACCCACTTTCTTTCAGTTTTAGATTCCTATTTTAAAATGTGAGAGATTTCAGACTACAGATATTTACATATTTGGATCAAATCCAAAATTTAGTAATTCAAAGGACCTGGAGACCTGCTAAAAATCACCTTGTGATTATCAAAATCACTGTAGTTGAAATATCTGTAAACTCTCAACACATATAATGCTAAAATCAATTTTTAAAAAAGAATATTTAGAAGATAGTTGAAAATAAACCATTGCAGTTTAAGACTCCAGAAAGCTCTTCTGCTTTGTGTTAATAAATTAATTCACTATGGTTTTTAATATAAACATTTAAAATTATTTTATTCCATTGTTTTTCTCAGGTCACATTAAATTAAACCTACATAATACACCATTGCATGAATACATTGTAGTTTTACACCAGTTTATTTACAATTCAATCCATGTGAGCCACACAGAGACTGTACTAAGCAGAGTCTTTCTGCATTCATTAGAGTGGCTGCACATTCAAAAATAAGACTTTGCTTGCCAGTACTCAGTCTTTCCAAATCCTTGGAAGTCTACTGAGGACACAGCTCTGCTAATAAGCTGCAATGGGGCCTTGTGCTTACAAGTTATTCCTTTCATTGTGCATTATGTTCCTCAAACATTGTCAAGATATGTAGTTTTCAAGTGAAAAGTTAAGTAAAAGAGATATTTTGTATACTGAACATATCAGCATGCCAGATGGGAAAACTGAGTGTCATGTATATCCCAGGAAAACAAAGTAGCAAGACTGTCTATACAGCTGCTTGCCATTCCTTCATCTACATGTTGATTTTTCTATTTTTCAGTGTAAATGAAAATCCACCTCTTATCTGGAGCATGACATAATCTTATCAGTTATGTTTGTGGTTCTTTTGAGGCCTTTGCTACCTACAACTATTGCAAATAAATTAATTACAGAGTTATCCCTGAATTAAACATCACACTGAAAGTATAACTGACTGACTGACGAAACGGCAACCTCCATCCTTTCTTACTGTTTCTGCATCAGAGAGATGAAAACCGAATCCCACTGCTCTTTGAGACTTACAGAGACGATGATAACATCTTCTCCACATTGACATCTGACTGGAAGGCAAATTCAGATTTTCAGTTCAATGCCTGCCTGAAGAAGCAAACATTCAAGAAACTACTTTCTCACTTGTATCCATAAAACCCACTATTTTCATCCTCTAAATACTGAATTGGCTTTTCCCCTAAGAAAATAGATGCTATTGCCTGAATACAAAATTTGATAGAATAATCAATGATTGTACTTGTAGTAAAATCAAATAATCCCAGGATCACACACTAATATGATTTTTAAGGTAGATGCGCATTCCTATACTTAAAATGAAGATAACAAGAAAAGTTGGAAAACATGATGAAAAAAACAAGGAAAATCTCATCTCTAATGGACAAACAGAACAGATTAACACAAGTATTCTTTCACACCTTTTACCACTTTATCACTAATGTGGGCCTTTTCCTTCAGTTTGTCTTAGAAATGTGTCATTTAACCTCTTCCTCAGCAGCAGGAAACCCTTCACAACTCCATCTAAGAAATGTCATTTTCTAAGCTGTGAATCCTGCCTTCCCACTTCTCTTTGAGGATTTTCAGACTTCTAGCTCCTATGTTTACCACATCAGTCCTATTTTTGCCCTTGCAGTTAAACATGTACTCTCAATGCATCCTGTAATTGCACTTGTGTGATAGATTAATCAACTCCTTATCAGAAATAACCATCTCATTTATATGCCTGTAAACAATGATGAAGCCTACTAAAATTTCTATTTCATAAGATTGAGATAGCTCTCTGTTTAAAAATATTATTTATATCTGAATTCTTCCTATAATGCTGAGGTTACATAAACATCTACTCTTTTTTTTTTCATAATCTTGTTTTATTAATATTAATTTTTTTGTATTTTCCTGCACATACATATAGAACAAAAGCTGTGAATTGTAAATGTATTTCAGCTATTGTGGCTTCATATCTTTTGTAGCAATTTTCTGTTAAAATACAAATTCAAGGAACTTATTATTACCTTGCACTTTTATTTTGCACTTCTTTGCATAAATTGAAAGAGTCTTCAGATATTCTCACTTCCAGATATACTTCTACTTTTTACAATTCAGGGATGATTTCTTAATGTCTTCTCCATTGGGTTTTTTTTTATTTAGCCTCAATGCCACATCTTTAATGTTTTCTTCTGAATGTGTTTCCTGTGTCAGTAAGATAGTTGAGCTTAGGGGAGTTTAATAAAGATGACATCCACTGCTGCCATGTATGCTTCACTAGATCACATCACAAGTTACGTGAATAATCTATGTTCCTTGATTGTTAGACTTGTCGTCACTCAGTTTATACTCAATCTCTGTTTACACTAATGAGTGTTTCAGTGTCATTATAAACTTGAAAAGGTTCTCGACTGGATATGAGTTTAGATGTCTACCATAATTTTGTCCAATGGAAAGCAGCAATCATGAGACAAAGGTACAGAAGGGCTGGTAATTACAGTAATTACATGACTATCAGGCACAGTGGATTATAAGGTGCAATTCCAGGTTGTTGGCATTTTCCCCCAAACTCCGTCCATATATAAGGTGCACTGGACTATAAGACGCACTTTTTATTTGCAGCTAGGATTCGCATGCAACAAAGTAACAAATTAGTAACAGAATCACTTGATCATGGGGTTCGCTGTCAGGTTCTCAATACGCAAACATTTTTCACGGATCGACGTAGCCTTTCAACCCAGCCCCAGGCACCCTCCCTGTGCTGCAGACCCCGGCACTCCCACCCACGGTTCTCCCGCACCCTGCAGCTGCCCCCAGCGCTGCTCTCGCAGCTTGCATGGCTCTTGCGGCTGGCATGGCTCGTGGGGCTCTCACTGCTCTCACGGCTCTTGCTGATCACAGATCTCGCCCGTTCGCAGTCATTTGATTTCTAGCTTCATGTTTGTTGCTGTGCAATGCGAAACATAAATTGTTTTGAGATCCCTTCAATACTCAAACTTCTTCTTCATATATAAGGTGCACCAGATTAAAAGGTGCACTTCCAGGTTTCGATCAAAATTTTAGGCTTGAAATCGCACCTTATAGTTGTGAAATTACTGTAATTTTTCTGCAGTTGATGTTCAATACACTCCCATGACTTCTTTGACCCACCCTAAAACCACAAAACCATAAGTAAATCTGGATATCGTACATATACAGTTACAGAGACATATTTTAGGGAGACAAGGAATGACAAAGATTTGCATGAATATCAGTGGCATTCACTGATAAAATGGAAAATCTAGAGTTGTTTCTGTCCTATTTCTAATAAAGTAATTTCTAATCTCTGATATTAAATTAAGAAATCCTTACTTCATTTTTTTCAATGGCATATCAGCTGAAAAATTTATATATTTCAACTCAAAGTAACAGAACTGACCTAATCTTCTACATGTCAACTCTCGGTAGGAATGCTACATATTTTCTATAAATTGCTGTTTTTTCTTACCATATCAAAAGAGAAAAAAAAAAACATGGCAAATTTATTCAGCCCAAGTTCACAGTAGACAAGTTGCTTAACTAACTTCTCTTACTTGGTATTTCGGCCAGAAAATGCAGTAAGATAACATTGCAATGCTACAGACACTGTGATTTACTCTTTATATCATGGAATTTATATTGCACAATTTTTGAGTACTATTTCAGTAAACAATTTTTTGCAATTATCCTTTCCTGCTTGATTGAACTTCTGTTCCACACTTTCCATATTCTCTTATGAAGAGGCAGCAGAATTTCTCCTTACCTCCCAAGTTCAGTCATTACATAGCAAAGCGAAACAATGATATAGAACCAAATCCTGATTATAATGTCATAAACTCTCAAAATTAAAAAGTGCTTCACATTCTCAATCAGTTCTTGATGACAAGAATCACTATTTATTATTTGATTATAACAGCTAAAATATGCAGGCACTTGAAACTATGAAAAACTTTGAGATTTAGGGAAAAAAATTGACTCTAGTGGCATCATACATGTTGTCTAAACAGATGTCAGTATAACAGTGATGGGCATACCATAGAATCATTCAATATTATGAGAATGGACAAAGTATTGCATATCTCACCTTGTTTCTGTTTATTTACTTGGGTAATTTTAAGTGTGTTATTTTCTTGAAATTAAGTTTCATTTGTTAGTTTTTTATTAAGTGAGAAGTTAACAGTGATTCTGACAGAAGCAACTATCATTTATTTTTTAAGTAATGTATCAATTAACAGTAGATTTAGAAAAAACAAGTGTGTACATCATTTACGAAATCTTGCATATTGACAATGACTAAATTATTGAAATGTTTCATTAGAATAGATAAGGTTAAGAAGCTGAAAAAGATAGTGTTTAGAAAATCCTTTTTGATTTACATCTTGTCTTTCAGTAGAAGACAAACCATTTTCCTGCTCATTACATTATATATATGTACAGTAATTTCACGAATATAAGCCGCACCTTTTTCATTGAAGAATCCGGCCTACCCCAGCAGTGCAGCTTATATTCAGGTGCGGCTTATCTATGGACAAATCCCAGCGAAGTGCCAACCCGGAAGTGAGAGCCGGCAGGGGGGGGTGCCTGGGGCTGCCTTTAAAGGCTTCTCTAGTCTATGGAAACTGTTGCAACTTGAGCACCTGACACCAATTTGTGTCTGTTACTAATTTGTTACTTTGTTACACATGGATCTTGGCTTAAAAAAAAAAAAAAAAGGTGTGGCTTATATTCAGGTGCGGCTTATAATCGTGAAATTACTGTATTCATGCAGATATGAACTATATGAACATGCATGCACATGTGTATATAATTACAATAAATACCATTAATAAATACCAATAAATTACAATGAATACCATATACAGTTCCTGTCTCAAAAGATACAGTAATTTCACACTGATAAGCCACATCCATTTCACTGAAGAATCAAGCCGATCCCAGAATTGTGGCTAATCACCAGGTGTGGCTTATTTATGGACAAATTCCAGCAAAATGCCAACCTGGAAGTGCGAACCGGCCTGGCGAGGAGCTGCTGTGGAGCTGCGGCCGGCCGGGGAAGGAGCTGGCTCTTTTGGTGGTGAGGGTGGCTGCCAGCTCTGCTCTTCACGTGGTGGGGGTGGCCCACTGGCTCCGCTCTTTGCCCGGCTCTGCTCTTCGGGCAGCAGGGAGGGCTGCTGGCTGCGCTCTTTGCGCTGTGAGGGGGCCACCAGCTTCACTCTTCACGTGGCGAGGCAGGGCCGCTGGTTCCACTCTTTGTGCGGCGAGGGCAGCCACGGCCACCAGCGCTGGGGGTGGGAGTGCCAGGGCCCATGGCAGGGGGTGGACGCCTGGGGCTGCGTTTAAAGGCTTCACCGCTCTTTGAAAACTGTTTGCAAATTGAGCACCTGATAGCAAACCCCGTGATCGCATGATTCTATTACTAACTCGTTACTTTGTTGCACATGGATCCTCGCTTAAAAAAATAAAAATATTGTGGCTTATCACCTGGTGCAGCTTATTTGTGGACTAATTCCATGGTCTTCCTGGCTACCTGGAAGTGCGGCTTATAACCAGGTGTGGCTTATGAGTGTAAAATTTCTGTAATTCCATTTTTCTGTTTTAAGAAATGGGCTGCTTTAAATGCTTAATTAACACAATTTTCTAGTGATAGTTTACACAAAAAACCCCCCTCCTACACTCACTCATCTTTACTTATATATCAGATTTTTTTTTCTCAGAAATTATTTGGGCTTACATAGCCAGGTGTTTGCAGTAGCAACAGTAGAGAGTCTACAGGGTGGCTGCTGTAAAAATGTTACTGGAAGCTTCAGTTATGTCTGATCAAGCCAGTGGCAACTGACTCCAAAATGAACCTTTCACTGGCCAAGGCTGAGCCCATCAGCAACTATGGTAGCTGGGATAGCATATTTAAGAAGTGGGGAAAAAATGCAACAACTTCTTCTGGATAAAGGAGTGAGAACATATTAGAGAAACAGCCACAACACAGCAGATGGATGTCCAAAGGAAGCAGTAAACTCATGCTGAGGTGGGCATCCAGCAGGAGCTGTGGGCTTCTGCAGAGAGGAGTCCATGCTAGAGTAGGGTTGCTGGCAGGTCTTGTTATCCTATAGGGAACCGGCTCTGGAACAGACTATTCGTAAAATACTGCATCTAATGGAAGAGACACATGCTTGGACAGTTAATGAAGAACTGCTGCCTATAGGAAGAACCCAGAAGTTCATAGGGAATTCTTGTGGGAGCAACCCTTCAGTGAAACAGAGGAAAAGTGTGAGGAATCCTTCATATGACGACAGAGCAGCAGCAGATATATGATGTGATGATCTGACCACAATCCTCATTCCTGGTCACCCTGCACTGCTGCAAGAGAGGAAGCAGAGTTCAAAAGAGCAAAAATAAATGCTGGAAGAAGGGAGGGCTGAAGGGAAGGCACTTTAAGGATTTTATTTTTTATTTTCCTACTCTAATCTTATTGGTAATAAATTAAATAATTTTCCCAAGTGAATCTTCTTTTTACCATGAGGATAATTGGTGACTGATTTCATCCCATGCTTATCTTGACCATAAGTTTTTTATGTTATTTTCTCTCCATTGTCCGGATGAGGAAAGGGAATGACAGCAAGGCTTTGGTGAGCACCTGGCACACTGCCAGGGTAAGCCCACCACAAAACATGCTAATGATTTCATTGTTGTTTTATAAAAACAACCCCAGAGAACCAGATCTATATGCAGTCTTCCCTTTGTACTGTCTGAACTCTCAAGCAGTGTTAGAATATTCTTTGAAATACCTCCAGCATGCCTCAAATCAGAAGAGTCATTAGCAGATGCTTAGCACCTATTAGTTCTAAATTGCATGTTCACAAAATGTCTCCCATTACATTTGAAAAATCCATTAATTCCTACTGCCTTGATTTTATCCTCACAATGTCATCACAATAGGCAATGTTTTTTTCTGCTTCCTATTTAGCAGAGTCATAACTTCTGGAGTCACATCCTTACATGAAATTATTCCTTATTTATCAGTGATGGAGTAGAAAAAAGTATTTTATCTTCCTTTGATATAGAGGGAAACTTGAAATTTGATAAGCAGACACTCAAAAATCTCTCTCTGTATTTGAATATTTGAGGTAAATAGTGCAAACTTTTCAAGCTTATGATACATTTTAGCTTCTATCTGCAAAGTGTCACAAATCTCTAAAAACCATCAAAAGATTAAATTGGCCAGTTTATAGGCAATTGCTAGCTGTTTAAGAAGCTGTAATGTATTGTTTTGTTCAGTTTGGGTTAGGGAAGTACACCCAGATATGTATTACATTTCAGACCTGTGTCTCCACTGGAACCTTCATTCTTATGCTGTTATAAGAGGAAATCATGCAACAATAATCAAGGGAAAAGGGGAATCTTGCTGACTTATCTGGATATTTAAGACCACTGTACAGTACTGTGAATGCACACTAGGGAGAGTTTATGCACAGATATAATTGAGCATTCTTGCAATATACATTGTATAGATCATTTCTAAGGATATAGTTTTTGAAGACCTGCTGTTTGTGCAATATTGGAGTGCAGGAAAAAATGGTTTTACAAATAATCACAGGTGTTTGGAACAGCAATGTTGAATACAGGTTTTCTTCTGGATCTTGCTAGTAAAGGTAATCTTACGATGTGCAGAACTCCAAACTTAAGCCTGAAGCCCACAAGAGTATTAGAATAGTGTATCTGTACCTGGAACTCAATAGATGAATATTGCCATTTGAGTCCACTACTAAAGTTGAAAATGAGAAATAAAAACTGTTCTTAAATTCTGTATTTCTAAGGAGTCTTACTTGCTCCACTCCTAAAAAACTTATAGTAATAACACCCCCCACATATCTCTCCCCACACAAAACCAACCAACCAAAAAACCCTCCAAATTGACTGAAAAGCCCCTTCTATTTCATTACAGTAGTATCTTGGAATATCTTTAAAGAAAAACAAACTTCTCAAATTAGAAATGTTCCTCTCTCCATTGACAAGTTTTATGACTGATTACTTGTGTGAATTTTAAGGAAAAGTTTCCATATTAGAACAATTAATATGTTTGTTGTTGATTCCAATTTTATTAAATTTTATTTCTATCAACCAGAATTCTCTAAGCAGTACCATTGATTCAGGTTGGAGATGCTAGTAAAAAGTGAGGCTTCAGAGCTTAAAATAGACAGTGAGGAAAATAGGGGAAAAAAGAAGACAGAGGAGAAACAACACCAATTAAATAAATTGTCAGCTGTGGTCCTTATTTAAATTGAGTTGAATTATCGGAAAGGATAACAACAAAGACAAATAGATAATCAAAACTATGATGTTGGAAGTTGAATGCATATTGCTAATCAGTGAGCGTTAACTAAAGAAAAATGATGAACTAGAAAAACGAGGATATTTTTTATCTGAACTTCTTCTAAGAACTCTCAGCTGAGAGCATGACTACACAGGATATCTGAAGACTATCATCTGTCTATGCAGCCACAAATCCTAATCATGAGGATGCTGTGGGGAATGTTCCATGGGCCAGGAATATAAGAGCAGGGTCTAGCAACAGTGCTCTCCACATCCTGTACATTACTAGGCATTTCGATACAGTAACTCATATAGATCAAAGGGTAAGTTTGTTTATAATGGAAGACAGTACCCAAATGTTTATGTGCTTGGAGTATATTAGAATTAGACCTTGAGCACTGAAGATCTTATTTTGAGACAGACATTTGTCTAAAATACTCTATCAGCAATAAGCAGCCTGAAAAGTTGATTTCATGGCTCAGATTAAGTGACTGTTCATACTTTTGTTTATAGACAATAATTTCCTTTGGTAATTGCATTCAAGTGTATTTACACCTGGGTGCATTCAGAATGTTTTTAATTGTCTTTTGTGTGTTTCATTTTAAGATTGGAAAGCAACTGGGCAGAACTGTGAGGCTGTTTTGTGCATTGAAATTTGATAGCAACTTATTCTTTCATTCTTTGCCCCAAGTGCCAAACTCTTAATTGGTTCCTAATCACTGAATTGCAATCACGATTTATGGCTCTTCTAGCAGTCTTTAAAGGTTTGGTGAACTTTTTTTTCAATTTTCAGAACACAACACTACTTCAGTGAATACCAGTGAATACCAAGAATATGTTCTTTCACTTCTACCATTTGTTAGAGCTATAGGAAGACAAAACAATCCCCTTTCACCTTAGGATGTACTCAGTTACAGCTGATAGTTGATTTTTCATAAAAATCCTATGCTGTCTTGCTTTTTGAAGTCCAAACATTTTTAGAGCTTGATGTGGAGAAAAACTGAGGAGAGCTTTGATGTCACAGCATTCCAGAATGGAATAAATAAATAAATCTTTGTATTCATCTTTTAATTCCTAGATATTTTGTTTTTGTCCTGGGTTGGTGTTATGTCTACCCCTTCTCCCTGCCCCCCCCACCCCAACCTCGCTGTCTGCACAGAGCTGTTGCGGTTCCTCCCCCTGCTGCTGCTGCTGCTTGCTTGGCTTCTGCCTGGCTGCTTGGTTGCTTGGCTTCTGCTTTGCTGCTGCTTACTGCTTTTTTCCCTCGCTTTTGCAAGAGGCAGCAGGATCGATGCCTGCATTCTCCACCAAGTACATCCTGGTCCTTGAGCAAAGGCAATCCCACGAATGGGTTTGCCTGTACTCGAGGCAGGGTTAACCCATACTGTCTTCCCTAGCAAACCTCTGACATGTGCCACTGGGACTTTATCTCCGTCTACTATATTAAGGGACTCAAACTCGGTTGGTGGAACCTTGGGTGTTAACTAACCAGGTGGCCTTTGCTAAATGCTGCTCCCAGTTTTTGAAAGCTCCCCCACCTAATGCTTT
>VRYO01001463.1:78478692-78561780 GCA_009812075.1 Sialia sialis | reverse complement strand
TCACAGTCATGGATAACCTGAGAGATACTGTCCATGGTTAGATCCACCCCTCGGTCTCGTGCCCACTTATAGGTGGCATCTCTGCCCTGGTGACCTGAGGCATCATGGGCCCATCGTGCTAGGAACAATTCCCCCTTGTGTTCCCAATCAAGGTCTACCTTCGACACCCCTATCTTTGCAGCCTGATCTACCTGCTGATTGTTTTGCTGCTCTTCATTAGCTCTACTTCTGGGGACATGGGCATCTACATGGCCAACCTTCACGGGTAGTTTCTCTCTGACCGTAGCAGTTTTGTGCTGCATAAATGAAGCTTTCCTATCCTTCTGGACAGTTTCTTCAGTTATCTTTATCACTCCCACTCAGAAACTTGTTTCTTAGTATATGGAGAAAAATAATATTTCACTTGCTATAATACAAGGGAACATGGTGGGGATGAGGTGAGGGGTCTTCTCAATAAAGATCTTTTATAATGTTAGATATCTTTAATTAAATTTAAAAAGCAGAGAAGTCATTACAGATGAGCCGTCAGTGCTCCACATAATTTTTGAAAGCAACTTTTAAAAACTAGGAAACAATTTTATATTTTCCCTTTATAAATTGCAATTATTAATTTCCTTTGGTTAAATAGTAAGGTAAGAGCTTTCATATTGTGCATAATGGCAGTACCAATGACTTGATCATTGTATACAAATGTTTAGATAGAAACATACTAACTGCCTCATTTACTCTTATCACTCCTATTTTTTTCCTTTTAACAGCTAATAATTTTTGTGCCAAAACAGTGCATTCAGGGAATAAACTAACAGCAGAAATTATTTGAAAAGTGTTTTTAAATAATCTATGATAACTTTAAGAGAATAGTTGCAATATTTATGCTGAGCCAGTAACCATGTACTCTATGCTATAGAAATTATTCCTATTGTTGAGCATAGTCATAGTCAGTCAGGTTTTTTTTTTTTTTAAAGGTCCTGAATTTTCCATCTGACATTTTGTATTATATCATTGCTGTTCCTTCCTGATGGTAACTTCCATCAGTATGTATTTCTAAAAGACAATTCATTAAAAAAAAAAAAAAAAAAAAAAAAAAAAAAAAAAAAAAAAAAAAAAAAAAAAAAAAAAAAAAAAAAAAAAAAAAAAAAAAGAGACAGAGGGCTTCTTGGACTACACTAACATAAACAGTTAGTCTCCTCCTAAACCTCAGAGGCTCATTTTTAACCTCAACAGATTTCTCTTTCAAAGATGGGAATAACTCCCTTAGTGATTCCTTTTCTTGTTTATGAACTGACATCTAGCATCTATCAATGGGGGGATCTGGAGATAGAAAGTAAACAGATGAACTAAAATGTTAAAACCAATGAACATGATAAGAATGCTGTTCCAGACTTCTATTTCAGAAAATGACAGAAAGCTTCAAAATATGTCATATGCCACAAATTTCTTGGGAAAAATGACAGTTAAATACATATTACAATTCACAGTATCTCAGTTTGTTCAATGTGCACAGCAATGAATACAGTACATCAAAAATATAACCTGAAGTCTAGTTACTTATTCAAAACAGATTCAGATCCTCTTGAATTTCCTTTGAGGGAATATCATAGCCAACTATCTTTCACATGATAAAGTCATTACATCTTAAAAAGTCCACTTGACACAGAAAACATACTGTATTTTCAAGAAATATGAAGAATTTTTACTTTTACTGGGGATGATTCAGAGCTTATGAGGTGTGATCAGCAAATAGATGGTCATTACTTTCAAAATTCATTGATGATATAAAAGATGATATGATCTAAAGTAATACCAAATATGAAGGTGTCAATTTATTCTGTGGTGGGAAAAAACATTACCTTGCCCAGGGGTAAGTTAGCATAAGAGACTACGATCAATTATGAATCTTGACTCAGAAATAAATTGAATGAAATTATTAAAAATTCAGTCTTTAGTAATATTAGAATATAACTTAAAAGATGTATATGGAAAATTCTTTGATGATTTTCAGGAGAAAGAAAAATAATACATTTTAATCATAACAGCTTCTGTATTTACTTTCTTCAAAAAGCCCAGGTAAAAATGTTGCCCTAAAAATTACTGTGAACTCAAACTATAGCTCACAAATTGTGTAACCCACTTACTGTTTCAGGCACTGCTGAAGTTTTAACATTTTTATTAATCATTGTGCACATAGAAAACTATGAAGAGTGAGCACAAGATACATTACAAATAGATAAACTGCTCTGAAAATTAGTTTTCTGACCATCATTTCAAATGTTGAGTATAGCTAAAATACAGCCTTTAAAGTAAAAATGGATTTGATTGAATTGGAATAAGATCAAACTTCAGAAATATGCAGAAGCTTCAGTGTCAGCAAATATTATAGGGTAAATATTTGAGCTAATATTTCTGAAGAAACTAGAACAAAGATATTGATAAGAATCAGTCCTATAAGTACTTATTCAAGACATAGACTTTTTAGATGCTGGCTGACAAAGCATTTCCCTTTTTATTGCATACTTTTTCTGGAATTCTCTATAGATCTATAGAAAACACTTTATGAAGCATATCCACCTCTCTCAGCAGAAAATAAAATATGACAAAATCTTGATGTCATCATATACAGTGGCTTTTAAGTAAATCTAGGTGAAAAAAAGTATGGGATTTAAAAAAATTCAGTTCAGATAAGGTCTCAATGCAATATGTCAAGGCACCCAAACATGAGTCAGAAACACTAAATTACTTTTGGAGATTTTTTTTTAAACTGTTTTGGGTGTGGAGATAACTTATAGTAATTTCACTATTATAAGCCGCACCTTTTTCATTGAAGAATCCAGCCTACCCCAGTAGTGAAGCTAATCATCAGGTGTGGCTTATTTATGGATAAATCCCAGTGAAATGCCAACCCGGAAGTGAGAGCTGGCAGGGGAGAGCCCCTGGGGCTGCATTTAAAGGCTTCGCTGGTCTACGAAAACTGTTTGCAACTTGAGCACCTGACACCAAACCCGCAATTCTGTTACTAATTCATTAATTTGTTGCACATGGATCCTTTCTTTAAAAAAAAAAACAAAAACAAAAACAAAAACAAAAAAAACCCAAAACAAACAAACTGTTTTTATTCAGGTGCGGCTTATATATGGATAAATCTGTGGTCTACTCAGCTACCTGGATGTGCGGCTTATAATCAGGTGTGGCTTATAATTGTGAAATTACTGTACATATTATCAAAATAAATTATACAATACTATATTGGAAAGAGGGGAAGTGAAAAGAGTATTTCTAGAACAGTTCGGATTTCTTTCATGGAAGATTTCACACATGATGGATAAGTCTTTAGATCATATGGTATCAATATCAATGCATATTTTAAGAACACCTTCAGCTCATGCATTATTTGTTATTTACCACAGCATTGCAAAACTTTAAGCAACCAGAATTTTTAATCTATGTTATTAACTCAGAACTGCTGCAGCCTTTAGCTATTCAAAAACAGAGAGCGCTTAAAAAAACTTTTATATTTATATAACTTTACACAAATATACATCATCATTTGAAATGGAAGTACAGTATCAAACACATTTGTTCTTCAGGTGGATCCTTAAGAACTAGTGTTAGCCTCGTATTCCCAGTATTGGTATAGCAGAGATCTACATGCCAGCTTTATTCAAACACTGTGCTCTGTGCACAGGTATTCTTGCTGTACACTTTCCTTGGTATGTAACCATGCACAGACTATGCATCTTCAGTTTCAAAAATTTATTTTAAAATGAGGGTATTACTCTAGTTCTCTAACATGAATAAATGTGAATGTCAAAGCCAATAATTAATAAATTTTAGTTATGCAACATTGCATCTCACTGAACACAAAGACTGCACTTAACTGAAGGCAATCACATCAATGCCACTTACAAATTAGACTTAGCATGTTGCCCCTAATCAGACAAGATTCCCTAAATGATTTCATGAAGCAAAATATGTTTCAAATCAGTGAATTTTTAATTAAAACAAATACAACAGCAAGAGATGAAAGTGCTGCATTATTTGTATATCAATGTCTTCATCATTGTTTGAAAAGAGACCATAGTTCTTGTAAACCTTTTTTTCTATGCAAATCTATCTTTTCTATTTTTTATTAAATATATATATATCTGAATTGGAATATATTTTAATACAATTGTGCTTCACAACCAGTACATTACTCAACATTTTTCTCAAAATACAAACTTAAATAAATAAATACTAAAAGAAAATAATAACAACATAAGAAGGGGAATGGCTTCATTGAAATTTCAAGAAGGACAGAGCTTATAGATATACCTGAAATACCTTAAGGTGATGAGACTGGTACTTTAATAAGTAAAATAATTTTTAGTTTTTTATACTTTTCCCCCTCCATACAATCAGCAGCAGATCTGTGGGACCCCTTGTTAAGAGAAAGTGTTGGATGAAATCAGTTTATGCATGTTCTGGAAGTGAATCACAATCACATAGACTATATAGTTAATCCGTGGAACATTTTTCTAAACTTTGGTGTCATGCACACCCACACCCAATAGGAAGAACACAATGACAATGGACCAAGATTAGCTATTACTTTAGCAATTCATCTATTTTCCCCTAAAATTCTTTGTAGTTGTCCAGGTAAATGCTGCCTAGTCTTAGCGGCAGGGTGGTGCTTATTGTACTTATTAGTAACTCTTGAATCTGTTTCTTCAGTTTCAGATTTTCCACCAAGTCTCCCCATCATGGAAAAGATTCTGGTATGGCAATCTCCATCTTCTTCATAGTGAATATTCCTGTAAAAAAATTAAAATAATGTACTTTTTCTATAATGTATGTAATTATATTTTCCAGGAATTCTTTTTATGCTTACTGTCCATAGATCTTCCAGATAATGGGAGGCTTCTTTTTCCTCATGTCTCAGGAATTTAACACTAGTTTTGACTTCTTTACACAGCTGTTCACTATTTTCTCGTTCAACTATGTTTACATTTTTGTCTATCAGATTATGTAATCCTTTCCTTTGTTCAAATGCTTCTTACTATTATTAACTTTTTTCTTTGGTGTTTAGCCATGCTGGGCCTCCTTTTAGACTTTCTCAAGCATTTCATAAATGGGTGCAAACTAGCACTGTGGTCTTCAATGCTTTTTGCACTTCCTGCAAGCATGTAATTCTCTGAAGCAGATGTCACATTTAGCATGCTTTTAGAAGGGGTTCTCATTTTCACCTAATTCTTGCTAAAATTTGACAGTGAATTCTTGGCTGTTAGTACTTCAGTAGGGATTCTGAATGTAAGTACCTTGTAGTATAATTATTGATATCACCTGTTGTGATTTGGCCTTTTTCCATAGAATAATTGAGGTCATCTATGTACTTCTCTCAGGCTCTCCCTGTCCTGTCCCAGGCTATACCAGTCCATCTCACCTCTCTAGATGTTTGGGTGGCAATGCAGACAGATTACAATACTTCTATTGTTTAGGCCTAAGAGTTTAAATTAATGGAGTTTGTGGTACTTGAGGTGGAAAGTTTAATAATTTGGTTTAATTCTGAGAACTCGTAAATTTATACCTCTAATTCACCCCCACAATGTTTTATACTCTAAATTCTATATATTTTGTAACAAAATTTTATACTGCTCTGTTGTTACAATTGTTCTCTCATCAAGTTTCTAATTTTAACATTGCTTTCTTTTAAGACATAACATACCAGCCTTCTTATGGTAGTAGTTCTTCACCTTTCAACACTTGTATAAAAGTAAGTGTACCACACTACTCAAAGAAAAAACGTCTATAAATAGCACTTATGTTCTAATTTTCTATTTGATCACTGCTATCCTCTGACCTACCCTTCACCCAAAAATACAGAATTATCATGACTTGCCCTTTGGGATATTCTCTTCAGCCATGTGCTATATGACTGTGCAGTCCTTTATGTAGAAATTCACTAGCAATTGCTTAAATAGGCTGCTGCTTTGCTGGGAATTCCCAGGTTTCTGATGAGGATGATAGACTTCCTCTTTCTGCTTTATTTTTCAGCATTAAAACTTCCCTCCCTCCCTCTTCTTGGTTCTGTTTTGAATTATTTGGAAGCCTGTTTGGACTCTGGAAAGATGTTCTTCACCTGTCTGAAAGGGGGAAAATTATCTTAAATGAGGAGTTGAAGGGACTGACTGAGAGGCCTTCAAACTAGATTTGAAGGACCAAGAAGATGAAACCAGGCTCTCCAGAGATGAGCCTAAGGGTGGTAAGCCAGACTCTGGGGTGAAACTAGCCCAGCTGAAGTGCATGTACACTAATATACACAGAATGAGGAGCAAAGAAGAGGAGCTTGAAGCCATGGTACAGAAGGAAAGCTATGACCCAGTAGCCATCATAGAAACATGGTGGGATGCCTCCCATGATGTGCTTCAATGGATGGTCACAAGATCATCAGAAGAGACAGGTGAGGAAGGACAGTCAGTAGGGTAGCTCTGTGCGTCGGGGAGTAGTTTGAGGATCTCAAGTGTAGTGAAAATAAGGTTGAGTGCCGGTGGATAAGAATCAGAGGGAAGGCCGTCAAGGCAGCATCCTAATGGCTGTCTGTCACAGGCCACCCAAGCAGGATGAAGAGGAAGATGAAGTATTCTAGAGGAGCCTGGCTGCAGTTTCACAATTGCCAGTCCTTGCTCTTGTGAAAGAATTTGACTTGCTGGATGTCAATTGGAAACTCAACACAATTCAGACGTCGCAGTTCTGGGTGCTTCCTGGAGTGTGTGGAGCTTCCCAACACAGATGTAAGTGAACCTACCAGGGGCAGTGCCCTGCTAGACCTGCTGGTGGAAAACAGAGAAGGGCTGGTGGGACATATGATAGTTGGAGGGCATAGCAACAGCAAATGGTGAAATGGGTAAGGAGTTTAACAAAAACTCTACCTTGGACTTCTGGAGGCTGAACTTTGGCCTTTTCAGCACACTGGTTCAGACAGACTCTTAGGAACTAATCCTTTCCAAGAAAGGTGTGCAGGAAGGTTGGCTGTCCCTATGCACTGAAAGATGAGATATCAAGGATAAAGACTGGCCTGGCTGAATGTGAGGGCTTAAAGGACGTAGTTGTATGTCTCAAAACTCTGCTGAAGATGGAAGTTTCCATAGATAAACCACCACAAATTGAATTTGAGGGAAACACAAATATCAAAGAAGAAAGGCATTGATCCAAGGCCTAAAGAAGGTAAAGATATGGCATTAACACACTGGACTGAATTTTGCTTTGCAGACTCTGGAAACATAAGACTAGATTTACATGGACAAAAACTTCACAAGATGGAAAATAGTGGGAAAAGACACACATGCCAGCACAAGTTGTAGAAATGGCATCTACACACTGCAGATACTCAGGACTTGGACTGTATAAAAGTCATACCTCCAGAAAGACAACTTTGGGATCCCTTCCTGTGAAGAGCAGGGAGAAGAAGGACCAGTGGGACACCACAGGAATCATGTGGTGGTGATATCTTTTACTTAATTTCTCTCTCCCACTCTCTTTCTTGTCTTTCCCCACTATGCCACCCCATCTCTTTCTATCTCTCTACCTTGTATTAACTGTTAAATAGAATCCATACTATTGACCAGCATATGGTCTCATTAGCACTTTAATTCAGGCTGAGACATCTATTATAATCAGATAATTACACTGAAGATTTCACTGGAACTCAGGGGAAAAGGAGAATTTATAACCTTTCGAAGAAAGGCCAGGCAACTTAGGAAGAATACAAGGATGTTGTTAGGTCATGCAGAGAGAAAATTGGAAAGGTGAAAGCTCAGCTAGACCTCAATCTGGCCACACTGTGAAAGACTGATAGCAGTGTTTTTATAAATACATTAACAGAAGGAGGGCCAAGAAAAATTTCCATCCTTTATTGGACATCGGAACATTGTCATTAAGAATGAGGAGAAGGCCCAGCTATTTAATGCCTTCTTTGCCTCATTCTCTAACAGAAAGACTAGTTATCCTCAGGGATACCAGTCCCCTGAATTGGTAG
The DNA here is from genome assembly GCA_009812075.1 of Sialia sialis. Taxonomy (NCBI): domain Eukaryota; kingdom Metazoa; phylum Chordata; class Aves; order Passeriformes; family Turdidae; genus Sialia; species Sialia sialis. The sequence continues at coordinate 78,553,769 of VRYO01001463.1, read as the reverse complement.
ACAAGAGATCTACAATCAAGGGGAAAGTAGTTGGTGAATTCCTGTGCCACTTAGACACAAGCCTGTGGGGCCAGTAGGATAGGATTCACCTGAGGGCACTGAGAATATGTCAGAAGACCTCAACAAGCCACACTTCATCATTTATCATAAGTCCTGGTTAAGCTGGAGGAGTGCCAGATGACTATGGGTTAACCAGGGTGATACCCATCCACAAGCATACCAGAAGGAAAATGCAGAGAATTGTAGGCCTGTTGTCTTGACTTGGTTCAAGGGAAGATTATGGAACAGCTCATAGTGAGTACAATCCTACAGCCTGTACTGGACCAGGGAATCAGACCAAACCATGATCTGTTTTTAGAAAAAAACATGGTTTTAGTAAAAAACAAGTCCAGCTTGGCCAACCTGATCTCCTTTTGTGATCTCAGGGAATGAGGGGAAGATTGATGTTTCAACCTCTCTACCTGGACTTCAGTAAATTCTTCAATACTTTCTTTTATGTCATTCTCCTTGTAGGCAGAAGCTTGCAGCTGCTGATGGCTTGGGCAGGTGGACTCTTCACTGCATCTAAGCCATTGTGTCAGAAACTGTCTGAATGGGCTGGCCCAGAGAGTAGCAGTGAATGGTGGTACATCTATTTGATAGCTGATCACTGGTAGGGTTCCCTAGGGCTCAGTGTTGGGACCAGTCCAGTTTAATATCTTAATCAGTGACCTGGACAAGAGGATCAAGCATCCCCTCAGTAAGTTCACAGAAAGAAAACTATTGGTTCTAAGTGTTGATCTGAGGGAGAGTAGAGGGCAGGATGGCTTTGCAGGAGAATCTGGACAGGCCAATGTTTTGAGATTTAGTAAGGATAAGTACTGGCTCCTGCACTTGGGTCAAAACAACATCATGCAACACAATGGATTTGGGGAAATCTGTCTGGAAAGCTGTCCATCAGAAAAGGACCTGGGAGTGTTGGTCGACATCCAGTTGAACATGAGCCAGAGTGTACCCAGGCCCATTGGCCAAGAATTCCAATGTCATCCGGACTTGTATCAAGAGCAGTGTGGCCAGAAGAACCAGAGCAGTGGCTGTCCCCCGGTACTCGGCACTGATGAGGCCACATCTTAATTACTATGTCCATTTCTGGGTCCTTCACTACACAAAGGATATTAAGGGGCAGAAACACATCCATAGAAAGCCAACAAAGCTGGTGAAGGGTCTGAAGCACGAGTCTTATAAGGAGTGGCTGAGGGAGCTTGGATTTTTTTATCCTGGAGGAGTCTCAGGGGAGACCCTATCTCTCTCTACAACCACCTGAAAGGAGGCTGATGAGTCTTCTCATGGACAGCTAGTGATAGGACAACAGGACAAGAGGAAACAAGCTGTGCCAGGGTAGGTTCAAGAACTTTGCCTTAACTGAAAAAAAATGTTTTGCAATGGGTTGCCCAGGAAGGTGGTGGAGTCATCACCCCTGGAAGTGTTCAAGAAATGACTGGAAATGGCAGATAACCATGGCTTATGATTCAATTGGCATCAGCGTGTTTGGTCAGAGGTTAGACCTGGTGATATCAGAGGTGTTTTCTAACCTGAATAATTCTATAAGCACTTTGGAGAATAGTACTACTAAAGATTAGGAAAGTGAAAGGATGGTAACTCATACCAAAATAGATTCCAGGTCTGAACAACAGGTCTGAGCAGCTGATCAATAAGTCGACTTTATAGCTATCTAAGTTCCATTGATTGTATGGGTTACCTCTCCATTGACTAAAAAGATAGCTTAAATGTATGTTAATATATAGACACCTGTATATAGAAAACTAAAAATTTAGATGTTTTTATCTTGATATAAATCTAATCTTCAGATTCTCACAGCTACATCCTCTTTGAAATATTTTGTCCATGATCAGTAGATCTCCAAGGAAGGAATAACCTATCTTTTTTTTCCCCAGCTTTTGTGCTATGTGACTTCTGAAGGGAATATAATGCAGACTGAGAACAAGCAAACTAATTTATGCAATGTAGCATGATTGTAAAATTTTGAAGATACTGGAGAGTTTAGCTTTATAGAGGATGACAAAAAAGGGTTTACAAATGTCTTTTGATTAATGGATGTATTTTGCAAATTTTAGTTAAGAATTGAACAAGGAAGGAAATAATCTGACACAAATTCAGAACTACTTGATCAAAACCAGGAGCAGGATAAAATCTACCCTGAAAATTTTAGAGGTGGAAATTGTCCTTTAACAAACAGCAAAAAACTTTTCTACATCTAAAATCAGTTCCTTGCAATGTCAAGAGCACTGTAGATTCATTTTATGTATAAGACTTAGTCTTTATACCAGCATGTTATGCTAAATGATTCTGATATTATAATTATAGATGGTTTCCATAGATACATGAAAAAAGACTGACATATTATGGTAAATATTGAATTACATTGAGAATGCACTGAAGTGTAAATTTTCAGATGAATATATTTATTTTAGAGATTTGCAGAAAGGAAAGACAAATAGAAGGTTTGGTAAAATAATGAACTCATGGATAAAATAACATGTTAAACAGAATAAGAAAATAAAGTGTTCCCACTTTTAGTACTGAAATTTTTCCCCCACTGAATTGAGACTAAAGTTCTAGTCTTCTCAGTCCTACTGAATCTGCCTCCTTTACCATAGGTGAAATGTGGAGGGAGAGAAAAAGTAGTTTAGTTAACACAGGGAGATCCACAGTGAAATAATAACCCAGTGGTCAGTATTCTCCTAGACGCAGTTTGATTTCAAACCTAAGCTTTATTAAACAGAAGGGAAAAGACCAAATGTCTCTTTCCTGTGGGATTTAGCATTTTTGGTTTTCTAAACCTTTTCTTTTGAATTATTATTGCAATAATCTATCTTCATTATTGTTCTTAATCACCATTTTTTCCAATTTTTCTGAATTGTTTTTCTAATTGATTCTGAACACATTTCAAATAAATCAGCATTAGAGATAACATAAACATCAATGGAATTTGGAGAAGACCCTTTATGCCTGAGTTCTCAAAGTGCATGAATGAGAACAGTTATGGACGAACATCAACATTCATGCATGCTTGAACATTGAAGCAGAAAGAAAATAATGACATCATACATGACATCATACTTCAACAAATGATCTTGTGTCACCTAATACAGATGCGATTAGCCCTTCCCAAAATTCTTGCGTTCCCTGGAATACAAAAAACACTCTAATGCTGGTTAACAGCCATTACACAAGAGTGAATCTGAGTTGGCACACAGGACTCCTTTGAGATCCCTATGAGATAACACCTGAAAGGAGTGTAGAGCTGCATTAAGGTTGAAATTATTTATCAAATTGGAAATAGTGCTTTCTGTTAAATTGTTCTATCACATAATGTCATTTGTTTACCTGTATATTACCAAACTTAGAAGACATCTAAAATTAAATTTTTAGAAATGTGATATGTGAGCACACATCCATTTTTCAAGCAGGTACCACAATCAAAATATATATTTAGTATAGAATGCCATGTAATAAATATCTTTCTCAAATAGCAATATCTTTTGTCACACTCTGGAACGCATTGAAATGTAAAGTGTTTGCATTAGTGCAATACTTGTTTCAACAGAGAGTGAAAATCCTCAAAAAGAGGAAATAGAACACCACTAATTTACTAAATACTCTTTCATGCAATCCAACATAAACATGAAAATATATACAAATTTAAAAACACTGAAGAAATTCTACAACATTATCACATGGTCGTACTATTGGAAGATGGAAGGGCTCTGCAGAGAGACCCGGACTAGTTGGATGGATGGGCAGAGCCCAATAAGATGAAGAAGTCAAAGTGTCAACTCCTGAATTTTGGTCACAATAAACCCCTGAAGCATTACAGGCTGGGGACGGTGTGGCTGGACAGTGCCCAAGCAGAAAGTGACTTGGAGGTGCTGATCCACAGCCGACCGAACATGAGCCAGCAGTGTGCCCTGATGGCCAAGAAGGCCAATGGCCCCTGGCCTGGATCAGGAATAGTGTGGCCAGCAGGAGCAGGGAGGTCATTCTTCCCCTGTACTCAGCACTGGCAAGGCCATATTTTGAGTGCTGTGTCCAGTTCTGTCCCTCAGTTTAGGACGGTCCTTGAGACACTCGAGCACGTCCAAAGAAGGGCAACAAGGCTGATGAGGGGCTTGGAACACAAACCCTTTGAGGAATGGCTGAGGGAGATGGGGTTATTCAGCCTGGAGAAAAGGAGACTCAGGGGTGACCTTATCGCTCTCTACAACTCCCTGAAAGGTGTTTGTGGGCAGATGGGTTTGGTCTCTTTCACCAGGCAGCAACTGACAGAACCAGAGGACACAGTCTAAAGCTGTGCCAGAGGAGATACAGGTTGGATATTAGGAGAAAGTTTTTCATGGAAAGAGTCATAAAGAACTGGAATGGCCCAGGGAGGTAGTGGAGTCATCACCCCTGGATGTGTTTAAAAAAAGACTGGATGTGGCACTTGGTGCCATGGTTTGGTTGAGATGTTAGGGTATGGGTTGGACTTGACGATCTTGAAGGTCTCCTCGAACCTAGTCATTCTGTGAATTCTGTGAATACTACTCTATCATACTGAAAGTCATCCACTGAAAATTCATTACTCCAGGAACTGAAAATCATTATGAAGATTAACAGTAAATACTACACCGGACTCCTGTGAACAGAATAGAGTCCATTGCTGTTCATTAAGAGAAATTAAACTTTTAAAAATCTGTTTTATTTCTAGCATTTATTTAAACAGTTCTGAATTGCTTATGAAAAAGTTGTGTCAAAAGGACTGGCTGCATTTTGTGGATAATAAACAGGAGTCAGAATCCACCTTTTTAATGCTCTAAATGAAGACCAGAGCTAAGAAAACATGTAATGTGCACAAGGAGATACTGCAAAATCCAAAGTGTCCTGGTTCAAATACAGAATGTCAGACTGCGCAACAGTTGACTTTTGCAGAAATAGAAGCAAAATCTCCAACTTTTCTTTTCTTAATTGAGCTACTATTGTTAATGTGTCTCCTTTGAAATAATTACATTTCAAACAAAACTTAAAAAAAAAAGAACAAAACCCCCCAAATATCAACAGCAGACAAAAACTCCAAAACAAACAAACAAACAAACAAACAAAGAAAAAGAAAATAAAAAATCATCACCACCACCTCCCCCCACCCACCAAAAAACAAAAAAACAAACAAAATCCAACAACGAAAGAGTAAAAAATAGCTACTCATCACATCGAGTTCTTTGTTTGGGGTGTTTTGGGTGGTTGGTTGGCTGGTTGGGGATTTTTGAGCTGCTCAAATGATCTTGCATTTGCAAGTGTTTTCTGCTTGTTATAAGGTTCCAATTCCCCTTTTCATATAGGCTTGCTATTTCAAGTGATTTGAATATACACAATCAGTGTGAAGACCAAGCCTGTTAGACCAAAGAAAACTTTGTGAGTTTTAAGTCAAAAGACTTGGTGGTTCTAAACTAGAAAGAAAATTATTTTTCTCTATGTCTTCTATAAAATGCTACCTCATGCTTTTTTCAAATAATCAATTTCCTGGTGTTTTTACCCAGTTTTATATTCACACATGTTCACATCCTCTGATGTTATTTTAGGCAATGTGTGTACTAAGAATACTATTTATTTTGGAAAAGATATTAAATAAAGTAAATAAGCACTAATTGTCTGTCTACATCAATACAGAAGTAGTAAATGCAATTTAACTATTGGTTTGAATTATTGATTTCTTGCTCAGATTAATGAACTGCTCCATAATCACTTGTAAAACTAATATATTGTAATTAGAGGATGAGATATGTAATGTAGGTTGGGCCCATCAAACAATTATGCTTCTCAGTTTGAAAGATATTAAAGTGTTTCCCACCTAATGGGTGAAAAGGGAGATAATTTATAATATCTTTCTCTTTTCCAATTGTTTCATTATGTAAAGAAAAATTATTTGCACATTAGCCTATGTGTGTGAAAGGAAGAAATTATCTTCTGTTTGATCAGAGTTTACCCAGATAGTCTGTAACTGCAGTATTCAATAAGAAGCCTTCCAATATGAAGCACCCTATTCCCAAACTCCATTTTCCAGATATTTATCATTTCTTATGCTCTGTTTGTGTGGAATTCTATCCAGAGAAAAAGTGATTTATCTTTCCTTCTTGTTAGTTCACTATGCAGTGTTGGCAAAAGTGTTCACTACTGGAAAAAAGACCAAATGCAAGAAACACTTTTAGTATCACTGACACAATGTAGCTGTAATGCTCAGAGCACTTTGGCCCTATTGGAAGACAAAGAAATCAATCCATACCCAGTTAATCTAACCTTGTTTTGCCTATCAAGAAACTCTTAACAGTTCTCAACTCTTAAAGTTGAATTTACACATGTAAAGTGTGTATAAGATATAAAAATATATAGATAATAAAACTATGATAGAATTTTCTATACTATTATACAGCATTCTGAGGAAATTTAATCAATTTTGTAAAAAAATCAACTGTAAAAAAATCTGACAAAGTACCTGTGAATTTTATTGAAAGTTTCAAAATTAAATCGACTTTTAGAAAGCATCTGGATCTTAACTGAGTACAGAATGTAGGACTTTGCATCAGCTTTAACAAAGAAGCCTGTATGTCAAGAACTAGAGCAATAGAGAAGCCAAAAATTCCTTGCTGAATCAGTTAACGGATGGAAAACATGTATATGCAAGGTAAGTGAAAAAATACTAAAATTTAAAAGCTATTCTTTACTTTCCAAGCAGGATTCATTTTCATAATCCTACTATTTTTCCAGGGCTTTCATTATTTCTGTAAGTTTTTCAGATGGAAAAACTAGACAACAGAAGGTGAGGAATTAAAATACAAATAGAAAAAAGTTGTGTTTGATTTTTGAATGTTTTTGGTTTATCTTTGTATTTTTTTGCTATGAGACACAAAGAAATTTCCTCAAATCCCTTTTCAGAAACTGGAACATCAAGAGTTTTTTTTCTCCCAGTAATACTTTTTTTACAATAACCACTTTTTATTTTCGGTTTAGTTTAAGTATCTTGGTATTAATTTTCACACTTTCTTAAAAGATACTCATAATTCAAGCTTAACTTGAGTATAAGAATAACAATTCACTTCTGAGAAGCATGTAAGTTCTAGAAGAGCATACTATAAATTCTGAAAAGTATACCACAAATTCATGCTGCATGGTACAAATACGGATATATTAATAGATACACAGTATGATTAGCAAACCTAAATACACTTTTTCTTACTTTTTACACCTCTATAAGGATATATTACATTTAAAATTAATTAGAAATTAACAAATTCGTTATAATCAAAGAATTTACCCTGAGATTATACACTATTTCATATTTTGAATAGCATAACTATTGACAGTTTATGTTTATTTATTCTGCATGTGAATACAACAGTGTAGGGTAACAGTATAAATCATAACTGTTTTGTTGCATTTGAAAAAAATCAAGTCCATTCAGTGTGGGAATGGAAACAGATCTGCTTTTTGACATAAGATAGAAATGTTAAAAAAATGAAATCTGTTTACAGGTACTGTACACAAATTTTACAGCTTGCAATGTCAAACAATAAAAACAACTCAAGGTATAAATAAAAGAAAGATACATAAAGACCAGCAAATTGATGTTCTATATTAGCAATAGGAATCAAGTTACCAAGGGTTCTCTAGTTTGTGGGCTCTTAAAACTAGCAAAAATGACTCTGAGTACGGCCTAAGCTTCTTTGCATGCAAGTCTTTTCCAGTCTTAAGTAAAAAGGTCAGTTTAAATCAGACATCTAATGCCATAAAAATCAGAGAAAAAAAGGCACTAACATATATTAGAGACAAAGGATAAGATCTCAAATTCGATAGAAAAAAGAAAGGTTAGAGATTATTTCTGAAAGCCTCTAATTTAGTCAAGTACCCTGTAACTTGCTCTATTGTAGTTGCATTTATTGTGATTTTCATCTGAATATTTTGTGAAACAAATCAATGTAAAATTATTAAAGTTTCTGCTGGACCTGACAAATTTTGTTCTAGACATGCAGATCTGGCTGTAGCAATCTTAGATTTGCTAAAATTTATCTTTAGTTTTCCATTGTAGTGAAAGACATGAGAAAGATAAATTTGGGTCTTCAGGGAAGAAAAAAGTGAAAGAAATGTAAATCAGCAAAATGATTTTGCCCCTCAGAGGAATAAGATTTGCAGATGTCTGCAAGAAAGCAACAATCCTGTGAAAAGGGAAGAGCAAATCATATACATTTTTTTCCATTCTCTCTAATGTGATAACATGCATCATGAGCAGAAGGAACAGCTAAGATATCTGGAATGCAATAAACAATTTTATTTCTTGGCATTCTATTTTCATAAGCAAATTAAGAAAACAATCTAGGTTTATTCACTAAGAACTGGCCATAGAGGTGTATTGGGTGAAAATACCTGTTTATGTTTAAAGAAAGAGATTGGCAGAACAGCTTCTCTGTTATTTGAGGTGCATCTATCAGTAACTCAATCGAAAAAAACAATATTTATATTTTGGAAATCAATACTGAATTCAGTGATATTCTAAGGCCAGATTTGAATTTGTCAAGTTAGAGATTGACTACAGACATTGATACTTTTATAGTGATGCAAATAGTGAGCAGTTGTGCAGAAAAAATGTGGTTATAACAGATCTGTAGATGGATATAAGCCAACAGTGTCATATGTTACTAAATATGTGTGTGTATGTCTGTATGTATATTAATACATTAATAGGAAACAAAAAACCATAAATAGTCAATAGCTCTGACTGAAAAACTTTCATTTTTGTACACTGCAGCTCGAGAAATCAAGTAAGAATAAGATAAGCAGGGACCTGGACATAATGGTCTACAAGGAAAGACTGGAAAATATTCCAGTGCTTAGTTTAAAAAAGAGACACTTGTTAAGAATACAATAGCTCTTCTCAGAATCATAAAAGGCATCAAAGGGAGCAATCTACAGTGAATGTGGAAAAGTAAAATTATAACGGGTTTGAGTTGCAAGAAGGAAGACTTAGGTTAGATATGAAGAAAAGCTCTCTAGTCATAACAATAGCAAAACATTGGCATAAGCTGTCTGGGGAGTCACCATAATTTAGGATCTTGCAGGAATATACACATTGAAACCATGTGAATATAATTCATCCTTATTTGAATTATGCAGTATGATGTAGATGACTTCTTGAGGTCTCTTTACAGAGACTTATTCTAACATAGTGTCAAACACAATGAAAAATATAAGGAGTTGTAGAACCAACATCACTGTCAGAGCCATTTCTCTCTAATTTCTATCAAAGTTTCTCTCACAATTTTTTACCCATTATTTCATATAAAGCCGCCAAGGTGAAAAATCCTACGATTTAAAACTAGGAGGCTTGGTAGGCATTTTAAAGAGGAAACAACTGAACCATCAAAAATAAGCAGATAACCAGGCAAGTATCAAGGACAATAATAGTACTAAATTTTTTATAGCTTTAGTATGAGTTAAAAGCAAATATAAACATCAGGTTAACGTATTCAGGGCACAAAAAAAGCTTGGTTTAGCCATTGTACAAGAAAAGAAAAAGATACACCAACATAATCCCCTACTAATATCATAAGGGCCTATGGCCAGCTGCCATCAGGTGCCTGCAGACTCCATCGCTGTCCATGGAACCTTAAAGCTGAAGGCATTGCTTCAATCCTATCACATTTAAGAAAGATAGTTAATGAAAACACAGTTCTCAGAGGGTGGCAGTACCTCTTCTGATTAGGAAAAGGCTCAGCGTAGAAGCAACATGGAGCATGTCGCTTTGTTTCTTGGCATACACTTGGCAGAGAGACTGGAAAAAAGTCATCTTCATCCAGAGAGTGATTTCTCAGGCCTATTTTAGTAATTTGAGTGAAGATACAACTAATCTCACCAGAATGACACAGATTTCCCGTTCCTTTTGTGACCATCATAGTGCTGCAACTTCCACCCTTAGAAAAGAGTAATAATTTCTCTCAGTGACAGAGTGTTTTGTTTAAATATATACCTTTGACCTATTTACAGGATTTGTAAGAAACAACGCATAAGTGAATTCCTGAAAAAGACCAAGCACATTCCTATCAAGAGAGTGATACATCTTACCTGCAGTGAATTTCCAGCAACAGAATGCACAGGTCTGGTCACTCAATATTCAGAGCAGGACTGCTAGCAAGAGTGGCCTACCTGATTTCCAATGCCAGGTGTTAAACCAGAAACACAACTGCTGACTGGACAGATACAGGTGAAGCCATTTCAAACTTTTAAGCTGTTAATCAAAGCCACTCAGCGCTTTGCACAGATTTTGGAGACAGACTTACTGCACTTGCTCAGCTAACCTGTCTGGACTAGTTTGTCACTTGAGTCTGTGTCAGCTCTATCTGGAGGGAAAGAGTACTTCCAGTAATGGTATACAGCAGCCTGGAGATCTTCCATTAAGATCTGTGTCAGGAAAAACTCTTCATGCATACCTAAGTTAGAGGGTTTTTTAAACTTAATTTTCAGCATAATGATTTCAGAAGACAACCTGCATCTTTACACACTGTTTTGCAACAAAACATTGCAAGGAAAAGTCTAACCTACAATATTTTTCCTGTACATCTACGGAAGCATAACTGAAGGTCAGAAGCTGGTCTATGTCTGAAAACATAAAAATCCCATATCTGTCCTCCTTTTACATCTTATATGGAAATGCTACAAGCTCATCTGTATGATCTTTCAGTAATTAAAGCATAATATATAACTGACAGTTTCAAAGTAATCAATCACAAAAAATATATTCTATCTAGATCTACTGTGAGTGATGATATTGCATTTTAAGAGTAATAATCTTTTCATCATATTAGTAAAAACAACTCTCTCTGAACTAGAAAGGGAGTTTCAAGTGCCAAGCCAAAAAGAAATTAATCACATTGAACTAGAGAGAATAAAGTCTGATATTGCTTTAATTCTCAATTCTATAGACATCAAAATAACTTTCATTTCAAGTATTAAAAATGGAAAAAATAGATTGCTTTACTGCTTCTTAAAATAAAGTCACTACTCTGGCAAGATAACATAGAGGCCTACGGTATATGTAAATAAACATCTACAATTTCTGAGAAGTCAGCTTATAGAAACTTATAGAAAATGCAGCTGCACTTTCTAGGTGATGATGAATAAAACAGCAAATCCTTTGCCACAGATTGCAACACTTAATTGTCAAAATTTCAGTTTTGGGGTAGAAACATTTTTTGGGGAAAAAAAAGGAGAAAAAATATGTGAGTGAGAACAGGCTTTTTTCCTAGTAAAATAATTAATAATAAAAATTAGGTTGTAAGTTGCTTTTGCAGAATTTAATGGTTGTAATTTAGACAAAGCTTGGCTATTTTAATCTCTGAAAAAATCCCAACAAAACTTGCAGAAAGGAATTTTTTAAAAAAATTTAACTCACATCTGTTTATTTATTTTTATCTTATGCTTTAAACTCCATTATACATTGAAGTTGATAGTCACCCATCTGTTTTAATATGAATTATTCAGTTCCATCTAACACTTGTATGCAAATAGAAACACATAAATTGCTAAGCATATTGGAAAAAACTATTTTGAACTTCTGCTATTGACTCTTCTAGAAATGTGAATTATTTATCGAGTAAAGTTTTAAAAATCGATGGAATTGAGAAGAAAAAAATAATTGTCTGAAATATATGTTGGTCTAATGCAATATGCTGGCTAAACTATAAAAGTAAATTACGTAATCTTAAACAGAAAATCAACTTTTACCATCATATTCCTGCCTATGAACACAGGTAATACTTTGTAGTCTCATATGATTTTTAAACAGAACTATGAAAAATCCATTTAACCATTTTCTTTGAGGTTGTTTATAAATTAATTTCCACTTTAATCCCTTAATCATTGGCCTTTGGTGTTGTCATGATAGAAAAACAGTCACATCAAGCTATGGATCTGACAATTACTGACTCTGGAAGAGCTTTGATTTAAAATAATTTAGTATCAAATACCAGGCACCTTGTTTGCATGAGAACAGCTTTTAAACTGTTTGTTTTCTAATGCTAAAGCAGGAAGCTGATTAATAAAGTGGTTGTGTTAACACATTATGACTTGTTGTTCATAAATTAATGTTAAAGTAGTGTAGATATGAGTTCTATGCTTTGTTTCCACAATTATATGGGCAAATATGTTTTCCAGTAGTTTAGTATTTAAGCCATTTAAAATACATTGTACTTCTTTTTGTCTTGGATATGCAGAAAAGCAGGTATCTAATTTAATCTCACTGCTTAGATGTTTAGAATTTCTTATAAATTTACAGCAAAATGCCACATGTTCTGGAAAAGCATAGAGAGCTAATGCTCTAGAAAAGTCAAGAATTAATAGCTGGTTAAAGGAGGCTCATTTCCACAAAAGGATGAGGGTTTACTTTATTTGGGCATTTGTTTGTTTGTGTGGGTTTTTTTACATCTTTTGGATTTCTTTTTTTTTTGTTGGTTGTTTGGTTTTTTGGTTATTGCTATGTTTCCTTTATTTATTTTTTTTTCTTTTTGATTAACAATGCCTCAGCTTTCCTCAGTCTAAATTCTTCCACCTAAAAGCTGGTCAAATAAAGGAATTTTTTCAGTTTTGCAGTGTCAGTCCTGGGGGAAATAGATACATGTAATGTGTATGTTCATAAATCAGTGCAAGCTCATAAACCAGTGCAGGTTCATAAGTGATTCTCAGCAAAGCAATGCTGAAGTACTGTCTGGCTTATATCAAGAGTAATATAAATTCATTGAACTAAAAACTGAGCAATGAATTTTTAATAGTTTTAATAGCTTCAATAAAAAATATTTTCTTTCCCACTTCTTATAACTTCTACCATTATTACAGACAAGTTTTCTATGCTATATTTTAAGATGATTTCTGGACTGTTATTTGAATATATGATACAGCCAGCTTAATTATAGTTTTATCTGCTATTACATTAGTTGGAAATTAATTTGGAAAAGAGAACATGGTATTGAAAAATTTGATGCTTGTGGCTTTTACAGACAAAGTAGTTTACTCTCAGATTCAAAAATGTTGCTTTCTAAAGGCTGCTTTAAAACTGCCCATTGCAATTTTAGTTTTAAAACTTTGACTTCTTTGATTGAAGTATTGTACTTCAATCAGTCACATAGAGTTGTGTAATCTGAAATAAGAAGAAAAAGAAGTAAAAGGGAAAACAAAATCCTGAGTAGCAGACAAAAAAGAACCAATAATGAAGCTTCAAAATTTTGAAGGACAAGGGAGGGAAACTTTAATAATGCTATACTATATATCTTCAATTTTAAAATACTGCCGCTTAAAACAAACAAAACTCTATTGACTTATGCCAAGGAGTTGCTACTGAAAGGTATTACAGCTCCGAGAGTAGCAATTCTTGCAGTAAATACCATGTAAGTGTTGTTAATTATGCATAAAGGAAGAAGTTTTCCAATCTATTTAGACATGATATGAAACTGAAATTCCAGTCTGACAGTCTGGAACCAATGGGCATAACAGCTTGCTCACAAGAGATTATGTTCTGGCTGGCATCGTGACACTTAAATACAGAACAATGAAAAGTAAACAATTCCGGGATTAAATCCTGTCAAAGCAATTAGAATTCATTATGAAAAAGATGCCATATTGCCCAAACTGAAAGATACAGGGAGGAGATACTGGAGATGTGTTTTGATAATAGTTCAAAATAATGGAGTAGATGAGACAGAAAGTGAGAGATATGTCATATACTGCTGAAGCAGAACTCAAAATTCAAATCAATGGGCATTATTCAGCTGGGGCAATCATCATGAGCAAAGCTTTGGTCAAGAACCTGAAGAAAAGATCAATTAAGAGGATTGCAATTTGAAAGAATTTGCAAGTTTTGCTAATTTTTTTACCATGAAAAAATTTTGGCGAGGGGAAAGGATTAAGTTAACTTCCCTTAATCTAACACAACATTGCATTAAAATGTAGATACAAAGGAGAACTTCTCTGAGTCTACATACCTGAGAATTTTCTAGATATACCCTACCCCTAAAATTGTCCAGGAAAATATTACTTCTGTATCTTTCAGCTTTAGAGAGATGAAAATACATGTCTGCATTTTTGGATAAATTTGTGAGTAGAAAACACCGGGAAACAGTTCAGTCATAGAAAATGAATTTATTTAACCTTAGACCAAGTCATTTCACACAGAAAAAGGCTGCAGATATGTGTGTTTTTCAGCAGAAATTATACAATAGTGATTCCATTTGATATGATATGAACATGAATACTTTTTAAAAATGCCTAACTTTTTCAATACAAGTTTTAAAACTTATTCAAGTGGGGCTTTGGAACTGCAAATCCTACACTGCTTCTGGTTGGGATCTTATTATCGCAGTAGCATGTTCACCTTGTTGACTTTCGAAGGCAGAAGTTTTTAGTAATATGAAAGTTCTTATGGAGCTTGTTAAGTACTAAGCCATTTACCAGTTATGCACCTTATCTTCATTATATCCTAATATCAAATGCATTAACACAAAATAGCCATTTTTGACTGAACTTAATACTGATCTTTTTGACTAAGCTTTTAATTAAATGAAACTTAACTTGATGAGTACTGTGCTGTACTGTGGGGTACTTGTATGTAGGTAGTAATGTAAGTATGATAGGTTTTTTTAATATTGATTTTTATTAGATTAGGCCTGTAATTCATTACTAGTAATGAATCAGTACAGACAGCAGAATATATGAGCTATGGCTGTACAGATATTGGAAACTGCAGCAATTGGCTTAATTGGTGTGCCATGGAAAGTGGAAATCTTTTTTCTTTAATTTACACCTGTATGTTAATATTTACATAAGCTGCTTTTATGCTGTGTCTACAATAGTTACTTTTTATTTAATTCTAAAGCAACTTGGTTCACTCTGAAAGTTACATATTCTTAAGCACTAACTTATTAGTTGTAGGAGCTCAACTCATTCCTGCTTTGGGAAAAAAATAACATAGATTTAGATTCATGTCCTTTATAAGCAAGCCTTTAGACTTTTGTTTCAATTTAGATGTGCACATAACCTTCATTCATGTCAATGAAACCAATCTATGTTTCAGTTTGTGAATGGTAATGACTTCCTAAATTGCTGCCTTTAATTCCCAAAAATTCTCCGCTCTGATTATTGAAGTTAGAGGCAGAAGAAAGAAGCATCTTCTTTTACTTGAAAGAAAACTCTGGAATTAAAAGTATTAATTTTATTATTCTGTGACTCAGGCCCCCTGCCCCAATCCCTGACCTTCCAGCTAGCTCTGTCAGAGATGGGGTGGGGGATGGTCATGGACAAACAGGACAAAGGAGGCCCAGATCCCTGGCTTTGTTCCAAGATTTATTCTTGAAGATGTCCAGGAGAAAGAGAGAGATTACATGGTACACAGGGGTTTATATAGCTTACAGGAAAGGGGGTGGTAGTAATAGGATCTCCTTCCAGCTCAGTATGGTCAGATAAGGGATAAGGTCAAGCCACAGGTCAAGGAATGTAAACATATGTTGGTTAGTGGAATGCAACAATTCTGAGCATTGACTTAATTATAATCTCTTTGCAGTGGTGACAGGAAAAAAGCATCAGGGCACAAATAGAAACACAGGAGTTTTGGCTGAACATTCTTACTGTCTAGGTGATTGTTGACACAAATTGCTCACAGAGGTTGTGGAGTCTTCATCTTTGGAGATACTGTAAAACTCTCTGGACATTTCTCTGTGCTCTTGTTGGCCCTACTTGAGCAGAGGGATTGGACTACATGACTTTCAGTGATCCCTTCAAATCTCCACTGTTCCATGATCCTATGAAATGTTAGGTTTTGGAGAAAAAAAGCACATCTATTGGTGAATTACTCATTTAGTTGTACTGCTCTAGCTCTAAGACAGATAAAGTAAAAAAACCAGAAACAACAAACAAACCTAAAAATATAAAACATGGAATATAAAAATATACACTTTTACAGAAATTAGTACAGCCATACAAAATAGGTTACAAGTCAGTATGATATGATTCTTCTAATATGCTCCCCATGTGATAAAAATACAGCCACAGACATTGTGGGGAAAAAAAGAGAAAACTATGTTCATCTGCAACAGGATTTTGGGAAAATGTAAAATATTGGGCCTCTCACTTTCTTATAGAGTCCCTTTTCCAGTTTGATTCAAAGGTTTTGTAAAACTTGCCATTTTCATAATTTTTGGGATATAGACTGGATTTAAGAGTAAAGAAGGAAAATGTCAAAAACTAATATTTTGAGATCTAAGGCCAAACATAAAGTAGCAAAACAGCTTTCCTTCTTCAACCTCTTCACTGATTGGGTTTTTTTAACCTCATGATCTCTTCTGTAAAAGTGATTGCAATGCTATTTCTAGGTAGAAGTAGAAAGTATGACCACTATAAATACGGTGGAAAATATAATGCAGAATTAAAATTAAGAAAAACTGAAAAAAAACCCCTCCAGATGTTTGAATTATTTTAACTTAAATGGATAGATTGATCTCAGTTCTGTAGCTGTTTGTAAGTATTTATAGTTGCATCATTAAATAAAAGTATCAAAAAAGTATATGATCTTTATCCTAAATTCTCTTAAGAAGAGGACATTTTTCTTATCCAATTGCAGCACAGTGCTTTAAATCTCTAAGTGACTAGGAACTATGCTATGTGCATTACATTAACAAGGTGTTAATGAGCTTCCTACAAGATACTCCTGAAAACCTATATTAATTATAATTTTACAAAGCAAACAAAAAACAAACAAAGAAAGAAAATTGAAAATCTTGGAAAATCTTCTGAGCTTGGCAGCTAAATGACACACAAAAGGAGTAAAACCACGTGCATAATACCAGAAATGAAAACACACTTTAATCATTTTAATATGTGTATCTAATAGGAGTTCACTCTTACAATAATATCTGTACACATCATGATTAATCATTTCCATGTGTCTTTATATAGGTATAAATGACTTATTAATGAATACTAGCATTCTTTCATTGCAGAGGAGTAGAAGATTGGAACTCTGCTCCATCCAGCAGGTACAACATCTCTTTTTTATTCTTTTTTGTTCATCGTACCATTTCTAGCTTTCTTCTTGAGAGTAATGTCTGTGTATTTTATCTGCTAGTACTCACCCTTCGTACCTGAGCTAAGATTTCCTAGAGTTCAACTGTCTCTTCAGTAGGTTTTACCACTATTCTTCCCTCCTTCAAATCCTCCTTTTGTTACTACCCTCTTTTCTTTTATTCTTGAGTTGGTTTCAAGTAGATTTTCCCCCATGCTTCTCTATTAATTCTTCTTTTATCAAATCCTTTTTATTTTCCCTGTCTCCTGAAAAATTTATTATTCTTGACAAGTTTAAATACTTGTCAGTAAGTATAGGCATCTTTATATTTTACTACTTGACCTGTGGCTGCAGGCTTATCTCCAGACTGGTTCAAATTGTCCCATTGTCACGTTTAGTTTCTTCTGTCAAAAGAGAAGAAAAAATATTTTTTTCTGCATGCTACTTGTCACATATCCCATATAAAAAAACATCATTACTTGAAAAAATTTCTTTATAAGAAGATATTCTAAGAAGAACCTAATTTTTCTACAATTAAGTCTAGTGCAGGAAACATTTAGTTTGATAGCCATTCAAGTTTAGATGATAGATTTAACTGCACTGAAGCAAACCTTTGGATCCATTGATGATATTAAACTTTCCTCCAGAAAGGTGTTGTACTGAAGGCCAGCAGTTTGCAAAATAGGAGAAAACATACAGTCAAAGTATAGTAAATGCGTGAGAATTCTTCTCTAACTTTAGGTTAGGCTTTTCAATCTGATCAATATTTTCTGATTATGGCAAGCAAACACTATACTGAAAAAATGAATGTTGTGGTTTAGTCCCAGCTGGCAACTAAGTGCTACCATGATGGCATTCACTCACTCCCCATTCCCCCTCTCCCCTGAGAATGGGATGAGGAGAAGGATCAGAAAAAGTGAAATTCCTGAGTTGATGTAGAAAGAGCTTAATAATTGAAACAAAATAAAATATTACAAAAATAAAAATACTTAATCTAATATAAATATCAATAATAATAATTAATAATAATTACAATAAAAATAATGAAAAGGAGAGACAGAGAGACATAGAGATAGAGAAGAATGAAACCAGGTGATGCAAAATACAATTGCTTATCATCCACTGAGCGATGCCCATACCATTCCCAGGCAGCAATTGGCATCTCCTGGCTGTGGTGTGCATCATCCCCCATCCTCCTCAAGCTTTCTCCATGATCTCAGAAGCTCCTGGTAAGCCTTGATGGAACCAAGTGAGCAGTGACGCACCTCTTTACTGTACCAGTTGGGTGGTGCAGCATCCCTTGACTATACCAGGAGTACTTGCATGGTAAAGAATGACTTAGACTGGAAAAGGTGGAGAACAGCTGAGCCAAGGTCGGAAACAAAGGATAAGCACTTCTCCTTGCTAACCATGGTGAATCATAGCTTGGGTGAAATATCACCATTGCCAGTTGACTTCTTGGAAACTACTCTAGTAGTTAACAACGTTGGCTATGGCCAGGATGGAAACTTCAAATGCCTAAAATAAGTCTCTTGTGACCCTATAAACAGTAGTCCCAAGTGAGGTCCTTGCAGATTTCCTGGAACCCAGTGGACTATCCCAGCACCTCCTTAATTTGCAGCTTAATTAAAATCCATATTTTAAGGCACCAACCACTGTGCTTTGCTTCAGCTTGTACATATTAAGTGGTGAGAGTATTGCAAGTAGTTTAGAAGTTCTGAAAAAGAAGGAACTAATGAAAATGCTGTTGGGACACAGAACCACCTTCCAAATATAACAGCAACTGTGTCACCATTCAGCCAAATAAAAAGTATTTTGAGTGAGTATTAGAAGTCTAGATGATGGCATCAGCCGTATTGAGGCAAATATTGGAATATATTGAGTAGCATATATAATGAATTATTTTTAAGCTTCTTTTTCAATTGGCTCAAACTGTATTAATTTCTTGTCACAGTTAGTAAGTGTTGGGCCTGGCTGAGAGTAGCATTAGGATAATTATCGGCCATGTTGGACAAAGTAGTAGCTTAATTATAATAACAAATCTGTTCTTTAAGCATGCAGAAACTGTCAATCACTGCCAAAGTTTTGGTGGTAGAGAACCTTTGAGTGGGACAGAATTTTACCTCTATCAACAGCAAGAATCAGCTGCTGGCTGACAGTTTGACTTGAATAGGTCAATCAAGAATTAGTTATTGTCTAACTAATTTCATAATCAAGATGATCCAAAGGGGAGAGAGAGAATAAAGAGACATCCTAGGGACCTGCACTGCTCAAAACCATGTACTCATTCACTCAATTTTCTTCCCAAACCATGTTGGTCTTCCTGAACAACGCCTTCTGGAGGTGTGCCAGAGGCATCTGGATGTGTACCTTGGGGGTATGGTTTAGGAGTAAGTATGCTAGGTTGACAATTGTACTAGATGATCTTGAAGGTCTCTTCCAAGCTTGATGTTCTGTGATTTTATGTTTCCATGGCTTGTGCTCGTAGGAAGTCAATTCTTAACGCTGCAGACTTCGGTAATTAGTGTTTTGGTATCTGAGTCCATTTAGCCTTGGTCTTAAATACTGACATTGCTTTAAAGGGATGTAAGAATGTTCTTATTTTCATTGTCTAATTTATAAAAATAAATAAACAATAATCCAATTTACTAAAAGATACCACTTGTAAGCCTTATGCCAGAGAAAATCAGATAGATTGGTCTTCTATTATTGATGATCATTCCTAGGATCATTGAAAGGGAAATATCCTCCTAATACAAATGAAAAAACACTTCTCCCTCTCTCCAAACTTCCAAGCTAGTTCTGTACAAGTTTCGTGCACACACAGAACAGAAAAGAGGAAGACAGGCAATTGTGAACTACAGGCTTCACAAATCCAGATCAGAACCAACTCTCTTATCCATAGTCAAGTTACTTACTAGTGTATTTCTGAAGCAGCTGAACTCAGGAATTTTTAACTGGAGACATGGCTTATAAGAAGCTGGGCTTACTGCTGTTCTGTAAGCACTTATTTACTTTCTTCTCTTTCTTCTCTTTCTCTTTCTTCTCCTGAAGGTTGTTAGACCATTTGCTTATAAAAAAATGTTGCCTAGGTGAACTATATTTCCTACTTAAAGCACAGTAGTCCTGTAGCAATCAGGAATTTAAAGGAATTTAAACTAATTCCTTTAAGCAGTTTTAATATCTAGTAACTGATTTCAGCTTATTTCTAGATTCACCACAGATAAGAGAAGCAAACTTGCAAATTTACCAGAAGGAGGTACAATTAACATGGTGGTAAAAAATCTCTTCCTGCAGGGGGAAAAAAAAAAGAAAATTTACAATAATATAGAAAAGCTTCAAGATTTTTTTCTACATGTGTTAAAGGAAGGCTTTAGTTGTTCAGGAAAACCAGCAGTACAGATATCTATGGGAAGATATCAATAATTTGAATCTTTTTTTATATATAATTAATGTATTTCAGGATAAACCCCAAAATTTCAGTGTCAAAATTGTGTCTGTCATTTAAGCATTACATGCAGGAAAGCCAGTGAAATAGAAGAAACTCCAGGAGACTAGCAGATCAATGATGTGCATAGTAATTATGCTGAAGTGTTTTTCAAAACACTCTAAGAAGCTTTGTATTCATGCTAGGCAGAGAAACTGAATCAGGTAAACAAATCAGCCAATTCACTGTATCCTTGATAAGACAAAACTCTTTGAAGATTGAAAAGTGACTACTGTACCATTTTCTTAATAATCATTTATTAGGGAGCAACACTGCCTTGTTCCTCTGCATGTCTTCTAGAATACATACCTCAATCAGAAGTGGTAGAATGGATTTATACACTTTTGATGTTATACAGCATGTTTCAGCCTTCCCATTAGAATGTCAGAAATTAATCTATAGGGAGGTCTATAGTTTGTTATGCCTAGTGGAATAGAAGAAAAATAAACTGCTCCACTCAGAGAGTTTTGTGGTCAAATACTCCTAACAAATGAAGCAAGATTATGTGAGAAAGCAGCAAGTTCTAGTAGACTGATTTTTCTGCTCATCTTTCCATATTTCTGCTTTTCTTTCCCATGACAATTAATCTGAGAGAACTTCAAATTAATTTTTAAGTGGAAGGACTCTCACACTTTACTCCTTTTATTCTTTTTTCTTGATCTTCTTCTATGGATGTTTTCAGATAAAGCCCTCAAAATTGCTCCAAGAATTTTCTCCATTCTCTGCATTCACCCCTAGAAAAACCCCAAACAAACAAGCAAACAAACAAAAAACACAACCCTCACCAAAAAAAATGAAAAGAAAAAAAACAAATAACCAAGCAAAACAGAGAATTAAGACAACTATTATTTGCTAGCTACTAGGAAATAATAACTGTATTATAACTGGGGGTGGTGTATCTACTCTGTAACACATTAGCAATATGCTGTGTAGATGGTTGTTATGTAACTGAGATTGCTTTGCTTAGATTTAGTAAGTGATTATAAATGAAACCAAATAGGAAAGTAAAGTGTTTGGATATACTGCTGAGACCGTGATTGACAAGATGAACTAATGAAATTCAAAATTCTTTCTACAAACACCTTCTAAAGTTTAAGACAATTTCCATCAGGTAACTGACTTTTCCCCATCTTCTCTCTCTTCTCACTCCAAAAAAACAAAACCAGAACCCAAACCTCCATCACCACAAACCTAACCCACAAAAAACCAAAAGCAACAACAA
Organism: Sialia sialis; assembly: GCA_009812075.1. Classification (NCBI taxonomy): domain Eukaryota; kingdom Metazoa; phylum Chordata; class Aves; order Passeriformes; family Turdidae; genus Sialia; species Sialia sialis. The sequence goes on along the minus strand of VRYO01001463.1, from coordinate 78,531,935 downwards.
TAACGCAATTTCAAAACTTGGGGAAGACCCAATTTGTGTCTTGACATGCATGCACAAGTGCTATTTCCCAATAAATGGGATGCACTCATTGTGAAAATTTTTGCCTCAAATTGTTTTATGCATTTAAATAATACACCTTATGTAAATCAATTAACAAATCTCAGTTTGACATTAATCAGAAATGTAGTATAACTTCCTACTCTATGTAGAGTCACATACTTTTACTATCATGGTGTAATGTAACCTTTATTGTAAGAAAATATCTACTCTCAAAAATCAGTCTGCTATATAATACAAAATATAGATCAGATTTACTTATCTTTTACCACAGTTTTTCTTCTAAATTTACTACCACTGTGAATGTAGGATATCCATCCTCAGAGCCCATTCAACAGCAGATAAATAGAAAATTTGTTTGATTTTATTTTCAATGCTACATAATCATAGAAAAAATAGTCATTGGAAAATTTATCAATTTGTTTAGCAAGTAAAATTAGCATAATTTTCCTTCTACATTACACTCATTGTGTATATGTTTAAGCAATTCTAAAGGTACTGGGCAGTGAAGAATACGGTTGTTGCTCTTTAAAATCAATATTTTAATCCAAATCAGCTGTAATAATCACTTCTGAGGATATGGATGTCATCTCACCTACCCAAGATGTGTGAATATTTAATGTTTAATAGGAGATAGCAAAACATCTGTAACTAAGGTAAAGGTCAACTCTGTATAATGTCTAAATTCTCTTTAGCCTCTGGAATGAGAAATAATGTACAGAAAAACACAGAGAGAGTTTCAACTCCAAGACATCATAGCAGATTAATGTTTGATAGGTATTAAAGAATTTACCAACGAGTTCAGAATAAGAAATTTCATCAGTATATAAAGAGCGCTGTTTGCATAGGCCTAGAGGCAGGTGGATATATTCTTTTCAACACTATGACACTTCAGTGGTATCTGAAGACAATTTAGGAGAAAATTTTCAGTCAGCCAATAATGAGTTTAATTTCTTTGTACTAGTTAGTACTTTTTAACACACAGACATCTCTGCTTGCAATATACACTGATTAACCCATGACTCTTGAGATTTAAACTGCCATTCTCAGAGTTGCCTTTTTACCATGAAATCAACCTAAAAAGGATATTTCCCTTACCCTGACAAAAAAAAAAAAAAAAAAAAAAAATCACTCTATTTCATACTGCTGCAGGAAATAAAATAAAGCCCCAAGAACATTTTCAGAAGAGGACAGTGGGATAAAACTGCCTATGAGAAGTTCATGAAGTGGATCCACAAAGACAAATTTCTTATTCTGAACAATTTCTCTTTCAATTGTAATGAATCTTAATATCTGTCAAAATTTGTCTTGAAATACAAACTTTCAAATAGAGACCGGCTTACTGGAACTCTCATGTAACATATACATAGTGTAAACTATTTTGTCTTTGTCGTTTAGCATTGTCCTCAGGGTTAATCCATCTGTGATGCGTACAAATAAATGCCTCACTTTTTCTTCAAGCAACTGCCAGTTTCAGTAAACGAATTCACAGACTCTCCCAATTAAATAGCCAAGCACTGGAAATAGGTGTATAAATCTGAGTTTCTAATTTCATCAAATGACTGCTTAACTTCAAATTAACAGCTAATCCCTGAAATAACTTTCAGGAACCCTTTCACATCTTGCTCACTCCAGTACAGGCATCTTCCCTATGACTCAATGATCTTTTCCATGAAAGCACAGCTTCAACAAGAAGCAGCAGATATCTAGCAAGTAAGACTAAGACAATACCTTGTGCAGTTGACATACAAGTTGAGAGACTGAGAGTAAAAGAAGTATTTAAGCTGGAGCTTATGCTTACTGGCCAAACCTAATCACTGACCTTCCAGACTAAGATGGCATTTATTGTTGCCTTAATTCCTATGTTTTTTTAAAAGGAAAAGGTCTCTGAAGGGTTACAGGTTTCAAATCGATGCAAGTACCCAAACAGTAGACTTGTGTAGATGTTTCCTGACAGCCTCAGAGAAAGTATCTTTTTCAAATATATTCTTATTCAACATTTATAGTAAAGAAGTAAATTTGCAGTCTCTGTTATGTCCATAGAGTCTAGGTACTGAATTTAGGACTTCTAATTCCACTTCCTAGTTATGAGTCCTTGCTGATCTATTTGAATCTAGCCTGTACACAACTGGCAGAGAAGAGGACCTAGGATTCAGTTCCAGGCTATTATCTGTAATATTGTTCCTCCTACTTAGGATTTTTTTTTATAAACTTCATGATGGGAAGACTAGAAAGTCAATTTTTGGGTGCAACATTCCTTTAATATACACTGGCACCATAAAGGCAGGTAAAATTACTATTTTAAAGATTCTTACTAAATATAAATCCCTTTTCCACAAGTTTTCCGCAGAATCAGTGTTCAAACTTAATTTATCATGTTTCATTTTGTATTTCAATGGATGTACAGCTATATTAGTACACTCCTGAACTTCCTAAATACCTCACTGTGCTTTCCATTCATCCACAAAATCTGTAACTTGCAACAAAATTATTGAGCTCTGAGAACATTTCATCATTAGAAAGGCAAAGTCTATTATAATCTATACAAAAGTGTTCAAATCTGAAATATATTTATGACTCAATTTTTGTACAGAAATATCCTCTAATTATGTGATTCAGGGAAGTCAATCCAGTGGCTAAACATATGTAAACAAACTAGTCTATCAGTGCTGCCAAATTTCTTGTGCAAACTTATCAATAACCTGCCTGCCAACACTGCTTCCAGGAATTTCTTTTACAGTGCGCCAATAGATGTAAAACAAGAGAGGCAAGATTTTTTTTTCTCTTTGCTTAGGAGAAAAACTCCATGAAGTGAAAAATGAAAAGGTCATTTGCTTCCAAACCCTTCATTAAAAGAACAGACTCAAAGGTCTCAGATGATGAATAGCTCATTATTTGATCTCATTACCCTGGCATGTACATCCATGAAGTGACTGGAAAGTAAGAAGTTGCAGCCTACAAGCTTTACTGAGTGTTTGCTAGAGATTGCTATACTCTCCAATGCATCTACATAGCTGAGGGTATATAAAAAGGTAGTATGAAAAGTAATTGAGAAAAATCATCACAGAATTAATTTTTTAAAAAGATAGCAAGGAACCTTTGCTATCAAAGGAAATCCTTTCCCTACTGACCCAAAATCACACTTTAGAGCTGTGCTCTGTATGATATGTGTACTGTGCATGTTCTCTAGTTGAGAAGTTTTTAGTGCTATAAAAATGACTTCCCACATAAACAGGTTCAGGACATAAACAACATGATAGAAGTGCAAAGTTAACGTGTAAAGGTGTAAAGCAAGCTTGACCGTATAGCACATTCCAGAACACAATCAAATTGTAAACTTCTGTGCTTTAATTTCCTAAGGTCAGTATTCTATTTAGGAATACATCTTAGCGCTCAGATTTTTAAAAGAAAATAGCATTTATTTTTCAGATTGTATGAGGATATTCCCCTATTTTCTATAAAATTTTCTTTATCTTTTCTTCTCTAAATTTCAAGAGACATTTCTGTTCTCTTCTGCTCATGAATATTACTCTTAAGCTTCTCCTGTAACCAATTAACCTCTTTGATACTTCTCAAACTAAATACACAAGATCTTTGACTCTGTAAATTTTCACTCCAGAGCCCATATAGAATCCCTCCTAAATTTACCCTTACTCTTTTCAAAGAGATCCTTATATTTAGCCAAATCTTAAGAAAAAAAGTAAAATTACAGGTATATCTGTTATTTCACATGAACCATACCACTCAGATTCATTTGCATTAAGCAAGTAAGCGGTGACATCACTATTATCAGGAAATAATAAACTATAAACTATAGAATATATATCTGAAAGAAAAATAATTAATTAAATCTTTATTTTATTAGACTAAGAAAACAGAAGAGAATGTCAGTATTTAAAAATTGCATATGCATGCACATAGCCAATGAAGAAATAATATGCAAGATTCAGAAAAAAAGGTAGTTGTGACCACTGAACTTTCATATGCAAACAAACAGCAAACCTTTCCTCTTTGATAACTCTTGAAGTGAAGTAAAAAGTTCTGATGATAATTGCAGATTTTTTTTTTTACTTCTGGCAAAATGGCACTGATTTGCTACTCATACAAAAAAGGTGTGCCACAAATATAGGATTATATTTTCAGTTATAAATCTATCTAAATATTTTCTAAAGTTTTTAATTATCACTAAATACCTATTCATTAATTGAAAAATGGTTTTTCATTACATGTTAAAAATTTAAAAAATAAATTACCAAGCTCTTTATTAACAAATGACCTTACAATAACAAAACAAAATAAAGCTTGAAACACTGCCATTGCATCCCACTTTTGAGTCACAATCCGTGCCAGAACCTGGCTATACTGAAGCAAAGCTCATTCTACTCCTTTCTGTCTTCACAGCTCATTCAGAGTGCTTCCTTGTCTTTTCAAATACCAATCGCTTTGTCCGTGCTTTGGAAAGTGGAACACTATCAAATTTGACATTGCTCCAGGCCCCCTTTAACAAAGCAGAACATCAGCAAGAAAAAGATTTTGTCTTGGTCTCTGAATTGAATATATTCCTAGAGGCTTGATTCTGAAGTGAAATTATCATGTTTAACTCACTCCCTCCACCAACTAAAATGTAAGAGCTATTCTGAGTAGCTGGAGGGCCAGCTGAGAGCTCCACTTGGAAAGCACCAGAGTACGCAGGCATACTCAAAACTGTGTCAGGATTACTAACAATATAAACATAAGTTTTAGCAATGAAAATACAGTCCTCAGGAAAGATTACGGTGTTTGCTTTTAATGGGGGAAGAGTCACAAATATCAACTTGTACAGAAATTCAGCCTGAATCTATGAATAAAAATATTTTTATTCTTTCAACAGAAACAGTAGTCCAGAGTAAATACATCTAAAAGATCAACTGCCATTGGATATCTTTTGCAAGCATGTCCATCACTTTGTTATCATAAAACAATGATCTAGAAAGACATTATCTGCCTTGGATTTTCTTGCCACCTATTCTCTGACCCTTTTTTGTTTTATGTAGAACAGCTGAAATATTCATTTCTTCAGCAAGCTCTATATATGCCTTACAAAACATTTGTGAGTTTACCTTGAGATTGTCTGCAGAAAATGTTGGTGCTACACCATTTTTTCTCAAGATATCTAAGAGCAGACACATTAAAACCAAGAGATATGTAACTTACAGATTGTTTCAGCCAAAAGGGTCTTAACCTGTGTAATTTTACTTTGTTTAATTACTGCCGTTAACACAAAAATTCTGATAATCCATTCAGTCTTTAAAGAAAAAAAATCGAATAGTTCAGCAAATAGCTAAAGACAGTTTTCCTCCCCCTCAGCCAGGTTCAGCTTCAGGCAAGCACCTCTGTTCTCCCCTTCTGAGTCTCAGCATCCCTTCACTTTTGCTGTATGTTACGTTCAGTCCCTCCAGATCCTTCAGTGAGCTGTTGGGTGGTGAAGGCCCCGAGAGCTAGAGCATAATGGCTTCTGCATGCTGCTCCTCGCCTCTCACTCCTTTCCCTGTGTTGCAGCAGGGGCAGCCCTCAGCCGCAGCCCCTTTCAGGGTTCTCCTCCGCCAAGCAGTGTCTGTGGTCTCTGATGCCTCAAGCAGCACTCCCTCTGTCAAGCACAACCTCCAGCATGTCACCAGACTTTGTCTGCAGCAGTGTCCTTTCTGCCTCTCTTCCATCTTCTCCTACCCTCCCAAATGTTTCCGTCTCTCATCTCTCACACAGGCCTGTTAGAGATGCCAGATGACCTGGCTGTGGCTTTGGCAGGCAGCAGGCAGCTCACAACCACGGTGACCCACAGGTGCAGTAATGCTGGAGGTGTGGAGCATACACAGGAACCTGAAGACACATTGTGCCAGTTATTTCACACAATACAGGATTCTGAATTAGAAGACTGACTACATCATCACTGCAATAGGACTATAACAACATGTAAGTTTTTAATCTGGGATTAAACCTCAACGTATATATGTAGGAAAACCCAAAAAACAGAGACAAGGTCCCAAGATCAAAGAAAATTGTATAAACTTTTTATTCACATCCCAACCTCAGAAAACTTTCTGCAAAACACTTTTCCTCAAAATAAAATATCCATTGCAGAAAATATCTGTCATCTGAATTGAAGCACTGGAACATTGTAACGAGTCAGAAAAGCCACAAAAATGAATTGCAACAAAATAAATGCTTTAAAATAATCTAATGTGTATGATTTAATTTAGGAAAAATTCCCTCACCATTGATTGTTAGGTGTTTGTATGCTACCATGGTGTAAGAGTACCATGAAAACAGAAAGGTACAAAAATTAAAGCAGGCAGCTAGAAAGGATTATAGAACACCATATGTTTTCCTTTTTCACCCTTATAATAATCCTGCTATATTGAATTCAGGATTTCTGGATATTTCAGAGTCCAGCAAGAAATTAACCAGGTGCTCTTCATGCAGAATAAGAAATTAAAGTTCTTCTTTCTTTGGTTTCTGAATTCCAGAAATAGAGTTTTCTTCCACCTTTTTTTTTTTTTTTTTTTTAAACTATCTGCTAGTATAACTGGGGACTTAGTATGAGCTGGATACAAAAGGAAAACCACATCATTTAGTGATATATATAATATCTCTTTTTCTGGTTTTGATTTGGGTTTTGGTTTTGGGTTTTTTTGTTTGTTTGCTTGTTTTTAATACTAGTGAGTATGGCAAGAGCAGAGGAGAGCCATGCCTTATCTGTGGCACCTACGCAGCTCCACTAGCACTTCTTTATGACACTTATGGACTCTTTAACCATACAGCCCTAGCCTAGACTCTTTGATTTCCTCCTTATTTATAACAAATCAGGTGGCTTCGCATTGTTTTTTTATCAACCTCCTGTTTTCCACCTTAAGTCTATTGTGAAGCCAGCAGCAGTTTTGCAGCAAGATTTGTCTGTTGTTTCTTTGCCCTTCCAGTCCAGAACAGACTAAACCAGTCTGTTAGAGCTGGGCAGCTGTCATCTAAATCTGAGCTCTCTCACATCAACTTTTCCCTATGACAGCTTGTTACATCTTTCTTCCCAAATCATTAAATAAAGTAGGACAAATACTGATGAAGTTTCATCATCTTTTGTGATAATACTGTACAGATCTGATAAATTATCTCACCTGAATTTAGGATCCAGATGAAAGATTAAACTACAGTTAAACTAAGTTTTCTTGATAAACATTTGGAAGTACTGACTGAAATCAATAATGGAAGCATTTGCACAAATAAGCAGGAAGCAGAAAATGTTTCAAATAGTAAGGTAATGTATGACTTCATAAATCCTGGGAACAGAAAATAATAAAGAGGTCTGCAAATAAATATTGCATAATAAAAATATCTTTCAGTATTATGATATGCTAACTAAAACAACAAATAAAAAAATAGCAAAAATATGTCAAATAAAAGAAAATTATCAGAGATTCTCAAGTCAAGTTCCAAAATGATCCTGTAGCATACAGCTCAAGTTTATGAACCTTCAGTGGACTACCATGATACAGTATGTCATCTGATGTACAGCAACTCATAAAAATCCTCTTCTACCAGGGTAGATACATCTCCTATATCCTGTCACTTCATAGGTGTCCTGAAAAAACAGAGGGAAACAAAATTCTTGCAGATCAGCTGTTTCACAGTAACCAGTTACTTTCTAGTTGCTTAGTACTCTATTTGAGCATTAAATTGGAAAATAAGGGCTAATTCTAGCATTTCTATCTGTCCAGTTAATTAATATTTCAAGATAGACCTTAATAAAAAAATTTTGAAAAAAGAATCAGTGAGCAAATCAGCAAAGTAGTAACAATGTCAATCATATGAGCATTTGCTCATTATTTTGAATATAGCCTAATGAACCTTCCATAACCTTTAGTGAAGTAAAAATATTAAGTCTCATTCAGCATTTACAAAAATATGTCTGAGACTTCGCCAGAAGATATACCTTGGATCTGAACCATGGATTCTGGAACAATATCAAGTAAGAGGCAGAAAGTAACTATAAATCTAGCAACAATAAATTGGTATTGCTTGGCAGAGAAATAATTCTGTCAAAGAGCTTTAGTCATGACTTAGAACTCACAACTAATTATCTGCAGACTCTGCCCATTTACTGCTAGTACCAAAGAGTACCAAGGAGGCTGCTGTACTGTGTTTGGAATTTATTGATTGCTAAGCAGAATATTCACATCCTGTATTTGCTTAACACACAGAAGAGCCATATATCCCAATTATTATTGCAAGTACGTTCTTCCTTTCAGTGTGAAAGTAAGTTTTTCCAATATATTAGAGATCCAACATGGTGATTTCAGGCTCACTTACATCTTCTTGGGATGAAATATGTTTTGTTTGTGAGCTTCCACATTTGACACAGGACTGACTAAATGGATAGCCTTTAATTTCCACATTGTCTCTTCTAAGCCAGCCATATCATATACTAGTGTTAACAACATAAAAAAACCCAATTCTAGGTCAATGCATGTTTATAAGAACTGCAGCCTTCTTGAAGGGGTTAGTATTTCTGTCCCAAACACTGACTCTAGCATTGTTTTCTCCACTTTTTGAATGAATAATTCAGCACAGAAAAGAACATGTGAAAGAGCAAGCACAGATTTACTCATTTTCTTTCTAACTATAGCACTTTGTAAGTATATATGCCAACTCTCTTGTGGTTTCTGGTATATAAAAATTTGCAGGCATAGCACTGACTGAGGGGAAAAAAACAACATGCATTCCTCATTAAAAAGAATCAAGCAATTTCAGTATAGGAGGCTCAAACACAAAGTTTTAGAACCTGTATGAAGTGTTTGTTGCACTGAAAATGTTTCCACTACATAGATAGAAAAATAGTCAATTGTTAGCTAAAATGTATTTTTCTTGAAAGGTATTTGACTCCAATGTGTACAGAGGTGAAAAATGAATAAATGTATCCTTCAAGATAAACAAATATTTTTGACACTTACTGGGAGCGTTCTGCCAAGCTGGCTACAAGGAAATGAAAGAAAACACTTTCCTTTTTATGCCTTTTATAAGGACTGGCATGGAACCTGTGGTGTCCACAAAGCATGTATAGTAATGGTAGAATCCAGAAGAATGCATATTAAAAAAAAAAAAGTTGCTTTGAATTTCATGTACTTGGCCTTCTATTTTTTATGTTTCATTTAGCAGTTGTGTATTTGGAATATTCATTTAACTTGGATGTCTCCAAAAGAGCCAGTTGAATCTCATGCTAGTGAATGGCAACAGAATCTTATCTGGGACAAAATTAATATAAATGTTGCTTAAAAGAAGTGTATTTGCACTGGAACAAGTGTTTAAATGGTCTTTACTTTGCTACAGAATCAACGTGAAACTCTTAGATCTGATCTAACTACAAAGTTGACAAGATAAGCAGGAAGGAAAAGTTAAGGAATACAGAAAAAATGTTATAAATCCATTTATTTCCATATATCCTTTTCTAGAAAAAACACACACATCTTTTCAGAACCTGGAAATAAACATTAATAAACAAAAATCAACTCCCCTTTTTAGCTTTAAAAGATATTCATATACTATGTACTGAGGTGACACGCCTTTTAATTTGGAAATATTTGAATTCTAGTTAGGGAGACTAAAGTCTGGAAGGCTGTTGAGTTTAAATAGGCTGTTGAAGCACTGTAATAAAACAAGGAGAAGACAAGGTCTATGAGCAAAACTGATATAAAATATTAATAAAATTAGTCTCTTAATATGAGTGGGTTGTCTTGGCTCCTGTGAAAAAAAAAAAGAAGTTACTACACAAGTTAGATAGTTTCAAGCTTTATTAAATGAGTTGAGATAATAGAGAGCTTTTTCTGTTGTTTGAAAAAAAGAAAAAAAATAATCTTAATCCTTTAGTTTCGAAATAATCTCAGTGATCTTAATTAAAGTGTGTAACGGGAAAACCCATACAAAAGATCAGATGTATCTTTTTCATAAAACTTGATGCAAATTTTATGTTCCTATTTTAGATATTAATGGATTGAGGGCTTGATCTCACATACCTCACAAATGAGAAAGTGCCTCCCATCCAGAAAGACTAAAATAAAAGTAAACCACCTGCAAGATCAAGGCTTCAGTCGCCACAGAGGGAAAGTAAAAAGAAGTCAAGGTTGCTGACTGTGCCCTAGGAAGAGAAGAAACCAACGCAACTCCTAGGAATGTTTCAGAAAGGGGGAAAAGAAGCAGTATGAATTGGGCTGTGTTCAAGAATACACTCCTGCCAGACACTGGAGATATTTCTCAGTTCCTGTCAGCACTCACTGCAGTACACCGATTATCCTATCTCAACTTTATAAATAGTTAGTTCTTCTAAAGACAAAAGAAAAAGGTATTAAAAAACCAAACTACACTAAAAAAATCAAAACCTGAATCAACCAAAGGCAAAACCAACAAAACACACACCAAACAAATAAAAAGCATCTGCACCCCGGGTATCAATATCAACACCTCCAAAGAGCAAGATTGTATACTTTTAATTACAAAAAAATGTGTTGTAGCTACAAAGAAAAAGGGTTAACCAACACTAGAAATAATAAAAAGCAGTGACACAAACCCTGATAGTAAATTTCCTTGGCACTATTATTCATCCATTTCCTGATTTGTGCTGATGAGATAACACCTTTTTATAAATCTTAGTTATCTGTGACATGGACAATTGCCTTCTACCTCTCAATTATCTATGGCTTAGAAATATTGTTTTGTATGAAGTCATGTTTGTTAGTTGTTTCAAGCATGACTTCAGACAAAAGCTTACTGCATCTGTATGTACAATGTTTAGCTATGCATACATGCATTCAGAAATTAACCTGATAAAAACAAATTCTTTTTAACATTATCAAAATATTTCTGAAAGAGAACCCTGAGAGAATTCAAACATTTATTTTGAAAAGGAATTAAATTTGTTGGCAGAAGCTCCCAGTGTTCAATAGTATTTCAGTTGAGATTTGTAGGTTCTTGTTTAATTTTTTTTTAAGATTTAGGTAATAAAAACACAATCTCATGATAACCACCCAGAACTTATTTTATTTTTATCCCAGTTCTCATTTGCATTATAATCAGATAATTAAATATTTTGTTCTTTCTTTGTACTCTCTCTCTCCACTGTAAATCATATCGTAAAAGCTACTTTACTCTTTTATGTCTGTATTTTGACAAACACCTTCAAGAACAGCAAATATTAGAAAGAGTAAGAATTATACCATTTTCTCCTTATTTTCTTATTAAAGTCCATCTTACTTCATTAGGTAATGTCTCAGAAACTGAACCAGTAAGCATTATGATATTGTACATAGAAGTACTCAATTACATTGCCTTTGAATACCCAGTAGACTTGAATATATTTAGCATCTTATTACAAATCAGACAAACATTTTCATTTTAAAATTTATAGTTTGACCATTCCTTCCGAAAACCTTAGAAGACTTTTGAAGTACATAGATCTAATGGAGATTTTTTCATTCTTCTTTTAAGCCATCTTTATGATGAATCATAACATTTTTTTCTTACAGAAGTTACTGCATTTGTCACTGCTTTCTTTTTTCTTTCTTTCTTTATGGAAAATTTATTTCTAATAAATTGCTAATTAATGGAATATTCCATTGAAAAGATCTTGAAACTTCACTAGACCTGTTGCTGTACTCAATATACTAAGCCAAAGGCTACCATTTTCAAAGTCCTTAGAGAACTGAGGTTTCCTTAAAATGTGATCTAAGCCTTAGAAGGTTAAAACTACTGGTATATCCATAGTTTCTCATCTCTACTAAAGTAGAAGTCCTTTAGTTGTAATAAAACCAACTCAAAAATCTAACATTCACCCTTCACTGTACACTCCTTTGCTCTGTACAGGGAAAATATCTAGTAGGGCTCACAATATTTAAAATCACACCTAGCTAACATCTTCATCATGGGGGAAGAAACTAAGAATGGCACTACTGGTACTAAAGATTGCTTGTGTCTTCCTATTTGTACTTCAGAAAGTCCCCCAGATACAATCAGGTAAGAGGATTGTTTTAAAAACTAAAAGGACTGATAATTCAAGGAATTTAGTCAGTGATACCTATCCATAGATTCTGAAGCCACTGAAAGTCTAGAGACTGTACTGAAAAAAAATACTTCAGAAGTACTGCAAAAATGATTAAGATTCCAGTGGGGTAACATGAACATTATCTGTGAAAAAAATTAAAATATCTACAGTGTACTAGCACGGCCACAGGAGAAAATACTGTAAAGTTAATAGACTTACTAACATCCAAGAAAAGCAAAAAATTAATAAAAGACCAATTTTAATTTTTGTAGTCAAAAACACAAAGTATCAAGAGGAATGAAGACTGGTACATTTCTTGAAGTTTTTAAATAAAGAATGGATACTTTTTCAAAAGAAATCATTCACTGGAAGCCTTTGGCCTTAAGATTCCAGGCAATGTTAAATATGCAGGTATAAAACTGGTGCCTCTGGTCTTAGCATAGATGAGTCTGAAAGTCTTAGCTCTCATCCTTTTGATCACATTTGTATCACCTGACTGCCCCAAGGATTCATGAAAGAAAATCATAAAGTCAGGGAAACGAATTCTTTTTGATTCTTAGCAAGTGCTGTAGGATTGCAGATAAAGGGCAAATTATCCATGTGCTCTCCCAACCTATTTTGTTAAGAATGCTTAGCATACTTTCCTTTTAATACATCATTTATTCCCAAAGAACGTTTACTATGCTGAAATTTTAGTAACAGCTGTCCATGAATATGGACTACTAATTTATATAATGGATTACTAACATATTAAATTCAGCAACTACAATTTACAAAACAGACTAAATTCTGTAGCACAGAACATTTCTTTCCAAAATACAGGCTAATAATATGAATTTAAATTTTCAAGCGCCATTCATTGTACATTTGCATTATACAGGGTTGTATTTTCTGTGGTTTCCACGTCCTTGACTTTCTCTGTTTATTTTTTACCCTATGATTTATATGGTGTCTTTGAGGGAAGAGGTGGTGTATAAATCTATTGCATTCTCAGCCTCATTATTAGTAATGGATTAATTTTCAGTTTCATCACTAAAAACAGTTCATTATCTGCAAAGGCAAAATTATCTTCATATAGATTCTGAGGTAATTGATTCCTCTATTTATATGCTGAAGGGAACGTTGCTTACACAAATTGCAAATGAAAAATCTTTTTCTTCCCCTCCCCCTTTATTCCATACAACAGTGACATGAAAAACTAGCATTTTCACTGATAATAATAAAAAAGAAATCAGTGATAAACCAAGATTAGTTACTCCCAATGATGTTAATCATTGCAGAAGTAGTTTCTTAATGATAGAGGCTGGTTAAATAAAATGGACACCATATTACATCACAACCCAAATTCTCTTAAAACATCAGTGGAAAGAAAAATTCTATTTATTAATACTTGCAAGTATTGATAATTACAATTTTAATTTTTCTTTTTTATTATTCTATAAGACTACTTTCTACTGTTGTAGCACAGAGCACACTTAAAGAATTACAACAGTATTACTGTATTATTGAAAATTATTTTTCACTCAAGGGGTGAGAAGGGAAGGAGTAAGAGAATTGTTCTGAACACTTTTAAAAAAGTAGAACACATTTTTTTTTCTTTCTAATTTTAATTTTGATCAATTTACTTAGTATCTGAAGTGGAGCAAGGGGCAAGCAGATTGACTATATCAGTTCTTTTAGATTCATTGATGGTATAATTTTGTCCTTGATCTATTGTGCTAAGTGGTTTAGCTCTGGGTACTTCTGCATCTGCATTGGTAGGCATATATATTTCTTCATTTAAATTATAAGCATAATGAAATACCACTCTATTGACTGCCTGGTTAGAAATCAGATAAACAAGAAAATTCTGTTCTTAACTTCCCTTAATTATAGTGTAAACCAATTGTGGGGAGAACAGAAGGTAAAATTAAAGAAAACTGAAAAATTACAAACACTGTAGTTGGCACAAATACTAAAGGGGAAGTAACAGGGGATGGGGCAGAGTGGAAAGTATGTGTTATAATAGTATGAAAAACTGTAAGAAGAAAATATGTTTGCTACTCCCTGGAAGGATTACAGTCAACATGCCTGATTTCCCACACACAACACAAGCTAATGGAGACTAAATGGAGGTTGGAGCGGAAATTCCACAGCCAGGCTCTGTTGAAATCCTTGCACGAGGAGGAACCTGGCAGTGCCGGGCTGCTGATGAGTTTCATGGCAGCTGCCAACCAAAGCAGAAGAATGAAGATCTTTTGCTGTAGACCCAGGAAGCATGGCAAACGATAGACATACACCTCCATCCCAAAGCTTATCCCTGATGTAGTACTGATGTTATCTAGCTCCAAGGTAAGACACCGCCCACTGAACAGGATGTATGGTTAGAGTGCTTGAAGTTCCACCTAACATAAAAATATTTTGAGCTGAAAATGGGCTGAAGTTAGAGAAGACTCTATCGTAGCTTCTGGGATCAGCCAAAAGGCTGAACTTGTCTTCTTCCCCATAGGGGTGCCTATTGGGTAAGAACCACACTGTATGTGTCTGAATTATTGTTTCAAGTCAGCTTTTATTAGGGATTAGAGTTCATTAGTATATTTTTTCAAATGAGATTTTGCAGGAAGATATTATCACCAGCAATCCTTGAATCTTAATGTCGCAATTTTCTTTTATATTAGTAAAGAATATTATTTCATAAACTATTAGTGTGAGTTCCTTCAATGGCACTAACTTTTGCCACCGGAGGTAACACACTTGCCTGTGGAGGCTCTGTTGGACTTTGTCCCTGAATTTTCCCAGGGGCACCCAGTGATGAGTTAAAGGTGGAGACCCAGGAGGGGGCATTTCTGTTTGCATGTGACCCTGAACAAGCCAGTCAAACAGCCCATCCAGAAGGTTATTCAGTGAAGGGTCTCCATTATGAGATATGATGGGTCAAGCACAAAGGTCTCGGTTTTCCTGAAGTGCTGACAGACTAATCAAACACAAAGAATTTTATAAAATCTCCCCTTTCACGTGACACCAGCAAAAAATCAGACTTAATTACAAATAAATTAAAACCATCTTAGAAATAGCCCTAATTTCATTAATAAACCTAGCAAGTTGTTTTTTACTTTTCCATTTCTCACATGAGTGGTCTTCATAGCAATATGTAGTTTCATTTAGTCATCCAAACTGAAGCTGGTTTTATATTTTTTATTTTTCTTTGAAATTTGTATGGATTTATTAACAAAATGAAACCACCATATTCTCCTAAATCTTTCTCAGAAAGAACACAAACAAGCAAATATTAAAGAATTTAGGCTCTATTGTAACAAGAGGGCCCTTTGATAATGTATTTCAAATTGTTTCTTGGTATTATGATGATTGTTTTCATGATTTTATAAAATTACATAACATGTGAACTCAGAAATAATCCCCAAAATCTTTGTTCTAGATTGCTCACACAAGGGGGATTTTGGAACATGCCATAATTTCCTGCCCCAGTAAGATGGCTCTCAAATGGAAGAAAACTTAGGAAGGCCTCCTTTTGAAAGACAGTGGCTGCAAGTCAAGGCTTGGTTGAGCAAGAAACTGGAGTTTCAGACCTCAACGCAATTGAAACTTCAGTGACTTGTAAGACCAGAAGTATGGCTCTTCCATAGGCAGTGATCACCAAAGGAGAAAATAATATGTACTACCAAAAAAAATGGAAGTCTGGGCAGCAGCTGAGAAAGAGGTGTGAGGTGAAAAAGTCAGTGGAGAAGGTGGAGGAGGCGATACTCCAGAAGAAGAGATTTTTCTGCAGTCTATGAAGATCACAGTGAAACAGGTTGTGCTACTGCAGCCCATACAAAGAACCATAGGGGGAAAAAAATAGTTCCTGCAGCCAAGAGAAAGGACCAGGGCTAGAGCAATTATTGAAGGACTGGAACCAGTGAGAGGGATGTTGGAGCAAAAGACAAGTGTGAGAAGGAAGAAGAGGCAGAAAGGAGATTACAACTAATCTGTCTACTTCTATTAAAACAAGAGAAAATGAAATTATATCACCAACTTCCAAAAATAATAAGACCACCTCTATAAATATTGTATTGTATCACTGAACAGCTTTTAAACACATTTTCCTGGTTTGTTTTCTTTTTAAGAATTTTAGATGGTTTTTGTGAATGTATTTATAAAGAATAATTCCAGATTGCTTATTATCAGTTATGAAAGTTTGCATTTGATATGAAAATGTTATAAGATACAGCATAATCTGAGGTAATTTAAATACTAAAGGCATATCAGTCACGCTCACAAGCAGTCTGTGTCATTTTGAAACAATCCCTACCAGAATGTTCTTTTATTTTCTTCTGAGGGAACAAGGCCTTTGAAAGTGCCTAGTTACAATCACTCGTTGCAGTTATTCTGAAGTAATTAGCATTTTTTTATTTCATATTTGTGTCACTTTTTAAGGAGGAAGGCACACATCTAGAATTTCAAGAAAACTCCAGATAGACAAGCTATCTAAATAGTTCCTGGTTAAATTTATATCTTGAACAAATATATATCAAAACAAAGAAAATAAACTTATTGACCACAAACAGATAAACAGAAACAAATTATTTAAATTTAGTAAAAAAACATATATATGAGATCTTTTTTCTTTCCTGTTGCCTGAAAACAGGCTCTGACCATTTCTGAATTACTACCATTAGTGTGGTTGCCAGTAGTCAGACAGCTGGGGATTTAAAGAGGGTAAAAAAAAAAATTCAAAAATAAGGCAAAGAAAAGTAAAAAAGTATAAACCCAAAGCAAATAATGTGCAACTTGAAACTAGAAATTCAGGAAAAGAAGACAGATGAGGAAAGAAGGAAGGGTAGAAAAACACTTATTATTTGAAGTATAGCATATAATATTCAGCCCATTTCTGCATCCTCATGAAGATATCAGTAATTTTTTTAAATTTTATTTCCCATCAAAAATTTCCTTTTTCTAGAAACTTACAAAAGAAAAGAGATATAGTTGCAAATGGAAACAAAGATTGTTCTGGGAGATGTATTGTATTTTTCTAATAGTTTTCATTTTCCTATATTTAACTTTTTATGTATGTATTCAAAGACCTTAATTTCTTTTCTTTCCTTTCAAAAGTTTAACAGAACATCTTCATGCAGAAGTATAGTCTTTCAAAGAAAAGTTCACATTCTTGTTAATTTTTGGTATTTAGATACAATTCTCTAAAATATATATTATTGCCTTTGTCAGGCAGCAGAGACAAATTCATATAAACTATGAGAAGAACATGACTCAAAGGTCCTAAAATGTGACAATTTGTGAACATGGGTAGGCAAAATAAATCCAAATAAAAGCATGAGAGAGCATAAAGAAATTGAGATAAACTCCATAGTAGTCCAAACAAAGGGAGAAATAGCAGAGTTTAAAATGTGAAGATGCAAATATTGTAGTTTCAAAGGATCCATAAATCATTTAGAATTGCTAAAAATCTACATGACCTCAAATTCTAGGACAAATAAGCACAGTTAGAATAATGTTTAGAAAACACATTCAGTCTCACAGCTGAATTCCCACAAGATAAATCAATGACTGGTGTTAGAACATGATTCATTTAATTTATGTGGAAAAGGGGAAGAAAACCTACATTTTTAAAAAAGGATATAATAAAGATTTGGAAAATTACAGAATGGTCAGTCTCATCTCTCTATCTACAGAGATCATGGAGCAGACTTTCTCTACATAAGCTTTCCAGTAGAAATGTGTTTTCCATGGAAACCTGCTTATCATTGAACAGCCATTTTCCAGGATTATAATGCATCTTTATCAAGCACTAAAAGATAGCCTAATTAGTTAAAAAATTCTGCATAGTTCTTCTCTTATTCATATACCCGTTGTTTTAACATTGAAAAATTAGGAGCATGCAAGGAATTCCCCACAAACATTTGAGATACACAGCAAGACAAAGAAACATGCATTTTATACAGGCCTGGGTTTTTAGTGGATTTTTTTTTTAAGGGAATAAGTGTCTAGTACAAATCGACAAATACTTTGCTTCATACCAAAAATTGAGCAAACAAAGAGATAGAACTTGCTAACAGATTTCGGTTGAAAACACTAAAGTACGTAATTAAAACTCATTCTTGAAAAATATAATGCTGGTGAATAATTGCACTTTATTAATGGGAAAAAAAGAGAAGTCTTTTGCCAAAATCTGTAGGCCATGTTCAGTATGTTTTCCTGTAAAATCAGTGAATATCAATTTATTCTGGAAAACTTAGGGCAAAAGACTAGTCTAAATATCCTTAAAACCTTCTCATAGCTTAAAGATTCTTCACAGCACTTAAAATATTAAAATAATAAAATAAAGAGTATAATAATTAAAAAGCTAACTTTAATCCTATCTCTAGTGCTTGTTATAGATTAATTATATAAGTTTCTGAATTAATTTTATTTTTATAATGAATAATTTACTATTGCAAAAAAATGACCTTCCAAATAAGCTTCATAAAATCATTCAAATTGTATTGGTAAGTATGTTTCAAATTAACTTCTCATAAGTATTTTTTTTTATTCTCAGAAATGTTTTTAATAATCTGCCTTTTATGTTCACTATAATTATAACTATAAATAAATGAATATCAGAAATCATATGTTACATATGTACATATGTATATATGTATATATGTACATTGACAGAAAAGTCCAGGACAGGAAAAATCCGCAAAAATTCTTTGGAAATAAATCAGTTCACCTAATCTCCACATATCGACATCACTTATAAATAAAAATTTTTAAAATATTTTGATCAGATATGAAAAATGACATCTATAGAAGACACACAACTACTGTGTCTGTGCTACTGCAACTTAAGCTAAACAATGGAAGTACTTTTACTAGTATGCATTATCTTCCATATTAATAGACCTTTATTATTTTATCCTACTTTTGGTGATGTCTCAGTGGTAGTCATATCCACATATTGATAAGTTTGGAGAAAATTTATAGAAATATCCCAAACATAACAACCTGATTTTTGGCATTTCTTGAGGAAGTATGCAACACTGGGTATCAATAAAAATGTGATGCCATTTTCTTCATGGATGGGATTTACCCACTGTAATAAATTATTATTATAGCTAACAGAAAATGGAGATATGGCAAATTCAAAATATAAGAGGAAGAGAAAAAGATTCAGTGGGCTTTAAAACAAACCAAAAAACTCCCAAGAACAAAACAAAAATAACCAGCATGAGAATCAAAAATTATTATACAAAATTAACCAATTACAAGTACACATTTGATTAAAATATCTCTTTAAAAAGACAGTTTCCTATTTTCAATCAATTTCTTCTACATGCATTTTTTTTGCATACCTGTGAGGATGTGTTTCCCCCCAGTTTAATCTATAACCACCTGTGGGGATGTGATAGCTGCATCCGACTGTGGACCTTGAGGAGCAGCTAGGAACAGGGTAGCCAAGAGCTGTTTCCAACAGTGAGCTAAACATACTGCTGATATATGAATATGACTATTTCATTTTATTCCATAAGTAGTAGGTAGCCAAGGGCCCATTGAGCCCAGGATCTCCCTCTGAATAAGGATGCCTCTCAAGAATACTCCTTGAAGTTGAGGTGTTTGATGCCACAACAGGTTCTCAGCAAATAACAGTGTGATAAACTGAAATTTTATCTAAGTGATATAAAAGATTGATTGTTTACAAGCAGTCCTTTAAACATAAACCATTGACCAAGTCTGGGACTAGGATTAGATTCTGTAGCATCTAGATTCCTCTCTAAGAAGGAGTTTAGAACACCATGGGGTCCTCTCTGAACCTCATGACTCAACGACAGGATCTCCCTGAGAGCTTCATCTCACCCTGTCTTCTGTGTGATACAAGATCATGTGTGCCTTGGCACCAAATCTGATTAAGCCACTGACATATTTAGCATTGAATTTCATCAACTCACTGGTGTCTATCAATCAAGGAAATAAAGTTGTAAGTTCTCTCTTACGAGGGAAGTGCATGCAAAAAACATCCCTCCATCCACGGCAATTGTAAAATAAACATAAAGGTCCTTAAATTAATGTTCAGGACTTAATCCAGCAAGAGACTGAAAGAGTATATTTTTATCTGTCAGTCTTTCTCAGAAAAGCACACCTCAATATTTTGGTACTCAACTTGGCCAGACCTCAGGCCTATCATTGATGTTCTTCATTATGTCAAGCAAACCATCACCTCCTGTTGTGGGCTAGTAGGAAGGAAAAGGTCAGCACTTGTCAGTATGCATAAGATTCCAAAGTCATCTATTCCTTTCTATGTGATTTTTATGCAACGCAGGGCTAGTCACTTAAACCAAACTTTATATAGGGACTTTTTTCACTGCATATTTTAAAGGAAGAAATTGCAGATTAATTCAGATGCAACTGAAGGCAAAGATGTGAGTTAGGTTCTCTCAGGTGGAAGACACAATGTTTCAAAGCCTAAAGGTGAAGGATGAGAGTATTTAGTGGATGTTCAGAGCCAAAAATTTCGGCACAGAACACAACTTTTCAGTTTTATATGCACAACACATAGTCTTGATCAAAAAACCTCAAAGTTATTGGAAAGTCTCCTTCAGAAAGTTTCAACATCCATGGGACAAGTTTGCTTTTTAGCCTCAAGATGCAAAATGCAAAGCTAGTTTTCTCTCTAACGAAGGCAGGAGCTGCTGGATTAAACAACTAATTTACTACTTAAGCCTCCCTGACATTTCTCCACAGTGCATCTTGACAACACTCTCTGTGAACTTAGCATCACCCTCACAAGTTTTCCTGGGAGACCACCGTTTTCTGGATGGGAGACAAGAACTGAATACCAGCAGCACATGAATTAAAACTAAAATTTCTACTTAATCCAGGAAGTCCTAGCTACAACTCAGCTAGAAGCCAATCTGGTCAGCAATGTCTCAGCATTTCAGAACAAAGCACTCAAAGATTATGTTGCTGAGTCTTTTCTTGTTAATTTTGGGGTTTAACATTTTTAAATAATTTATGAAACAAACTTGCAATTTATAATGCAAAATGTTTTCCTACACCTTTTTTCTTAGGACTTGCCTATACACTAGAAACAAAAGACGTGGCAAAATGTATAAAAGACTGGTTGAAAAAGAAGTTTGTTAAAGATGCTTTATGACTTTTTCTGTGAGTACTCCTTCCTCTTCCAACTGGTATCCTAAATTCAGCTTATCAAAGAAAGTGTTTTATAATTTTTATATATTCTGTAAAAATGGAAAAAAAAATAACTAAAAGCTCACTATTTTACTTAAAAAAATGAAAGCAACAGATTACTTGGTTCAATTCCTAATAGAAAAATTTCAAATGTATAAAATTAAAATTATATCTTCAATCTAACTCATCCTTTTAATGCACAAGTAAATGGCATTTATTAAAGCTGAGTAAGGCAACTAACTTGTTCTTTATTCATCAGTGTTTAGCAAGAGTACACTATCATTAAACAACGTTGTTTATCACAACATTCCAACTGTTTATTAGAATCAAGGATCATAAAACAGACATGCAGATGTAAGATCTAAATTTAGAAACAAATTTGTTATAGTTTAATATCTATTACTTTAGCAAAATATGGCATGTTCAGGTGTCAAAGCAACCTTACATTTTACCTCACCTGAAATAAACAAGGGAAAAAAACAGCTTTCAGAAATACAGAGCGACCAAATAGAAAAATTGCAAAAAGAAAAAATAAAATTTAAATCCCCATGTTTCAAAGAAATTTTAATATGGCAGAAAAAAGAGAGAAAAAAAAGTGGAAGGTTTGTAAAATTAGAAAGGTGGTAGATGGTATGCAGCAAAAATGAAATGAAGAAATCAACTAAAGAAGATTTGGGGAAACAGCATCACTGGAATTAAATTTAAAAAAAAAAAAGAAAAATAAAAAGAAAGGCAATAAGAGTGCAAAATATTGATTACTGACCAGACATTTGCATACTGTCTACTTAGTTATTAATTTCCAGCCCAGGTCTTTGTATTTTTCTTCACCAAGGCCTGGAAGTACATAAAAGAATAACGATTTTGATCCAGTGATCTAGGGGAAGAGGGAGAGGTATCTCCTTGTACATTTTTGAATCCAAGGAATCCAAGAAGCCTTCTTAGCTGAATTGGTTTTCTAATGAAAAGGAGTGTTTTTTTGAATGAATGGCCTAAGTTTGTCCCAGCAGCACACTGATGAGTATCATATTCTGTATGGCTATTCAGCTAAAACACTGAATGTTTCTGAAAGCTGAAAAACTCATCTTTTTTTACTATCTTAAATCCCAAACATATTCTTTGATTCTAATTTACTTTGTTTGGGTTTCTATTTACCTTTCTTTTTCACATTGCAAATTGTTTTGGAAAGGCTTACTTTATCCTCCAGGTTTTATTTTCTCTCTGGCATATATGAAATCATTCTGAAAGTCTACATGCAATCTGAACAAAAACAACGGAAAAAATTGAGTATTTTGCATTTTACCTTTAGTTTTTGATATTTGATCTTTCTTAATGAGTTTTTTTCCAGCCATTTTAAAATGTGCAATATCTGTAGTATTATATCCAACCACATAAAAAATATTCCTAAGTGTGTTGTTTGTTATACTTTTTTCTAAGCATGTGTAGGTGTAAAGCAAATGTACATGGGAAAAGCCATACATCAGAAAGCTGAAAAAATATTGCAATCAAAATAACTAGTTCCTTAGAAAAGAAAAATGGCATCTTTAAAAATCTATAAATGATGTTGAAACCTCACCACTCAGAATCCAGTGGCACAACTCCTGAAGTCACTATGAACCTAAGTTAACCTCAGACAAGTAAAACTTAATTATTTTTAAAGAGAAAACTGTAAATAGCTGTGAAATGTTACTCTATATAATATGAGTAACAGATCACTTTTCAATAAGGTCTCTTCTTCATAATTTTATAACCTAAATAAAATTTAAATTCCTTACGCACAGCGGTACTAGCTGTAAGTCATCCTTCTCAAAAAATTAGAACTGTCAATTGATTACAGGGATGAAGTAGTGTATTAATTTGAAACATACTTTAAAAAACAGTTTGCTCTAAATATATATTGTAAATCATTACTATAATGGGGAAGTAAAATAATTTTCAAAATCAGGAGAAAAGCAGTTTTGAAGAGAGTACAGCTGGAAAGTAAAAGATTAGAATTTGAAAAAATGCTGAAGAAATTAAAATGAAATTAATTATTCCACTTTATTTATTTTTGTATTGTTTCTGCTACAGTGTCTGACCAAGCAAATGTTTCCTAATCCTTATTATAAGTAATGATAAAACCATTCAGACAACTGCAGTTCAGAATAGAATTTTGTATACCTACTAGATGTCTGAGCTAACAGGGATGTTCTGTGAAGCCAATCTCAGATCCTAAGGCAACTTGCCAGCACTCTTTATGTGGTTACCCATATTTATGTAAGGAGAGTTCAGTTACCAAAAGATATGAATTCTGTAATGACCAGTAAGGTTGAAGACAGAACATGTGTCAAGGTAGAAAATTCTTGAGTTTTCTTTAGTAACAAAAGTGTGACATCTGGCAGTGCTTAACATGATTAACACAACACCATGAAATTTACTACCTCTCTCATATGGTTTCCATACCTGTTATTATTAAGAGGGGGCAGTGTTTTTTTCCCTTCAGTATCTTCTGAATACAGCTCAGGTAATTCTGGAATTGCCTGTGTACCACTGCTATTAATCTTCCTTCATAGCAGATGCATGCATCAGTCTCCTTCAAATGCCAAATGGTAAAGACTGGTAATTTTTCTAGCTGTATGTAAGTCTAAACTAATGTGTTTCAGTAATAAAGTCATATAACACCAAAGGCAAAAGCTTGCTCTTTCAGTTCTTATTTCACATTTTAATAAACAAAAGCAACATGTATACTGCTTTTATGTTTCACTCAGATGTAGTCTCATTGGAAAAAAAAGATGGGTTTGCACTTCAGTGTTTTAAATCAAAAATTTCAAAGTATTATATTCCTGAGAAAATAATAGTTAATATTTACTACCTTATGTTATACAATATTTCATTAATTATTAAACCACAATAAGAATGCATGCTCCTCAGAGCATGAAATTATGTATTATTAGTCAATTTTAAAATTTCCTATCAATACTATTAAATGTTGGATGTATGATGAAATCCTCAAAGAAACAATTAGTAATGGCTGACAAAAAAAAAAAAATTAAAAATGTGTAAATATGCTACACTGGCATGGACAACAATATTCAGTAGCCAACTATTATATTGCCTTTGTCTCTAGGCAATCTCATGAAAAAGATTTGATAAAACAGTTTCCTAAAACATATCCTCTCTTCTAACTGAGCAGAAAAAGTCCACATTTGGAAAACTTTTCAAAATCCCCACTTGATGAGCTATTGCACTGAACCATTTAAGTCCCATATTGTACTTAATACAATCTTCCTTTATTCCACACAAATAGGCAAATAAATTTGTGCTCTTGCAATGAATTCCACCTGGTTTTAGTGGAATTACTAGCTTAATATGAGAATTAAAATTCCATCAAAGGAAAAAACACACAATTTTTTCAGTTGAATATATAAATACTGTTGTTAAAATATATAATCTTTTGATTTGTCATAATGTTCTTTGCAAATGAATGTGGTATGGAACTTTCAGGCCATAATACAAGCCAGGATGAGGATGATGCTCACTGAAGCATAGCTATATACAGTAATTTCACGATTATAAGCCGCACCTGAATATAAGCCGCACTTCCAGGTAGCTGGGAAGACCACGGGATTTGTCCATATATAAGCCGCACCCAAATATAAGCCGCGCTTTTTCTTTTTTTCTTTTTTTTTTTTTTTAACTCCACACGGCAGATGGGGCGGGGTGCTCCGGCCTGGCCCGACACAGCCCAGCTTCCCAGCGGCACCCTGTTCCTGGCGGTCCCACGCTGCCGCCGGCTGCCGGTGGCACAGGGGCTGGCCCGCCCACTTGCCACTCTGCTTGGCCGGCTCTCACTTCCGGGTTGGCCTTTCGCTGTGATTTGTCCATAGATAAGCCGCACCTGAATATAAGCCGCACCACTGGGGTAGGCTGGATTCTTCAATGAAAAAGGCGCGGCTTATATTCGTGAAACTACTGTAGTTAAAGTCATTAAAGATCTAGGGGTTTTTGTTTTGACTCAATGAGCATCCAATTCCTATTTTGTATAATATTGATGATGAGAAGTGAAAAAAACCCATCTTGTGACCAAAATTAAGACTGGGCAAAAGCCTGAAGTTTGTGACCAAATGCACAGACCACGTCATCAGTTCTGTCTGCTCATTTTCCTAAGAACATATCATGACAGGTAATTTTGATGACACATAAGTAGACAAATGGACATTATTAGTACTACCCTAACCAAAAAAAATAGGAAGATGAAAGACATGAGATTATTGCTGAATTTCACAAAATTTTCTGATGACAACTTTTCTATACAAAAATATGTTGGTACAAGCACTGATTTTCAGCTCATCTGATCAAAGTTTGGAAATTATAGTGGTCTATTTATAAGCATTCATGCTTTCATCTTGGAAGCATCGTAAAAAACCTTATCAGGTAACAGTTTTGATTTCCAAGGAGTTTTTATCATCAAATAAGGTGGTGTGTGGTACTTAGAACAAGAGATTTGACTACTGAAGGAAAGTAAACACTTAATGAAAAGAATAGATAGGCAGATTCAGATACGGATTCACTAGTTATTTTGATACCAGAACCACTAAACATGGGCAAGGGAATTGATGAAAAGTAAACTAATTAATCTGAAAATAGGCCATAAAATAGTTTCCTGGTTTAGTTTTTATAAAAAAAAAATGGTTGATACAAAGATATTTGAATAACATTTTTCTAACACGGCATTGTATAGACAACCATTCTAAATATAATAAAAAGGAATCAATATTACCTATTTCAGATTAAGTATTTTTAAATTATGGGCTAAATTGTTCACTAAATCCTTATGAGACTTTGGTATCCCAGGGATTTAATGTAGGCAGTTTATATCCATCAAGAATAAATATGCTGGCAAAATTTATGAAAAGAATGACAGAACAAATTGCTATGGGAGAGAGATCTCAGGGAGAGATCTTCTGGTCTGTTCAGTAATGTAGGATGTTTTGAATGAATATCTTAATACAGTCAAATGCCACACTATAAGCATTGGTATAGCTTGTGTATAAAATGTAACTTTACAAACTAAGGGTTATATTTTGCAGCACTTCAACAGAGAAGACGTAAACACCTGTTCTACAGTAGATTTCAATATAATTCTTTAACTAAAGATGATATGAAGTTATAAAGAGAATATAACTCAAAAATGATGAAGGAAAAAGGTCTTTCAGAAATACCAAAACTAGACAAGCAAAAACATTCTGCCTCTGTGGTTTCAAAAATTGATGTTTAAAAATTGGAAAAATTTCAAAAAAGTTCAAAATGCTGTTTCATCATCCAGAAGCATGGCATAATAGGACTACACAGAGAATTCAGTGATCGTTCACTTATAGTCTATAAATATATACAGTTCAGGAATTAACGTGTTTTTCACCATAATTTCAAATGAAATGGACTGATGAAAAATAAGGAGGCTTTACAGAGGTACATCCAGATTCTTCTACTCATCCAAATTTATAATACTAAACAGAATGTATTTTAAAAATTCTACTCTAAATCTTGGTTTTCTTTTATGGGAATAATCATGGTTTGACTTCCTAAACCTTTGTTAATAATTCCCTCTTTATTCATGGAGGAGTTATTTTTAAACTCTTCCAATTATTTCCATTCAAGTGAAGCTCTGATTATGGAAGCACATTTGTGTTGAAACTAAAAATAACTTTTAAATCTAAAAGAACAGGTAAAACATAAATTAAAAAGAAAAATAAAATCACTATCCAAACTAAAGAAGATTAAAAGTTCAGTGAAACTACAGAGCATCAGAATGAATTCAACCATGTATACAGATTTTTACTGGAATTCTGCAAAAGAAAATAGACAAAAAGTAACATCTGTGTAGACAGGAATTCAATAGTGTAATTACTCCTACCTAGGAAAAGAAATAATAAATATAAAAAGAACAGAAAAAGCAATTTAAAAGAGAGAAAAGGATAAAGGTAGAATTATAGTGTTGCTGAGGAAGATTTAAATGGTAATTAGAAGTAATTCGGACTTTAATATGAATATATATATACGTACCGTAGTTATCTTTCTGGTCCATTAGTTTGATGATGCCATTCCCTTGGTGCTTCCTTTTGGATTTGAGATTTGTCTTTTTACTGTGTTTCTGTTTTCCCTCCACTAGTCCTTGTGGAACATTTCATTGATAGTGATCTTCTATCTTCCCTTAACGAGGACTGATAGTTCCCCACTGACTAATTTGCCAGATGGTCACAATCTGTAAATTCCAGCTGAGGTTTCTGTTCATGGTTCAGATGTACTAATCTCACAAGGTCCCATCCACAGCGTTTCTGTTTCTCTCTGGTTACCAGAGGGATGTTCAGAGCTGACCTACAGCAATGTGTTTCTGGGGTTGCAGTTTACCTTTTATATATTCTTTCCTTAGAACAAAAGCACATTTCTAAAAGTAGAGCTCCTTTTTGACACAACACAATTACAGAATCACAGAACAGTTGTGTTGGGAAAAAAACCTCTGGAAATTGTCAGATTCTGCCCCCCTACTACAGTTTGAAGAGTGCTCAGCTGGGACTGTGTGCAGCTGGATTTGAGTATCTTCAAGAATGAAGATTGGAGCATCAGTCTACTCAACCTGTTTCAAAGTTTGACTGTTCTTAATTCTTTCTCTTTTTAAAATTTAACTAGAATGTCCTGTCTTTCATTTTGTGCCCATAATTTATTGTCTTGTCACTGGAAATCATTAAGAAAACACAGGGTCTGCATTCTTCGCTCAGCTCAAAAACGTATTTGTACGCTCTGGTGAGATTTGCCTGAGCTTTCTTTTGTCCAGGCCAGGTGATTTTTGGTCCCTCAGTCTCACACATGTGGAAGATGGTCTATTCCCTTAAACATCTTTGTGGCCTTGTCCTGGATTTGCATCAGTAGCTCCATATCAATGACTCTATGATTCTATGTCTCTCCTGAGGTTCTGAAGAGCCAAAGATGGACAAAGCACTTCAGTGTGCTGAATAGAGGGGAAGGATCTCCTCTTTTTATTTAACCTGTGATTGTCTTTCTAACACAGTCCAAGATGTTGTTGGCCTTATTTGTCACAGGATGACATCACTGACTCATGGTCAGCATGTTGACTACCAGTACCCTAAGGTCCTTCATGAAAAAGTCTGCTTTCCAGCAACTTTCCGGTCAGTCAGCCTGCAGGATGCAGTGGTGTGCATATTTGTCCCCAGTGCAGGACTTGGTATTTTCTCTCACTGAATTTCATGAGATTCCTGTTAGTCCATTTCTGCGGTGTGTTGAGATCCCTCTGAATGTCTTTGTGTTTAAAAAGGAGACTACATTCTTAATACAGAAATCAATTTATTTTTTCTCAACTGCATACATGCTATTTGAAAAATGCAATCAATCTGAGAATAAATTCACATACTCTGTAGCTCCTCTCTTTAAAAAAAGACCAAAAAAGATCCCTAGCAAAGTGTCTTTGAGGTGCATCATAATCTGAACACTGATTGTTTTAATTTTAAAATTAATTAGTGAACAAAACATGTAAGAAATAAATATCACCTTCTAAGCCATGAAAATCTCAGCCAGTTGTTTGATTGTATGGTTGGATGAACAATATTGGTTTAGAATGGTTCGGTTAGAAACCTGCAAAGCTTTTTATATCTTTTCTATACTCTCTCCAGAGGAAACACTTATACTATAGATGTAATTGAATCATTCTTGTAAATGGCATTGAGAAAAGTCAGCAGATCTGTCAGGACCTCATCAACTTAACTTAGAGATGATAATAATGTTAAAATAAGTTTATGTTTTATTCCTCTAGTCACCACAGTAGTCATTATATTCTGATGAGAGGAGCTGCTGCTCATAGAAAATGACCACATAGGGATGTGAGAATCTAAAATGAGAAACAAATAATTTTGATTCTGTTTTCTTCTATACAATTTGTGGAGAAAAATAAAATGAGAAAGAAGAGATGGCAGTGGTCAGAAAGGTAGAAATGCTAATCAGAAAATAGAGTGGGTTGCCATTAAATGTCACTTGCCAACCATTTTCACACAGTAGATTGTAAAATATCCAGTTTTACTTGCAGTAGGTGACTGATAAAGAGTGATAATGAGTGTCACATAATCAGTGCCTTTTTAATGTTTTGGTTTTTTTTTTTTTTTTTTTTTTGCTTTATTATGAGCCAGCCATTACCTCTGCAATGATATAAAAAAATAACCTGTGAAAGTATTTGCTTTTTTCTAATTCTTTTCTCAGTAGAGACTTAAAAAAACATGCTGAACATTTTAGGAAATATAGGCCTTCTCTTTATTAAGAAAATGACTGATAGAGTGAAATCTTTTTTCTACAAAGTGGGAAATTTTTTCCTTCAAATTTTTCTTGCTTGAAGGAAGCAGCCTGAAAGAGCAGGTAGAAATGTGTTCCTCATTTCAGGGTAGAAACTCAACTGAAACAATATAACAAAATGTGCCTAAATCTTCAGGGTTGCTTCTGTTTAAAAGTGCTATTCCTTTCTTAAAAAGTTATAATTTAAGTAATGGCTTTTACAACCGTAAGTATTTTTTCTTAGAAATACTTAAATAATATATAACATAAATAACATAATCTAATAACAAGCAAAAATAAGAATAGAAATAATTCTTTAAAATTATGTGTAACTTCCAAAATTTAAAATAAATTTTTAAAAAATCCAAGAATATTTCAAGAAAAGCAGATCTAAACCTCGACCGAATCAGCTAATTTTGGACTATGCATAAAGAATTTGCAGGTTCTTTAAAGAGTAAAAATGTTTGGTTTTTTTCTGAAGAAATACAGGACAGTTTCTCTGCAAATGCTACTTTACAAATCCTACAAGTTCTGAAATTTGGAAGTCATTGTGTAGTGAACACTCTTGACATTAAGTTCATATTTACACTGAAAACTTTAACCATTTCTGCTCCTATAAAGACACCAATAAATATGACTGACAATACAGCAGGACAAGTCTTTAATACAGGGATTTCACTGAGTGAACAACTGGCTGCCAGGTTGCAACTGTCTGCTCCACTTCAGTGGGGTTGCAATAGACTCATGGGGTAATCCTGGTTTTACAAGCAAAGTGGGGCCACAAGAGGCTGGAGAGTAGCCCTGTGGAAAGAGATCTGAGCATCTAGTTTGATGGCTGCAAGAAGTGTTAAAATATGAAGTTAAATATTGAAAATTTGTAAGATACAGTTCAATCTTTAGTATCACATTTGGGTAAGATTTTTAAATGTTGAAAGCTTCTGCTGATTACCTATGACTCTACTCCTAAGCACGCAATTAATGTTAAGACAAGTAAAATATTAAGTACTTTAGTCAAAATAAGAGCTGGAAACAGAAGCTCAAAGTGCACCTGAATACTGGTTCTTGAGCTCATACACCAAATGGTGTGAGATGAAAACTTCTCCTCATTTGTGTCATGTTTCCAACCATGTCAGCAGAAATTGAAAAAAAATACATTCCTATGTCCTCAAGCAAATGATTTTTCACCTGTAACATGAGAGGAATAATTAGTAATGTGCTTCTACCCTTTTGTAATCACATCTTTTCTGCCTCTCTCAAAGATATTAGCCAATAACATTTTCTTCTTTCTTAAAATATGTCTTTTCAATTTTTACAAGCTTTATGAAAATGAATTATGGTCAGAAGCAAATTTAGTGTGTCATTCCTCATAAACATCATCATGTTACAATGTTGTGTTATGTATTTTTTTTTTTTAAGCCTGTGTTTATTTCTAGGCAAATACATAAATTACTGAACATTCCTGTACTTGACTTCTTTGCACTTTGGAAGAAATATTTAGGAAATGGGTTTTCTTGTTTGGTATGGTGGAACTTCTTCAATATGCAGCTGTTTTAAAATATTTTTCTTCTCCATTTAACGAGAATAAAAGGACTTCAAATTTGCAAGTGGGAAAAAATTAGAATCTTCTCTCTCTTTTTCACTTCTATACATCTTACATGGTGTTTTAAGGAATGTGTTTAGAAAGAAATAGTTTAGGCATGCTTCTGCCAAGAACATATGCAAATCACTGAGTCATTTGTCTACATAGAAGTGGACCCAGAAATTGATGCACTACAAATTAATTGAAGTGGGAACTTCAGCCTTTTGCTCATAGTTCGTGTAAACTTCCTTCATTTGCCAGGTTAAAGATGTAGCATAAACTGTCATCTTATTTGGAATAATCAACATCCATTTTCTTTGGTTATTGTTTTATTGCCTGAATTATTGGAATCCAGATGATCCTTCATTAAATTGAGTGTTGCATAATTTTTTATATTCATGACATAGGTCACACAAATAACTAGAAAGAAGAATTTTTTCCAAGTGACAATATCTAATATTTTTAACCTATAATTATCAAACTTAATTTCTTGAGATAAAATTTAAAAGAACAAAAAGAATTAATAAAATAAGGGAATTACGTACTAAGTAGTTTTAGAAGCTAAAATAAATTCATCTCTTTCAAAGCTATATTTGGAAATGCATTAAGCCACAATAATGAATTTGATCCATATCTCTTTGACCTCAATTTTAGATTTTGACTTCAAATGACATTAAAAGACACGTATAACAACTACTAGATTCACATTGTCACCTCCTGACGCTGCCATAAGTAATTATCAAATTAAATGCATTGACTAGACACTCAAAATCTCCTTAGTTATGTACGTAGCTATGTTCCTATTAACTGAATAAAGCTTTGGAAATCAAATAGGAGAAGAGAGAATAGTCATATTAGATATTTTTCTTACCTACTGATAATTCAAAACTGATGAAATTCCCCATCTGGAAAAGTTTCCGAGGAGGTCATAAAGGATGATTATTTACATAGCTGCTTTTACACAAAAGGCAATTAAACTAAAACCATCAGCACAGGATGAGGTGATTAGAAGATATACCAAAGTTTTTCAAAATCCTGAATGGCAAAGGGATTAACAAAGGATTGCTTGCTCACTGTTTCATCCTGGACAAGAAATCAGATGCCCACAGCCTTCACCTTAAGCAGGTTGAATTAAGTAAAAAATGAACCTTTCTATTAAATACAAAGACTTAAGGTCCCCATGCCACATAGCAGTTAAAAAATGGCAATATCCTAGTGTCCTAGGTTACAATGTAAAGATGTGCCCAATCACCATCTTCATTAACTGTTAAAAACAGGAGGGACAGTGTTTTCCTTGCCTTCTCCCCTGGACTATCTCCTGTTAATGGGCCATCAATGCCCTGCCCCATGAGTCATAGATAAATCCCTCCAGGAGACATTCCTGTTTAATGGTCCATCAAGGACCCATCCCATGACTGATAAAATAACATCATCCTACTGTGAGATGCTCTGCCCAGGGGGAGGAGCCAAGCACTCCCACCTGGATATAATGTGGGCCTGGGAGACAGCTGGTTGCTCTCTTACCCACTGGTTTCCAGAAGACAGGAACTACTGGATCTTTCCTACAGGATTGCCACTTCAGCAAGACCACTTCCTCTGGACTGCTGCCACCACCCTAACTAGCAGGGTGTCAGGTTGTATTCTGACTCTGTCAGTGCTTTTCTTTTTTTGTACTACTGCATGTATTTTACCTTTTATTTTCCTATTAAATTGTATTTCTGACTTGGAGTCTCGCTGGTTTTGCTTTCAAACTAGCACACCTAGGAAAATTTTATTATCCTAATACACAGTTCATCTCTAGACCACTACTCTCTGAGAGGTCTCAATGAAGTTTTGTCTGAGCCTGTATTACCAACTCTACATTCTTAGACACACGTCTTTGTTTTTTCCACAAATCTTTTCCTTTGGACACCATGTACCTACATGCATATATTATAGACACATACATCTCTTAGATATTCTAAAAGCTGAAAACAACACTATATCTTAAGAGATAACACATAGTGCCTGACTTCAAAGCTGATTCCATAAGGAGAAACAGTGAAGCGGTAAGACATGGGAGTAGAAAATCTAGCAGAAATCACCCTTATTATAAACTTGTAGATGATAAATCTCTACATCTCCGATAATCATCACAGAATTTGGGTTTTTTTTGTTGTTTTTTTGGGTTTTTTTAATAATCAGTGTAATTTAGGACATAATTCATTTTGTGTCTGCAAGTATTTTTGAGGGGCAATTTTAGTCAAGTTTCCCTGGGTTGCATAATGAAAAAGCAGAAAGTTATAGAAAACAAAGAATGCTTCTTTGCAATGAAGATCCTTTCTTTGGTACAGTGTATTCTCTGTATTTTCACAGAGGATAATTGTCCCACTTTTTGTCTTAGTTTTGAGAAAATTTTGTATTGTAATAAGCAAGAGACCTTTTTTATCTGAGAAAGCTTCTGGGAAAAGAACCTTAAGTGGTTTTGCTCATAAAAATGTTTACTATGCTATCATGATTTCTATTTTCATGCAATAAAAGCCCGTCATTTATATAATTCTATGTAAGAGTAAAATACAGTGAAAGTGCCAACAAGGTACTTTATTTTTCAAGGCAGGTTAGTGTTAATTAGAAATAGTTAATGTTTTTAACTTTGTTTCAAGTGATAACCAAAGTGTATATATAGGTACATACCATATGCCAATAAGTAAAAATTACTAATTTGTTACCATTATCTGTGATGTCTACAAAAACCTGAAAATTGTTTTAAATCAAACAAATCTTTATTTTTGTCCATTCTTTTGACTCTGCAACATAATTTCAATAGAATGGATTTAAATCCTAAATTTACTGGGTTAAGAATTTTTAAAATTACTAGACTGTTTGAATATAACACTCAGAATAAACTTCTTTAGTACCTCTATCATTCTTCTAACAGATTTTGCTCAAATAGAGTGAAGACCTTTCTTTGTACCTATACTTCTTTCTTAGTTGCACTTGCAGTCATTATTTAACCCATCAAAACACAATTCTCTGACTTGCTTCCTAAAAAATTGTATGAAGAGAGAAATAAAAAATTTCCTCCACCAGTAAAAGTTTGTTTTGTTACATGTATATTGATGTATCACAACTAAAAAACCCACTTGATTGCATTGCTATCTTTTAAAAAAAGGCTCTTCATTCTCACTGCATGTTGTGACACAGAAATCAATGATGTAAACTCAGCTACAATCAGAAGATATTGCATCTTTTGTAATTTCCAGTTTATTGGAGACATTTCTTAAAAATATCAAGTGAAAATTTATTAGAATGTTAGTTACTGGGTATTGTCCGTGTAATTGTCATCAGTTCATTGTACAGAGGAGAAGTTTTACCCTGCAGTGAATTCTTTAGGTGGACTGATGCTAAACATATTTTTAGTGATGAATGGACTAAAATAATGAAGGGCCTTCAGACGTTAAAAAATAATACAGAAGAACATACATCATAGACATTATGTCTGACATTATAAAGCACAGCTTTTTTTCAGCTTCCATAGCAGCTAGTTTTGATGAAATATATAAATAGCTGATTATCATTTCTTAGAAATCCTGCATTTGCCTCCAGTTAGCACTTTCTTAGTTTTCTGAATGATGCTTAAGGAAAGACTAATTAAAGTAAGCCACAGTAAAGACAATATGAAAATAAGGACATATTTAATGCTGCTGCTATGGTTTTGTCCACTGCTTTCTCCACTGAACCAAATCAACGAAAAAAAAGATTTTACTCCATGTTTTTTTTTTCCCCTATCATTCTCAGTAGATAGGGAATTGAAGCATCCTGAACAGTTTTTTATCCTGCAGTAAATTACATCCTAGTTGAAAACAGGACCAGGATTCACAATCCCCAAAAGTGTTCTTTCCAAAACCAGCTGATAGAGTTGTAGTGTGCTGACAATTCCTAACGAATGCAGTCCCACAGCTCAGGAAACATCCCATTTTGTTACAAGAGGAGTTGAATTTCTAAAGCTCAACATTGAATTTGGTTCTTTCAGGTTTCAGCTACAATAATGTCCATTTTGACAAAGAACCTTATTGGATAAGCATAGCTCGAAAGCTGTCACTTGTCGTTTTCATTCCTTGAGACTTAAGATGTAGGCAGTAGTGCTCAGCATTTTTCACAGTTTTCCTTCCTTTCTGCTCCATTTTGCCAAAAGTGATGGAATCTAAAAGAGCAGCCAACTTCCTAGAGCAATAAAAAACCTGAACCTATTTATCATTTTTTTAAACTTCAGACTTGTTATTTTTACCTTATTATCACAGTACTTCCAAAATTAATAATTAGGTCTGACCAATGTTAATCATTAACTGCCTAAAGCTAATACTGCTTAGATTTGAAATAGGTGCAGACAATATAAAGAACTCAAAAGAATATAGATTAAAGATAAAGGAATATATCTTACTACACTCTTAACTGAAAAAGAACGACTCCCTGCATGAAGCAATGGATGACTCATGTCAAAATGTTTGCATAGGCAAAAGGTATGACAAATGTAGTCATCTAAAATAATCTAGGCTATCTAAAGGAAGCCAACACAGGGAAAACTGTCCCTCAGTAGGGGTAGAATAGTTTCATCATGAGGGGAATTTAAAAAAATCCTTTAAAGAAACTGCCATCTTCTGTGGGGGTGCAGGGCTTTAAAACAATGTAGAATCAGTGTTTAATTGTAAGCAGTATTTTTTAATCTTTATGTAAGTGGAACTATTTTTCTCTAAGAATGTAATCCCAGAAGCTTTGTGATAAGGAGCAGGCAGTACAATTGGCAGCTCTATTCCCAAGCACCACATGATGATACCAGCTGACTTCAGTAAAAAGTGTGGGAAAGGCAATGGGCCAGATCTTCTGCATGTATGAGAGCTGCAGATTGTTCATACAGACATAAGTAAATTTCCTTTAGCATTAACAAAGATCATTTGGGGCAGGCAATGTCTCCAGATTTTTACTAGATATTAAAGGCAATTTCTTTTTTATTATTACTGTTTTGGGTTTTTGAGTTTTTCTATTTGTTTGAACTGAGTGTTTCTCACTCATTTAAAAAATGGTTGGTATCTAATTTCTGGAAGTCCATGGGCTCTAGCATAAACAGATCCAGTTGAAAAGTTACAGCTGACATTTATATAGATTCCTAGCATATGGTAATAACACACGCAGAGTTTCAAGCTTCACAATATAAATGTGCAATGTAACTATTTCATTATGTGATTTATTATTCCTACTTTAACTGGATTTAACATATTTTGGTAACCACTTCACAAATAACATTGGAGCATAGTATCAAAGTACTGATGGGGATCTATTCTATAACTTAGGCTTTTAAGCATATTCTGACATATAGTCTCCATCCTCTCCCTGCTCAGAAAATGTACTGAAACATTATAAAGAACATATTAATGTTCAAAATACTAACAAATTATAGAAGAGAATTCAATAGGTTTATTTTATGTGTCTGCAGAATTAAATATATATGACAAAATCAAGTGATTTAAACTTTCTGGGAAGTTTTTCAAGCCCTAGATCGCATATCTACCTTAAAGAACAGCTATGACAGAAGATCCCATTCCAGATGAACATTATTGTTTCATAGCCTTCTACATACAGAACACCAACATATTATTTTGGTTGTAGAACTTACTTTTTATTTAGAGAAAAAGAATATGAAAGCATAAATCAGCTGTAGCTGTACATAAAAGAAGATAGTCATACAACTGTGAACAGGACAAACCGGTCCTGACAACAAAGAGCCTGTTTTGTAAGCTACAGAAAATGAAGTTAAAAGCATTCAGATTGCAGCTACGATGGCAAATGTACAGTCTTATTTTATTCTATGATCAGAGACTGTGTCTGCGTTTGGGAGTATTGACAATTGCATGCACTAGAAACTTACCATTGGAAGATATTTAAAACATGCTTCCAGTTTCTTAAGAAGATAATTAGTGTCTATGAATTAAACAAAATCTAAAATTAAGGTAAATAATTTTGGCTGTCAAGTACCTACTGCCTAGGTGTGCAAAACGATGTTGATTTTTCTTTCTCAATAATGAGTGTCCTATAATCATAGACAAGCATTTTTGAAACCTCTCATCTCAGTCAGTAATTGATAACCTTAAATTTCTTTTTTATTTTGCGGTCTGTAGGGTTATCTATTATTTCCTTTTTATCCACATTGGGCAGGTAAGGTGTTAACCTTTGGTTTTTCTGTTCCAATGCATGTTTGATATGACTTATTCAAGACCACTCCTGGTGTCAGTAACTTTATTTGACATTTTTCTAATCTGGATGCTGCTATGTAAACTCAGTTTACTTTCACTTCCACAAAAAAGTCCCCTAGACAGTTTACGATGTTTAATTGCTTGTGTGTACACATAAAATAGAAGATAATTTTATTAATGGATTGATGAAGATGTCATTCTCTGAATGTCTGTTAAGAAAAAGTAATCTTTGTGTTTGGGTCTTTTCCAAATTGATTTCTATACCTTTCTCTTTTTACTTATATAGTAGCAAGGAAAGAAATAACCAAGCACCTAAAATTGTTCTAAAATTGTTAAGCAACTTTGATGTTATTTACATACTATATGTCTGTTATTCCTGTAAATGCCCTAAAATGTTTCAGAATTTTAGTGATATCCCTCCCTGAAGGAGAATTAAGCACCTAGGATTACTAAATGCTCCCAATTCAGGAGCAACAAAAGTCAGAGGGCCTGCAAACAAGCAGAAAGCTTTGTTGTGCCTAGCTCCAGGAACTGCAACAAGTATGTTTATTCCAGAAATGTGATGCACTACCTCTGCATGGCTCTTTCCTCAAGTGACATCCTGTTCATTCTCACAGTGCATTAATACCAACAGTTCTTGGTTGTAACCAACAATTTTTGCCTTTTATCAACAACAGTCCTTGCCTGCTCCACAGCCATCCAGTTATTGGTGTTTGGCGCATACACATTTGGCCCTTATCTTCTGGGTTTCTACAAGCTTATTGATTACGCTGACTCCAAAATGTAACAAATGTGATTTGATACTGGTGCATAAAACTGTTTACAGCATCACTGATGAAAATCTAGAGACATTTAAAACCAAAACCTGAATTTTCTCTCTTGGCATGGGAGGATTTAGAAGCTTTAGGCACAAAGGTGACAGAAAGAAAATAGCATGTTAGACTGGGGGCTGCAAGATAAAACTAAATCCATTCTTTCTGCAACAAAGTTTTATTTCACTGAAAAACAAATACGAATTTGAGTACAATAACAGTCAGTGATTAGTTTATTATTCTTCCTAGGAAGCCTGTAATGAAGTCTCAATTAACCTGAAATAGAAGAATATTGTTTCACATAACAGAAGGATTTCAAATTTAGCTAGATTCACCCTTTACAGCTCAGCATTATGGAAATTTCCTCTTCTTGATTCTTTGCAAAAAAGTCATGTGAGCAGCTAAATGACTGCCACTGCAATCCCTGAATTAAACCAGTTTTCTCACAACATTGCCAAAGGAGTACTTTAGGTCAGGGATGGTGTGCAGCAACATTTTCACCGGCTTTCTTAGTCATGACAGACAGAATTACTGCTTGCAGGTGTTAGTTTAAGGTAGAGAAAAACTAGGAAGAGTTTTACTTGAAGCACCATTCCAGTCCTCCTGCTTAGTGCTCTCAATTCCTATGTCCCCAGGGCAAGGCAGCAGGTACTGTCAGTTTTCCTAAGCCCCCTTGCCAGATGCAGTGAGATGAACAGAAATAGTGGCACTGTTTGCTTCATTCAATTGCAAATTTAGAGTACGCATGTTTTCTCTTACCAGCTCCAAAACTTAACCCTTTAGAGTTATGAGTGTAAAATGAGAAATTAGAGGCAGCAGGGTAGGAAAATCAGAGATGCTCCCAAACTTACAAACATAATCAAATTTACAAGTTGAATTTAAATTATTTCTCAAGCTAGCACTCATATTTCACTGTTATTCAGATCTTCTTTGCCATCTATGAAGGGTTTGATCTTGTTCTTGAATAATTCACTTCCTTGGTATTTCCTGGAGATTTTGGATTAGTTAGCAAAGCTTCTGTTCATATGGAATAGGGCTTTGTCAGCCAATAAACTTGTGGTAACAACCCACAGATTTATGGAACAGATCATGCATAAAAAAAATAAGGCAAGTCAGAGGTAGTCTTTATAAATCAGACAAGACACGTGCAAACTTATGTTTAATTATTCAGTAAGAAAGTGATTGGAGAAAACTGGATATCATGTGCTAAGCCAGGCAGCTGATAAAAATGGCTTATACACCTCTTCCTTTTGTTCATCAAGAAATCAATTGGTTATCATAACACTGAGTCAGAAACAATGCTTCTCTTGGCAAGGACAAATTTGTGCATGCACTACACAATGTCCGTACTTATTTTTCTCTCTTTTCAATCTGTTAGGGAATACTGGCATTACCAGTTTACTCTAACCCACAATACTCTTACTCAGGACAGAATTTTAAACATGCTGCTCCACTAAAGACAAATGGTGACTAACATATTTTCTGACTTGAAGATGAAGGTGTCAAGGCTCGTGTACCAGGTCCTTGAGGGATTTAACAATTTCTTTAGGCAACCTGTATTTTAGCAGTTTAAGCAGTCAGTCCAGGAATAATAAAGATATACCACGGAACAAATACTTTTACAGTTATTCCACAAAATGTACTAAAACAGTTTTTCTATTTTAAAAATTGTGTCAGTGTTCTTAGATGTGCTCATTACAAAAAACACTGCATCAAGTGATTGTAATATATAAACATGTTCACAATGAGTAGTTTGACCAGCGCTTCTTACAATCCAAGCTATTTTTCAGAATTACATTTTCAAATTCAGTTAAATTTTAACTTAAACCAAACAAGCCTAGAAATGCTTTAGAAATATATTTCACAATTACAAGGCAGAAAATACAAACATTTGAAGACAATTGGGTAAGTCTATGGTTGAAGTCAAGTTGCAAAATATACTTTAAAGTTCTCAAAGGTTAAGACTCGTCTGATATTACTTTGCCCTTGTGTTCTCTCATATTCCTAAATTTGACTGAAAAACTGAAGATACAGACATTCAAATGATAAACTTCTCTGGATGCCTACCAGAACTCAAAAGCTGTAAAAAGTTATTTGGTTACTTTTCGTCTTTGAAGATGTGATATTGCAATGTCACCGAAGGTGGAAGTTCTAGAACAGAGCATCTACTACTTACAGTTTCATTTTCACCCTGGCAAACAATTTATACCATGTTGTAATATTAAATTAGGACATAATTCCCCTGAGGTACACAAAATCAACTCTTCATTGCTAAATATTAGTAGCACTGTCTTTTGAGGATAGCACAGAACAGAAAACATGATGGATCACTCTAAATGTCAAGAGCCATTGACAAAAATTCATTTCTTGCTCAATATTTTGGGGAAAAAATGATGTTTTACTCTAATAGAATATCAGTGAAGAGAAGTAGTGAATCCCCTGGTTACTTCAGATAGTATTGTGTCATTGAAACTCTCTAGATAATTCAGTGTGCCTGTTTTCCCTGTACAGAACTATTTTTTAAGTCCATTCTTTCCTGAGAATTTGGTTATGGTCTCACCTCATAATTTGTGTTCAGGTGTCACCTGAACCAAGATGCCAAATTTTAACTACTAAAGAATTAATTTCCAATCTTCTAGTCTCCATATAACTCCTGGTGAGATTAAGTCCAAGTATGATTACCATGTGTTATAACTAAAGATATTGAAAAATTAATGGCCTAATATGAGATAAGCAAACAAACATAATTTTTTAATGATCACTGAAGTACTGACTGCAGTGGGGCTGAGTTCCTGCATTGTAACTATTTCTTCCTTGCCTGGATAAGTAACTTTGTGTGCACACAGTCTCATCCCTCAGCAGTGGCTGCCTAATTTTTAAAAAAAAATATTTATGTCTCCAGTTTTATCAGCTTTTCTTATATTCACAGGTACATCAACAGTACCTGTAACTGGACTTTCACCACAGCCGATATCTGTTCTTTATCTGATATCTATAACTGATATCAGTTTTGTGTAGTATATACCTGTTTAACGCAGAACATTCTTAATAGTTACCTTTTAAACATTTACACGGAGCACATCCCTTCATATTCATTTAAGTTACAGTTACATTATAGAATACAGAACTCATGGGTGTTACAAAGTCATCTAGAATGAGGTTTAAAATCCTCTTATCTGAGGGCATGGCAATATGTCAACAGAAAGCACTTTTGATGATAATAGATGTTAATGTGTGTAAGAGGATCCTACGACCAGTCCTCAGCAGACTGCAAGTCACACAGGGTTACAGCATAACTGGAACAATTCAATAAGACATAATAGATATCATTCAGGATTCCTTGGGTTAAGAGTTAGAAAATACCTGTAGTCCTTTTGTGTTGAAACACCAGACTGAAGTAGTCAGCCACCAGCCAAAAGAAAAAAAAAATCCAAAACTTCATCATATCAGCTTTTAGCGGGGAAAACATGGGATTCACTGTACTGTGAAAAATAATTTCTGGTGCCTTCATATGTTTCTCATTTTTAAACCTTTAGTATTTTGGTTTCCT
The DNA here is from genome assembly GCA_009812075.1 of Sialia sialis. Taxonomy (NCBI): domain Eukaryota; kingdom Metazoa; phylum Chordata; class Aves; order Passeriformes; family Turdidae; genus Sialia; species Sialia sialis. Next base: position 78,490,183 of record VRYO01001463.1, on the reverse strand, counting down.
GAATCCAGCTTTCCTTTAGTTCAATAATGAATTATGATGCATAATAAAACAAAGCAAAGACGAACCAAAAATAAGCTCCTGACAAAAGAGTAAAGAAAGAAATATAAATATTTTAAATAAAAGCCTAGATAAACCAACTTAGCACACATTACAGAGGAACATCTGTGTTACCTCCATTACAAAAAAAAAAGAAAAAAAAAAAGAAAATCTGAGCTATGGATTGTCACAAGGCTGACAAAAGTCAAATAATTTAATAGATACTTAACAGATGTCTGTTTTTTCTAGCTTTATATGCTTTAATATTATAATATAATTGAGTTATAGCACCAGGAAGTTTGTATGTCTTTAAAAAGACAACTCAATTTTAGCTTCATTAAATAAAATAATATATTTACCTAAAGACATACAACCTCCCTGGTGTTATAACTCAATTTGTCAAAATTTAATTTATGAGTTAAAACAGCTTAGTGCAAAAATAAGACATTCTTATTAAGGAACAGTAGGTTAAATGAGCCTGGTGGTTTCAGTTTATTTTCCAACAACTATTTCTTCTTTAACACAATTACAGCACATACAGAGAGAGGTACCATAATAACATCCCTATATTCCAAGTCCTGGATCAATATTCCACTTGAAAATCATCTTTTTGGATTGACTGTTTTTTCCCTCTTTCTCATGAACTGTCTGTTGCCACCTCTCCACTGGAAGTTCTCACACTTCTCACCTTCCCCAATTGTTCAAGTAAGACACCTAAAGCAAGTTTTCTGAGAAAAAAATTAGACACAAAACAAACAAAAAAATTATTAAAAATATCCAAAACACATAAAAAATGAACCCAAAAAACCACATCAAAAAACAAACAGAAAAAAACCAACACCACCAAAAAATCCAAAATTAAAAAGCCCCCCTAAAGCAACTAACCAACAACAAACCAACAAGCTCAATTCAACCCACCCCAAGTTATAGTTTATGCAAGTGGCATGGTTAAACTTGGATGAATTTTTACGGAACTTAATAGGTAAAAGTTTCACGCAAGAAAAAATGTAGGAACAGTAATTTTCAGTTAATGAGATACAATGAGCAACTGGAGATAGAAATGAAAAGACAGTAAAGATCTGTCTGTAGCCTCTACCTCAGCAGAAAATAAAAGTCTGTGCTTAGCGACAGAAGATCAATAGTGGTTTCCACAGTTTAGCTTCACTCTAGGCTCAGCTGCACACCAGCTAAGTTATAGACGTGATTGTGATTTTATCTATGCATGTAAAACAGTAATTTGAAAATGGTGACTCTGTTTCCATAGTTTTTGATTTGGTGACATCCTTGCCAGGAAGTCTTAGAGACCAAAGATGAAGCACATTTATGTTTGAAAAACTATACAGTGTTGTTATTCTTATGATATCTTATGTAATCAAGTCAACTATTTTAGTTCTTTGTGAGCATAATATTGACAGTCCAATAAGGCTAAAAATCCATACAGAGAAAAAAACATTCAGGCTTCTTATCATCCTGTGCAATGTGCTTGTGAGGAAAAATGCTGCTGCAGTGATCTGGTAACCCTCACCTTTAATGCACGAAGGGAACAGAGATGCATCAAGGCTTAGAGGGATGACTAAGTTCCCTGGATTTTCTTTCTTTAGAAATTTTAATGTAAAACTATTTCATATTCAAAGTGGGGACTCATACCTGTGCATTTTTACAGATATTTTTGCAGATATTCGTCACCAGAATCAATTCATACTACATGCTTATCCCTTCACAAAAAAGGAAGCTGTAATCAGATATTTTCTTAACGGTTTTATTTTGATACTATATTACAGTCATATATTTCACTTAAAAAAATAAAAATAAAATGCAGCAGCAGGTTACATGACCAGCAATTAATGGGATGTTGAAGGTAGTTTTACCCCCTTAGAACTGCCCAGGGTGATTTTTTAAAAATTAGGTCAATGCTGAAAAAAATCAAAATTACATGCTAAAACTTGAGTGATATTGCTTAAGCAAAATTATTTTTCCATACTAAATTGGAAAAAAAAAAATGATTAAGACCAAAATTATAATGACAAGCTATTAAGACCCTCTTTGAAAGTGCCTCTTACACAGAGCTCATCACCATCACAGCAAAAAGCTGGAGAGGGATCATGACCATAGGAGAATAACTGGATCCATCAGTTTTCATGTAAGCAATCCTCACTTTAATGGAAATTATATATAATTTATTTTCTTTATTATTTATTGATTATATTTTATAAAATCTCTTAACTTTTATAATAGTGAGAACATCAGCAATTTTAGTAATAAGTTGACTGAAATCCTAAAGCTATGTTGTCAGATTTCTCGCAATAAAATTAATCTTACAAACTCCTCAAAAATAAAAACAATCTCTCAAAATTCCTGAGGTTACCTGCTGACAAAAAGTAGTGATTACTCTAGACGTTGATGCTGTGGTGATATAGGGAGGAAAATTTTACAGCAAATCACCTCTCACTGTTCAAACCTGCTCTTCAAAAAATGATAAATAAATATCTGAAGGATTAAAACAGACTTGGTGTTTTAGGAGAGAGATGCCTGGGTCATTATAGGATGTCCATGAACCACTTACACACAACCCAATCTCAGTATAAAATTTAATCAGTGCACAGAACACTGAGCATATTATCCCACCTAGAGTCTAAGTCACAAGTTGATAGGACAGGACATGTTTTCAAATACAAAAGAAAAAAATATTTTATGTGCCAAATACAATGATTAGTTTCTGAATATTCCCTTACTTTCAAACAAAACACCATTATAAGTAAGCACATCACACAGTTGGGAAAATATTACTCTACTCATTTAGACAAAATTATCTCCTTAGTCTGTGATTTGGAAAGTAATTCTACAGGTGGCAGTTTCCCTTTCAGTGGCAGTCAGAGCTAGTGGGGGTGCTTCAGGGTTGAAGGGGCCCTTCTTACATCTCAAATAGACCTGGGAGCTCTGAACCACCAGCTGACAGTAGCTAGTGTAGGCTGGGGTCTGAAGCATTCTGGCAGGATGAAGAGGCACATCCAGAGGATAATTCAGGGCAGGCTAACCAATTTCTTGGAAAAAGCACTTGTCTGGATGAACGCAGACCATTTGAAGGAAGGAAGGAAATTGCATTGTGCCTTTCCCTCATCCAGAGCTCACAATGCCTCCACATGTGTTGCTATAATTTAAATAATTTTTCTCCATCCTAGAGTTTTCATAAGGTATACATATTTACATTACATATCTGGTTTGTACAGAAGACAGCTAGAGTCCAGCTGAAACAGCATGAAGCTGAGGCTCTGTTGTGGCTGTTAGTTTTCAGGAAGGAAAAAAACCAAACAAGTCCAAAACAAAAGCATACTGTATGGTTTATGAGTTTATTCCCATGACCACCAGCCCATTTCACCAGACATCATTTCACCACCAAGAAGATTGCTTGCTAACTTCAGATCATATTCAGCCCTCCTCCACAAAACAAATGTGTCTCAGCATTTAGACAGCAGACTGTTTGAAAAGTTAGTATCTGGAGGATGGGAGAGGAAGACAAGGAGGAGGAAGAGAATGAGAACTGTATTTTGACTTTAACACTGAAAACCACTACAGGAAAATATTTACAGAATACAATATTATTAAAAAAAATTCTGTTAGAATTACTGTACTTTGATTCAAACTTCTAAGACACATTGATATATAAATTATAATAAGCTGAATCGTTATTTTTAAACAGAACTAATGCATCAAATAATTTTCAAGTGTCAAAGTCTTTATTTAGCTATTAACACATGAATTATATTTCATTTTATTTTTCACTCTACACTATGTGACAGTAACTTAAGAGAACAAAGTAGCCCACCTTTTCCTTACTAAACTCTAGCCTTACACTATGTAGTACAAAAACTAGCCAATAAAAGCAATAAATAAATTACTGATGTAATGATTCATAACTCTCACTGGCTACTGCCACAATAAAAATTGAAGTAATGGCTTTTATGTGAAAATTCAGTGATTCATTTTCATATTTCAGTTTTATCTGCCAGAGAAAAAGTCTTCCAAGGTGAGTCTGTGTTGTATGAAGCATCTATACATCTAAGTTCTGCGGCTTCCACAAGATAACTAGCATTATAGTCAGGAAGTTATACAGAATAAAGTCCAGCAACAAAATTTCTGTGGATTTTCAAAATACTGTTTCAAATGTAATTATCAACTTCTATAATTTCTCTATTAGCATGCAATTACTCTCCTAAGTTCTTTTATAGATAACATGGACCATAGGGATGTTAATGAGAAATATGTCAGCCTGAATTGGTACAAAAAGAAAATGTTTTTTGATTCTCTATTTCACCAAAAGTCTGAAAAGGCAGGTTACATATTTTGAAATGTCCATGTGCAGCACCTTGTTTAACACTTTTTTCTTCAGTTCTGTGACCAAGAACATAAATGAAGAAAATAAGTACAATCAAATGACATACTGAGCTTAGAAATGTTTGGATGCTGTCTGCATCTTTCCAGCACAATTACTTAGCAGCATACAATTAGAACTTTAAAAATAAAATTGCACAAAAGCACATATGCTCTATGCATTTTAATTTTCTATTTTTATGCCACAGAGGCTGTGTTTTGTGGTCTCAGATGAGGAATTAATTACAGCTTTTTCCTTAATCAAACTCTGCTACCAAAGAGATCTGCAAGAGCATGCAGCAATATTTGAAAAGAGGAGAAAGTAAGAAGGTCTTTAGAAACAGAAAGTGTCAGCAAGTAGGAGATAGGAATAACAACATTTAAAAAATGAGTTTAACTCCCCCGTCTATATGAGGGCACGGAGCCCTATATTTTTCTGAGTTTTGACAGGATCCATAGAGCAAGGTGCCCTGTGTTGTGGCAAGTGTCTTCTGAAATGACTGATATTGTAAAATTTATATGATATTCACAATTCAGCGGTTTCCTTAAAATAAACTCTTCATGGATTGCTTTTCTTTGACACATGCGGTGACATGATGCTGCTTGCTATGAAAAAACATTGGAGAGAGAATAGCCCAACTTCTCTGCTTAAGGCATCTACTCTTCTATATATGTAGTTTTTAGACCTAGTGAAAAAGTTGCAATGACAAGTTTCAGTATTTGAAACCTATTACCTCAGGAAAGTGAAAGGTCACAAATAAGGTTAAACTATTCTTTACATACAGATTCAAGTTAAAGGAGGAAAATTTGAGTTATTTCCCATGTTTAATTTCATAATCTCCAGTATTGGCACTGTGTCATTAGAATGAATCTGAATTTCAAACCATGTTTTGCAATTGTCAGATGTGTACCTGCACTTCTTCCATGGTGACAATTCAGACTTAACTAAACATCTACAAGATAAAATGGATGTAGTCCAGTGAACTAGTAGATTTTAAAAAATCTGAGGAAAAAGCAATCTTTAGAAATGAAGAAGTGATGTATGTGGTCATTTTTTGTCTTTCCCTTCCTCATTTTCTTGGTTAGACTGATGAAACCATTGACCACCTCCCATTTGTTGCAATTTCCCACCTAATCCAGAAAAGAGGGTGAAGTGAAACATGTAACCAGTCAAAAGGCATTTTCACACAAACAGAGCTTCACTTGGTGGACTGACTGCTTTTTCACAAAACAAACAGCAAATAAACTTCTTACAATTGCAAATTGCATCCCTAACAAAAACAAAAGGTCATCATTAAGGTCTACAAATTGTATATATTTTTTTAAGCAGTAGTAAGTTTGCTTCTTTCAGGTAACAGTAAGTATGTTTCTTTCACAGGATTTTTATTTATTAGTTTTCTTTTGTTAAATACATAGTAGCCATTTCATAATTGTGTTTTAGGATTAGCTTTGTTGTTATTATATTACCATGTGTCTATGTCAGTTGTCTTGCAGACATGGATGGAATAGGGCAGTTTTTTTAGTAGAATCAGATTCTTCATTGCATGCTGAAGAGCCTTTCTAGATAATACCAGAGGCCATTACAAATTGATCACCACATGAAAAGTCCCAAGTCCCTTGAGAGGATTACAGTTAATGAATTATAAAAGCATTTCCCAAGCATCTTGTTTATTCATGCCTACTGCATGTCACAGGTTACATTTGCTCTAAATAGGTTAGATATTAACTGAGTAACTTACAAAGGTCCTTACAGGCCTGGACCTGCCCCACAAAGAGTCATTCTGATGAATATCTGAAAACATCATTGCTCAATATCATCAAGCCCTGGTAATTTCTTTGCTAAATAAAAGTATTCTGAACTTTGTAAAAAGTCTTCTCTACCTCTCAGTTATTTGTTAATGAGCTATTCTAGCAGCTGTTACATATTTTCTTATATTAATTTGATTTTTTGGAAGAGCTGTTGGTTAATATGTAGCTGTAAAGATACACAATATTTATATAAAACAAACCGGCAGACAGCACCCCCCTCCCCCCAACACAACCAACCAACCAACCAAACAAAACTCCAAAACAAATTCCAAAACAAAACAAAATATAGGTAGACACAAAACAGCAAAACTAGGCAAGAGGAAGTACCTCTTTTATATTCTATCTCATGTTTTTTTGAAGTAGTGTTCCATGTGCAAGAGTATTTTCATCCTCTCCCCAGTGGAAAAAGGAAACATACTCCTAGCAGCTCCTGCGCTGCCATGAAAGAATGCCTCCTAATACTTAGGAATGAACTACATTTCTATAAACATGAATTATTTTCAAGAGAGTCACTGTGTTATTATGCTTAGTTTGTTCTCTCTGGCAAGGACAATATATTTTGAATCTCACATGTGTTTAGACATAATTTTTTAGTTGGTGGTATCTGGTGTAGCAGTACTTAAAATGTGAATTAATAATTCACACAGCTCTGATACCTCTGAGAACCATGTTGAAATATACTATTAACTCCTCAGTGTAAAACTCATATTGCAAGCACAAGGGTGGCAACATCTGTGTGTGATGAGGGTTTATTTTCTATTTTGTGGATGAAACAGGGTATGCATTATTCTCTGGATTGTAATTAATGCTAAAGGTTTAGGATTTTAATTTACCATCACTAATATTTAATTCCAAAAGCATGTTTATAAAAAAAATTTTAAAAAGGCAAAATACCTCTTCAGGAGGCAGAACTTCTTTGTAAACTGAAATTTCACATCATTGCAAATATATACAAAAAACTCTCTAAATCTCTAAATTATGTATTTTGCTGTTGGATAGAATATACAGTACTGCAGACAGACTATTTTTGCAAAAAAAAAAACCCAAAGAGATAAAAAGGTAAAATTATCACAGTACATTAATATGAATGAATTCTCATTGTGGTGGTTTACCCAAATCACAAGATGTAATGTATATATATTACACTACTATGGTACCATTCTATTTCTGTGTCCACTACTGCTGTTAATTAAAAGAAGCATCTTTTGTTTTTTTTTCCCCCTTAATAATGGAAATCCACAATAATTTTCATCCAAACTATTCCAGAATGCAGAATTACTTTTCTCCCCTGAAAGTTTTGTTTCTTTCCATTGATTGTATCTGAGAAACCAGCTCTGATCCCTGTGCTATAATTATTTAAACTTTGTTGAGGCAAACTCTACTCAAGTCACCACTATTATTGCTGGACATTAGTTCATGGAGTACCAACTCCACTATTTTCCAGGAACATCAGTGTCTCAGATGAACTCACTACTGATCTAGTATTGCTGCACATCACACCTGGGTATTTTGCCACCAACCTCAATGTGCCTCTTGCTGAGTGAAGTCCTTTCGAGCAGTAACTCCCCTGCCAGCTTGAGAAGTATTACAGAATAAAGAGTTCTCAGTGTCACAGCAGGTGAGGCAACTAACAGAGACTTCAGTCCTTAGTCTCCAGTTCTTACTGAATTTTAAAGGAGTTCTTTTTTCAAACCTTTCTGTATAAAGTTATGAAAAGTTTCCTATATTTAAGTACATATCCATGAACCATAAAACATGTGGTGTATGGAAAATAAATTATTACATGTTTTTTTCCTCTATATTTTAAGTCCATAAGGTCCTATTTCAGTCTCCAAAGAAACAAACAAAAAAAGGTTGCATGGCTTTTGAGTGCCTATTGTTCTTAAAAGTATATGCTTTTTTTTACATGCAGCCTTTCTGAGACTCTCATAATTCTCTTTCCATTTGTAATTAAACAGGATTTTGTAGGACTTTGGTTGTACTTTCCATAAAAGTTCTGTACTGCAAAATGTCTCTTCCTCCCTGTTTATTCTTCATTAAGTGGTCTCAAGAGGGTTTTCTTGGCATTTCCCACTTGTGTCGGGTAAACTTTGCTTAAGGATTCTGCTCCTCTAGTTTAAACTGGCAAAATGGGAGTGCTAATTCTAAATTACTGCTGAGTGATGATAGGTGTTGTGTATCTACCAGTATCAAACCCTGTGGCCTGGTGCTACATTTTTCATGTATCCAGGACACCAGTGGCACACACCTGTATAAAATGGCTCTAACATGCTGCAGATGATCAGGACTGATTTCACTAGAACTTCCAAGTGTGTTTAGGCAGCTTCACCATGCTTGCACACTAAATATTTTTTTTCTTTTCTTTCCTTTCCTCCCTGCCCCCTCACCCCCAGGTTCTGCTGTGTGGAAATTTTTTTCCTCAGTCTTGTTAACACAGTGTGCCCTGTTTTGTCAAACAAACCAGGTTTTAGAACCCAATTAAAGAATTTGCCCAGAAGAACTTTAGTTGGAAAGATTCAAATCTGCTGAGAATAAAAAATATTATTTCTCAGAAAACACCAGAACTTGGCATCATACAGTCACTGTTCTTTTGCAATTAAAAGCAAGTGGAGCTTGGGAGGAGGATAGAATTTCGATTTTTGGAAAGCCTGTTTGTTTTGAAAGATAGAGAAGAAAATTAAAACTGAAAAAAATGTATAATAAAGAGAAAAAACTGAAATTACACTAAACAAAATCAAGGGTAAACATTTTTAATTATTTTGATTTTATACACTATAGAACAAACATAATTCTCTGCAATTTGCAGTTTCCTTGGTTTGAAATATGATGTGATTTTCCAGCAGCTATAGTTAGAATGAAAAGCAACAGATAAATCATCAAAAAGCAAATGGTAAATAGTATGTAAATTAATTTCTGAAATGTTTTTTCAACTTAGCAGATATATCAATCATAGCCCAAGTGTTACAATCTAGAAATAATATTAGAAATATTACACATAACTGAACCAAAGCTTCAGAGATTTTTGAAGCATTAATAAAATTTTTCATTTGTATATCTCTTTTGGGAAGGAATGCATGAAAAGAGTGCAAGTTGTCTAAAATTTTGTATTGCTTTTTCTTACTGGCACACTATTCTCACCCCAGTTTTACTTATTTCATTCAGACAATTTAATAACTAATGTGGTGAACAAAATCATAGCAATTAATGAGAAAGAAAATGTAAGGGAATAACACAGGTCTTTCCTATTTCTATACACATTTGCCTCAGTACAATTCCCTGTAGTCTCCTATTCCAGTTCACATGATTCTCTGTTTTACCAGTTCAATAAAATTAATCATCCCTTTGCTTTCTCTTTCTGCATACTTTTTACATGTTTTCCTGATTACGCTTTGTCAAATTTTCAAGTAGAGATACATAAAGAGAAAAAAACATGGATGGGGTACAAAGGCAGAAAAATCATATTTGAACAGGTGCACAACAGAGGTTTTCCAGACAGCTGGTTGGACTCAATTGCTCTCCAAGTCTATTAAGCCCTGATGCCTCCTGATTTAATGAGAATACGTTATAAATACCAACACATTTTTGTCTACCTTGGCATCAGTGTATCTATTCTGTCTTGGACTTGTCATATTCTGACTAGAATGAAAATTTCTTTTAATGGTCTTTAGTTTAATATGAGATACTTCTGAAGTAACCCTCTTTCTCTTTAGCATAAATATAATCTAGCTAGAGATTCATGCAATGGATAGTCAATTTTCTTACAATGGCTCTGAACAATAATTTTTGTAACTGAGAGCATACCTTAACTAAACAAGAGCATATAAATATGTGCATAAAAATATCTTAGGGGTGCCAAGAGGATGGGGTCAGACTCTTCTTAGTGGGGCCTGGCAACAGAATAAGAGGAAGAGGAGGAAAATGAAACTCAAAAATTTCAGCTGAATATGAGGAAAGTAGTCTTTATTTTTAAGGTGCCACAGCACTGAACAGACTGCCCAAAAAGGTTGTGGAATCTCCTCTGGAGATACTCAAAACCCACCTGCATACAATCATGTACAATTTGCTCAAGGTGGACCTGCTTTACTACTGGGCTTGTACTGGAGTGTCTCCACAGGTTCCTTTCAACTCCAAACACTCTGGGATTTTGTGTGATCTGATAACAGTATTGAAATGTGGAAATTTTTAAAAATACCCTTACTCTTTTGATGAGGGGCAGTGTAGAGGAGATAGTTTATTAGGAATATATGCATATAGCCCTACAGCTAATTACCATGATCTCTAGGGAGGGGGCTCAAATTTATGATTCCCCATACGGAGATAGGAGACAAAGGGATCAGGAAGACTAACATACCCAAGCTCTCATATACGTTATGCTGAAACATTAAACCACTAATTCCCCAGAGACTGCATTTTAGTCTTGTTTAGAATTATGTAATTATCAACTAAGCTCAATTGCTTTGTCTCCTTTACTAGTCTCAAAGAATGTAATTGAAAAATAATACCTGAATTATAGTGGGTGAAAGATAAATCCATCCATTTATATAGAAAAGGACAATTGTAAATAAAATTTGCAATTTTTATTGATCCTTTTACCTCAGAAAATACTCCTGAGACAAATAGTTATGAACTACTATTTCTGTAGTTTGGTTTAGTGGTTCTTAACATTTTGACAACATATAAAAACTATTTCCCCTAGACATCAGATATGTACACTAAGATTTTCTTAAACCACTTATGGAAACAAGGCTGTAAGTGTTTGATTACCTCTGCTAAAACCTATGAGCCAAAGCACTTTACTAAATAATATTATGTTCAATATACTGCATTAAAACTTATATATTTTCTTTTTGAAATAAACATTTCCCCAAAGTTTCTGTACACTATGTCCAAATATCTTCAATTTCATTACAATTCATAGTCTGCTGCATACTTCAGTTTTATTGCAGTTCAGTAAGTTTTCAAATCAGTATTTAAAAAAAAAAACAACAGATACAATGTTCCAGGTGTATTCTGATTGAAGTTTTATGTTTTACAGAATTAGATACCAGTATGATGAATTTGTGTACATACATTCTTCATACTATATCATTCTATCTTTGCTCACATTGACAGATACTTTTCTAGGCATATAGTTATCTTGTACCCCACATAGCATGCATAAAATGATAATAATTATTATTGAAATTTGAAATTTTACCAAAGTTAGAAGGAATTCTTAACAGAAAATCACAAAATTGGAAACTAACAACAACTTTTGAAGAAAAAAAAAAACAAAAAA
>VRYO01001463.1:78439528-78478551 GCA_009812075.1 Sialia sialis | reverse complement strand
TTGGGAGTGAGCAGAGATGTAAAGATCATTCAGGTAAGAACTCAGCTGCTGAAGCTAAAACATTCTGAAAAACAGGCTTTCCTATCTGGAATTCTAAGTGAATAGATTGTCACTGGGAAAAAAAAGTGCTTCTGCCCAGATTTCAATCAGTAACTACAAATGGATAAAGCATGGGCAGTATTTGGGGGACATAGGTACAGAAGAATAGAGTTTGGGGGGGCTCTAAATTAACCCCTTAGCCATAAAGTCTTCATGGAATAATATTGCAGTAGGCATATATTTTTGCATTCATAGAATAAACCTTGTTTCCAACTGAAAGAACACAGGGATTGTATGCTTCAAAGCCAAACTCTTAAAGGACATAAATTGTAAAATAGGATATCCTTGTCATAAGTAAACTTCCTCAAAACTTAAAATAATTAAGATTTTGCTTGAGAGCTATTATATATGCTGAACAGAATAATAATTCAGCCTAACCTCAGAGACAAATCCACGCATGATCTTGACATATGAACTCTTTTCTTGATCTCCTCTCTTACTTCCCAAAAATCAACCTGCCTTCATTCAGTATGACACTACTTATTTTAATGCTTCTCTATCCATATAATGGAAAACACACTGATGACAAAATCTAAAAGTTCAGAAACAAAGCACATATTTGAATGTGTGCAGGTGTGTGGCTAAAATGATTGGAGAAATTATCTTAGGAAACAAAAATTAGCAGAAATTGCAGAGAGAAAGAAATAATCACATTTATGTAGGTGTCATTTCAATGGAAAATCATCTCTGCTTTTGAATCGCATTTAAAAATCCAAGGCATGTGTAATGGTTTGAAAGCAAAACCAGCGAGACTCCAAGTCAGAAATACAATTTAATAGGAAAAAATAAAAAAAAAAAGTAAAAATACATGCAGTACTACACATACAAAAAAAAAATAGAAAGCACTGACAGAGTCAGAATACAACGTGACACCCTGCTAGTTAGGGTGGTGGCAGCAGTCCAGATGAAATGGTCGTGCTGAAGTGGCAATCCTGTAGAAAAGATCCAGTAGCTCCTGTTTTCTGGAAACCAGTGAGTAAGAGAGCTGCCAGGTGTCCCCCAGGCCCACATTATATTCAGGTGGGAATATTTGGCTTCTCCCCCTGGGCAGAGCATCTTACAATAGGGTGATGTTATTTTATCAGTTATGGGATGGGTCCTTGATGGCCCATTAAACAGGAATGTCTCCCGGAGGGAGTTATCTATGACTCATGGGGCAGGGCATTGATGGCCCATTAACAGGAGATAGTCCGGGGCAGGAGACAAGGAAAACACTGCCCCTCCTGTTTTAACAGTTCATGGAGAGGGTGATTGAATACATACATACCTTTGGGCACATCTTTACATTGTAACCTAGGACAGCATGAAATTGAAAAATTTGGTCTGTAATAACTGATCACCTATTTTAGGCCCTACATTTACTTCCACCAATATCAACAGTAGAACTTTTTATTTGTATAGTCTTATCTTTAATACAAAATATGCTTGCAGTCCTATATCTCATAACACAATTATGGAATGGTAGCTAGAGCATAGAAAGTTCCTATTTTAATGTAAACTTGTTAATTTTATTTAATATAAAAATTAGTCTACACAGAATTATGTGTAATTAATGCAGAATTGTTTGACTTAATAGAACTGCAGAGGCATTCAATTAGCATATTCAGATTCTTAAAAAGCTTCATATACATACCCTTGGGTATTTTTTTTCTTTGATAGGTCTTTCTAAGATTATGGATATTCATTTGAGAATCAGATGTTTGCATAAGAATCAAAGGTATTAGCTCCCCCACAGTATTAAAAAGACTACTGGTTTTACTTTATTGTGGTTGCTAGCTTGAATATTACATTACAGGGACATGCTTTAGTTTTCTGATTTGTTTTACTTATTTCCAAGAATCTGTTTTAAAATGAGCTTCAAATTATCCCTATTGTTCTCATGCCAGGAATTCTTTATAATGAATGTACATTTAATTACAGAAACCAAAATATCTTTCCCACAGCAGGGTTCAAAATATTACAGTACAGAATTGCAGGTTAAGAACACTTCACAGCTCATACTTAGTTGAATTGTGTCTTTATTCAGATCTAAGCACTGCAAAATGTTTAGTGTAAAAGAAGAGATAGAAATAAAAGTGATTTCATGACTGCAGGGGAAAAAGTCAAGAGTAAGTTTTAAAAATGAACTCTTCTGTTTGGAGATAAAAACATTTGTACAAAAAAGAATGTGAACAGCAAGTTTGAAAACTTCCTCAGGAATGATAATCTTATTTCTGCGAACACTTCATTGCAGTATTTTGACACTCCAAGTGACTCATGACTACCCTGGCAAGAGGTGTGTGAAGTCATTTAAATATGCCTAAGTAAAATTTATGAAGCAATTGCATAGAGAAACACATTTCAGGTCTTATTAGACTCTGCACACAAATCTTAGTTATTTTTGTTATGTTTGATATCTACCGCAAACATTTCATCTGTAAATATTCCTCAAAGCCTCCAAAAACACACATACAAAATAACAGATGTATCAGCATATCTTTGGATAAATTTGTTATGCAGCCAGAATTTTATCTCACTCTTCATAATTGTATTGCCAGTTACTCATCCAGTTTCTTCCATGATTCAAAGAATTCATAGCAATAAACATAATTGCAAGATATTATTTTTATGCTTAAAACTAACTAAATAATTTCCTTACATTCTTCTAATGGTTTAACCCCAAACATCAACTAAGAACTACAGAACCACTGACTGACTCTTCCCTGGTTGATGCAGTCCTGTCCCCTATCTCCAAAATTCCCAGCTAGTTAATTAGGAATGGGAAAAGGCTGCATCATAAATAGGCAAAGAGGAGCTCTTTCCGTCCTGGTTCAGTTCCAAGGTTTATTCTTGAAGGGGTCCACACAAGGAAGAAGGCAGGGGGTCAGCTGATACAGGGTTTTATAGGATTAGGATACAGGAAATTACATAGAGTTTGGGATTGGTTGTTACTGGATACCTTCCAGTTGGTAGGGGGTATTAGGGTAACAGGTCAAGGAAAGCAAACATATGTTGGTCAGTGAAATGCAGCACCTGGTGGAATGGGGCAGAGAATAATTAGAGTAAAAATGAGAAAGCTTGTGGGTGGAGAGATAGTTTAATAAGCAAAGTAAAGCAAAGCAAAGCAATAATTCTTTCCCATGGGCAGGCAGGTTTTTCAACCACCTCCAAGGAAAGCAGGGCTCCATAATGTGTAGTGTTGACTTGGGAAGACAAACATCATCACTTCAAACATCTCCCCTTTCCTTCTTCTTCCCCTCAGCTCTATATGCTGAGTGTGATGCCATGTGGTATAGAACAATCCTTTGGTCAGTTTGGGTCAGCTGTCCTGGTAGAATCCCCTACCAACTTCCCTAGCCTCCTCACTGTCAGGGTGGACTGGAAAGGAGAAAAGGCTTTGACTTGGTACTAACACTTCTCAGCAGTAACAGAAACATCCCTCTTTTCAGCACAAGTCTGTAATATCGCCCTTTAGTAGCTACTGAGAAGAAAATTAACTGTACCTCAGCCAAAATCAGCACTTCTGCATCTGTCTGTAGTTGTATTTTCTACAGTATCCCAACTTTCTTTCCTTTTCTTTCTTTTCTGTTGTATTGTATATAACTACAGGATCAAAACACTACTTTTTAAAGCTCAATGTCATTTACACATTTCAGAAACATCAGGAAAAGGAAATTTTGTTTTACTAACATCTCTTTCTCTCCCAAGAGACAGAGTCTGATTCAGAATAACAAAGATACTTGGGGGAAAAAGAACATTTTGTATTACGCAAGCACTTGGTTTTATCTTCAAAACAGACTATCTTCAAGTCTCTAGAATTAGTCAAAATGAATGATAATTTCAAAAAGGAACCAAAATGAAAGAATAAACTCAAGGCTTTCTCACTGTAGCTACAATTCACAGGAAATGAAGATCTGCAAAACATAAAAATAAAAGTCAATTCACAAATCATAATTTCATAGCAATGCCGATAAATACATTTCTGTAATATAACTAAAATATTTATCATTGTAACTTCTGATTCAGGTGAAAAAAAATTCCTAATATATTCTGCATAGATGTCATTAACAAGACGAGCTTGACAGCATAAGGCTAGGCAAAGAAAAAGTCCATGTGATTCAGTTCAAGGAGCCAAAACATCTGTGTACACCACTCCCAAAGATTTCTAAATTAATTTGAAATTCTCTTCATAAAGGCACTGAAACTTCTAAGTTCTCAAAGAAATATTTAGATCAATTCTTTGGGATATCAACATATGTGAAGGAACCAAGCACAGTCAAAGTATGCTAAGTACAGACCAGTTATGAAAGAACAGTTTGACAACTATGAAGTTGATGACAAAAGGCATTAAAGCAGCTCCCTCAAATGACAGAAAATCAACTAAAATGCATTAACTTTTTTTGTCATATGATATTTTCACATATCATAACTATGAGCAAATTTGAATAAAGACAAAATTTTAGATAAAGGAGGCTACACAAAGACAAAAGAAAGGAAGTAAATAAATTAAAACCAAAATTAGCTCTGAAGAAATATGAGAAATAAAACAAACAAACAAAAAAAACCTAAACAAAATAATAAGACCAGATTGCATTAAATGGTGAGTACTAGCATTCATGAGAGAAATCATGTTTTTTTCTCAAAGTTATGCAGAAAAAGAGGAATCAAGGTGTCAAAGGCATCGACAGTGAGGTTAGGTCTCCAGAGAGAATTTTCTGCTGCAAAAGAAAAGCCAGAACAGTAACAGGGAAACAAAATCCCAGTATTGAAGGGTCAGTCAAGTTTCATAAAGGCAGCCTCTTTCCTCCATTCCACAAAAAACAAGTTCTTGCACTTGAACACATAAACCACCTAAAAAGTCTGTAACAGTCTATCTCTAATAAATCTTTTGTTTATTTATCTTTTAAATGAGAAAGGATTCCAACATGAACTATAAAATTGTTACTCCACTATATATTTTAAATCCAAATATCTATTTTTAAGGAATGCTGAAATCAAAATTGTCTTTTTCAGATATTTCAGAGCCCAAGATTAGTATACAGATTAAGTTATGCACAGTGTACAAACTTATATAGAAAATTAATTTTGGTGATTGGAAAAAGCAGATATTAGAAATTCTTGAGATTTCTGAGTACAAGTCACAATTTTAACAGCACTTACAAAACTAATTTCTCTGTTATCAACCAAGCAAGCTCTACTTCCATTTCACTTTGGAAAATGTCAAGAATTAACATGCAATATAAACCTATGAAAAATGAGAAAAAGTTATAGAAATATAAGAATAAATCAACAATAGACAGTAAGCTCACAGATTCTAACCAAATATCTATACATTTGCAAACCTGCATTTCTTATCTTGTTATAGCCAATTTTGAAAGGCCGACAATACTAAGTGCTGAATGAGGAGATTTCCATCATATGCTAAAGGTTGATTTAAATATTTGGAAACTAAGATCCCAGTTTGTCCTCCTTTCTTAGATCTTCAAGATCAGAAAGGACTGTAAACTTTATGTTGTACTGTGAACAGGCTCCAACAGCATCTGTGTGTGTTACTTTATCTTGAAAATATTATTGGCCTTTAACATATCATCATCACCTGTGTAACTTATGTAAAGAGTGAGTTTAATTGTTGCAAAGATCAGATGCCAAACACCAAGTTACAGTTGCTCACTGAACAGATGGGAAAGGTTATGGTATTTGAATATTTCATTATTAGGGAGACAGGTCACATAACAAGCCATAAATCATCTGTTTACAGGCACTTTGCTTGAGGTAAAAAATGAGGCTTTTTTGTTTTTCCACCTTGAAAGTTTTCTCCACTTACAAAGTCAGCAATTCTCAAACTGAAAATATCATTAGTGTGCAAATTATTTCTCAGAACAAACAGACTTAACATGTGATACCTCGTGCCTAGGTTTTGTTTAAAAGGCACACACATTAAATAACATATTCACTAATATTTCTCATATACCATGTAACTAGATATGAAAAAGGAAAAAAGCATGGGGTTTTTTCAGAGTTCAGGGGTATGTGGGCATCCTACAGCACCCTACCTCTGAGAGTTAAATGTTCCCTTATCACAGCAATGAAGCATTATACAGAAAATACGTATTTTAGCTAAAAAAAAAAATAAATTCAATTATATTGATATCTATGGAAGTTTTTAAGACTTTTGTATTAATTTAACAAATAACAACTCAGATTACTAGCTAGTTTTAGGCAAAATGTTTCTGGTTCTTTTGGTGGCTTGCAGCAAAAGACAGATACCAATTCTGAGCAATGAAGATCGACCACAAAGAAGATAAATTTGGCAGGAGACGTTTTCCTTGCACCAAGGACAGAGATTAGAAAAAAAATCCAAAGAGTAATATGACCATGTATTCTCAAACAGAGCTCAATTCTTGGAGCCCCTTTAGCATCCTGACAATGTCCAATTCTGCTGTATCCTCATCTAGAAGGATAAAGTTAATTGCATTAGGGACTGACCATTTGATTTGTATTTTCACTGCACGTGACTTCATCACCCTATTACCCTCAAGCTGAACAATCCTGTCATTGCTCATCCTAACTTAAACTCACAGGAAAGATGGTAGTAGCATAATATTGCATTATGTGTGGCCATTTATACTCTTACTATTGCCTAGGGCTAATGCTGAAAAAATGTATTAATACTTTTTATCCTATTACTTTTTTTAAGCTTTTGAAAGTAAAATAATAATGTTAGTATATCACAGAAAACTTGTACCAAGAAAAATTTAACAACATATATACTAGAAAATTAGAGAACTAATGCACAAAGGCTGTTATCCAAGTTTCAGCTATATATCACCAGAAAGCTGAAATGCAGAAGGATCTGAAACAGAGAATTTAAAATATAGAAAAGCTACAAGCCCCGGATAGTAAATTTAGGAACATAAAGATTTCCTGTCATCAGCCAAGAGAGATGAGATAAATCAGTTGAGCTCAATCTATCATTAAACCAATGATTTACCCTTTGACATCTGATCTGTGCTTTCATTTCACTTTTTTTCATACTTATTCAGTCTTTTTAAAAAATAATATTGAAATAAAGTAACTGTGGAAAAAAAAATAAAATTCTTTGATGCTGAAAAACCTCCACATTCTGACTTGCTTTCTAAACCATGTTGCTTCCTAAACCAGACCCTTTCCTCCATAGCTCAGTCAGAGATTCAATAACACAGTGGATTGAAAATAAGGAACTTCATAAAGAAAATGTACTGACAAAAATTTTGAGTTAAAATTAAGAATGGGATACAGTGAGAGGAATATTAATAGAAAACAGAAATTATCAAGTGGGCAAAATGTTTCACTTCAAAAGAAATCAGACAACTAGGTCTACTGTGGACTCCTAACAAATGCTGTGTTGTGAAAAGAACTACCGACTCGTATGTCATAATTATTTTGCTTGATTTAAAGGAAAAAACCTTAATAAAAGAAAATAAGTTGTGTTTAAACAGGTGGATGAGATACTGTATTTTCAGTACATCTTTCCCTTCTCATATTAATTTTCTTCTTGTCAATATTTTTTTAAGTCTGACATACATTTTTTCATATTATCATCAAAATACTTCATTAAGTAAGCGGTGAGGAGAAGAAAAGAGTTAAAAGCAACTATTTTTTCAAGTAATTTTAATATCGACATCCTGACAATGCTCCAAACTCCATTTAGAAACCAAAATCTCTTTCGGGACCTTAGGAAATCTTGGTTAAAACTGTATTTTTGATTCTCATATTCCTGTGAATTATATGAAACCTATTGGCTTTTTTTTCCTTTCATGGCTGAGGGATGAGACAACACAGAATCCCAAAATAGGAGAAAAGACATGGCACTGTACACACAGCTCCCTTAGAATCCTTCAGCATGTTCAGAAGGCATTCCTTCAGGACAGCCCTTTCTAGTGACGAGACTCAAACTATCATATTCATAACAATTTGACCTAATGTACAAGAAGTACAAAAGGTAAAATACTTGTGAAATAAATAAAGAGATGAGATTCACTTGACTTACTACATAAAACTTACTTATATTTTCCCAAAATATTTTAATATTTTAATAGCCTGAAAGTCCAACAAGGAAATGCATCCAATTATCAACTCAGCTCTTAAAATATTTTCTTTATATCTGACAGTCATATGAAAAGACCTTAGCACCTTGGAGTCAGTTAGAAAAGTGTTTTAAAGTGCTCCACTAAACTAATGACTGAGAAGTCTATTTTTGATATCTTATTAAACATTTGTATGGATTTATATTATTATCATCTTCTTTTAAATATGTATCTCCCATGATACAGACAACCAAAGAGCCTTCACTCTAAGTATAATTTGAATGAGTGTTTCCCCTCATAGAATGACAAAGACAATTTAACTAAACAACATCAGCAAAAGAGAGCACCAAGGTCTTTTCTCTGATACATTGCTCTTCTTTTTTGTCATTTTACTAATATGCAACATTTAATTCCAAAATCAGAGTGATCAAAACATGCTGTAAAAATTAAATACTGTTCTAAGAATAAAAGGCAGTGTACCATATTTGACCTTCTGACTTACAGAATACCAAGATAAGAACAATAAAAAAATTATTAAAATATTGCAAGCAACTGAATTACAAGGCTTTTTATAGCTTCCTGCATGTGACTAGATAGCTGCTTCTCCTGGTGTTAGACCTAGACCTCTATAAAATCTATATCAGTAATCCCAGAATTTTCTTGCAAGGTAACTTGGTTTTCATGTTTTAACAGGGACCACAAAAGAAGATACTGAACTTTAAAATCAAACAGGCATACATTTTACTAAATTTTACTAAATCTGATTTCAAATACAAATTAATGGAATGCTAGACATGGAATAGTATTAAGTATCGGAGAGAAGGAGCTACATTCTGCATGTACATTTGAAAAAGCTGCCTGGTGAAATGAAACAGCAACTTTTGTAAAATCTTTTTCTATAGCCATGCCCAATTTCCAGAGTCTCATGTACTTGTACAACCTGTACAACCATTTCTGGAAAACGTTGCTATAGCTGACAAGCTCTACAATATGACCAAACTGAGCTGTTGGTTTAAAGTTGTCAGACAAAAGCCACAGTAATTTTATGAGATTATAAATAATTTAATAATTAAAAGTTAATAAATTAAAGTTAATGAATTAAAGAATTGAAGTAAAGTAATTCTTAATTGCCTTGTGACAATTTTGCTTCTATTTTACTTCCTATATGGAATAGGATTTGTAAAGTTATGATTCTGTACAGTTTAAAAATATTTACTCTCACAGTGAAGATAATATTTCTTCACAATAGTAAGCTTGAATTAGGATGAAAATACAACAAACACTTTTAATTTTTTCTTAACTACAAAAGGTTATGATTTTTCAAACTAACCCATCATCTAGAGGAAACTCTAGGGCAAATAAGGCAAATGTATCTAGAGTTTAAATTTAATTATTTTTGCTTTCAATTTTCTTAAGAAGCTACACACATTTTTTGAAATGTGAAAAAAGTTTCTATAATTTTGACTAATATCCTAATATTTAATTCAAACAGTCAATTTAAGTCATGTGAATTAAAAGAGTGATACCAAATTATTTTTGTCTTTTTCCTTTTATATATTCTCTGTATTCTTTACACAGATGTTTGTTGCCTATTATTGTGTTAGTAGCTAGTTCCAGTACTTTCCCCCACCTTTTCCCTAGGCAGAAAGACAAAACAAATTCCAGAGCTCCAAGCACTGTGGGGTACAAGGCCCCTGTCCTGTCTTGATTATTCCTGGGAACCGAGGCTGAAAACCAGCTCTTGAAGACACATTTTCATAAACAAAGTTTCTATCTGAGGGTGGATAATTTAGAAAACTGGGGGGAATTGCATCATCACTTGTGCTCCTAATTGGTGATTTTTGTCAATTATGCTAATTTGCCAAACATATAAAACTGTATTCCCCCAGGGGTGGTGGAGGGTTAGGCATTTTGTGGATATTTTTTGTATCTATCCATGGAGATAAATAAAGACCAGCCTTTATATTACCTATACTGATATTATCTTGAAAGTGGTTGGTTTTTTTTCCTATGATCTTTAAGGCATCAAGAAGACTTTACAGAATGACATAGTGAAATTACAACTATATAAATGCAACAATCAGAGAGATTACAAATCACTGTTTTCTGTGTCCTTCAGTTTCTTGCCCATGAATTTGTTCTGTGAGCCACTTTCCATATGATGTACTATCAAAAGCATTATATCAATAAAGTTTCAAAGCAAACAGCATAAATATTTTCTAACTTCAGTGATATAGCACTGGGTTGATATTCATCAGCTTAGCTCACTGATAATTGAAGGCACTTAAAAATAAATGCAAATGTGTTTGTCTTCATAACTTATTAATGTGCTTCTAGCCCGGATGCCTCACAGTAACTCCATCCCTTTAAGTTACTACAGACCCATATGTGGTTGATATATAAAGGAAATTTCATATTTCCATGTGGGTAAATCCACAAATGTGATAAATAATATTAAGGATTCTACCATTTCTTATAATTCAGAGTGTTTCATTAAAAAAAAAAAAAAAAAAAAAAAAAGAATAAAAAAAAGCTGGGTTGGAAGTGACGTTAAGGTTCATCTACTTCCAATGCTTCTTCCATGAGCAGGGACATGTTTCACTAAGCAAGCTTACACAGAGTCTCATACAACATGGCCTTGAACACTGCCAGAGATGGGCCATCCACCACTGCTCTGGGCAACCTATTCCAGTACCTCATCATGCTCACAGTAAAGACTTTATTTCAAATATCTAGTATAAATTTCCCTTTCAGTTTGAATATTTATCCCTTTCTGTGTCACTATATGCCCTTGAAAAGTCTCTCTCCATCCTTTTTGTAGGCTCCTTTCATGTACTGGAAGGCTGCAATGAGATCTTTCTGAAGCTTTCTTATCTCCAGGCTGAAAAAATCAATTGTCTCAGACATTCCACATAAGAGGGGTGGTCCCTTTTCCTAATCATCTGTGTGCACAGATCATTGTCCTTCCTGTTAGCGACTCAAAATCTTTAGGTGGTGTCTCACCAGAGCAGCAGGACAGAATCCCCTCCCTCGCCTTACTGGCCATGCTGCTTTGGACGCAGCTCAGGAAACAACTGGCTTTTTGAGCTGCAGGTGCACTTTGTTGGATCATGCCCAGCCTCTCATCCACCAGTATCAACAATTCTTTCTCATCAGAGCTGCTTTTGGTATGTTTATCCCTTAGCCTGATACTGGGGTTTATCTCGACCTACATGGAGGACCTTGCACTTGGTCTTGTTATACCTCATAAGAATCCCATGAGGCCATTCCTTGAGCTTATCCATGTCCCTCTGGATGGCACTCTGTCCTTCAAATATGTCCCCTGCACCTCTCAGCTCAGGGTCATCTGCAAATTTGCTGAGGCTGCACTTGACCCCTTTGTCTTTCAATGAAGACCTCAAATGGTACCAGTCAGAGCATAGACCCCTGAGGGACACTATCAGTGATATCCACTGGAACTTTGAGCTGTTGACCACTACCCTCTGGATTGGCCATCCCACCAACTCCTTATCCACCTACCAGTCCACTCATCAAATACATCCCTCTCCAGTTTAGAGAGAAGGATGTTGAAGGGGACCATGTGAAAAGTCTCAAAGAAGTCCAGATAAAATTTATCTGTAAATCTTTCTTTGTCCAGCAATATCGTCAGTCCATTATAGAATGCTACTTGGTTGGTTAGACAGGACTTGTTTCGGTGAAATCATATGTAGATATACAAAGCTATTGACTGTTTACCTTAGCAGTATAAATGAAGGCTTGGGCTCACTGGATGATATTTCAGTTCTACCCTATTAAGTTTTGTTTTTCTATTCTTTTGTTGGACTTTTAAATGCTTTTTTTTTTTTTTAATTCTCTAGGTTTCAATTTAAATATTTAATTTCTAGTTTAGCATTTGACTTTATTTTTTTGTAAGAAACAGTAATAAGTGATCTTAAATGACAACTGTCACCTTAACCCTTTGATAAAAGGCACTCATTATGATGTGGAAATATATAATAAATGTGATTTTGTTTAAATGCCCTTTTGTTCAAATGCCCTTTTGTTCAAATGAAGAGTTGGAGTTGGAAAAAATATATAGAACAATTCATACTTAAGTGCATTACTAATACCAGAGGGAGAAAACATCAATTGATCAAGCTGAAGTTAACAAACCTATTAAAATAACAAAATTGTACAATAAAGTGTCTACAATGAGAAGATGTCCATCAGTGTGCCATCAAAAAATGGATTTTTTTTGCATTTACCCTGTCCCTTTATGTTATCTTCAGAGCATTAACTTAAAAATTCTTTCAGAAGCCATGCATAAAATAAGTTCAGTGTGAATAATTTTGCACAAAATAGTACCATAATTTACTCCCTCTCAAATTCCAAGTAGATTATACTTGTAATAACTACTAACTGCTTTTACTTATATTATAAAATCAGGGTAATTTTATTTTATGTGTGTGTATAATTGTATAGATGTGTATACTATCTTTTGTTCAACATTCCTGGTTTGAACAGACTCTTGAAACAACTAGGATTTTTTTCAAGACAAATCCGTGTATAAAGAAAGCTCTTGCCTGTACTTTGACACCTGTATCGTACTATTTTTTTTTTTTTAAATAAACTCAAGGCTACATAAATATTAGCTGATTTATTCTATCAATATCTAATATCACCCAGGCTTTTGTGATATTTTCATTAGCAGATATATTAATCTGTAACTGCATACTAAAGGTCATGCTGTGGTGTGCAGGTTATGCACACTGTACATACCTGTTGATAGAAGACCAGAATCTATCAAAGCAGTTGAAAATTTACAGGGTTTTTTTTGCACGAACTAGCAATTAATTTGCAATACGATAACTGATTAAACAGCATTTATATTGAAACACAACTATTCAATGCTTATACTATAGTGTTAGTCTCTTCCTCTATGCTAGCTGTTAAAAATATTATTTTTGAGTGTCTCAGGATCACTTTCTGATTCATTTTTTCCTGATAAATAGTACAATGAGATTAGCAGCTCATACTTTAAGCTAGTATTCACTGTCCACCCCTGTATTGCCTCCATTTAGAAGATTTTATGCAAAATCAGTTCACCAATACAATAGGGTTTTTGCAAACAATATTGAGAAGGTTTTGTACAAGATTATTAATTCAAAAGAAAAACAAATCAGAAATAAGGCAGTTCATTTTTACAGTGGCACACATACATATCTTAGTATGAAATTAAAAAGAATGTCAGGAGCATGTGTTCCAATATGACCCTCCGTGACACAACAGTAGTGATAGCGAGAGGAAGATGTATAGGACAATTTCTGACCTCTACAACAAAAGCACAGAAGACTGGCAACCTCACTGAGAAACCCCTGTAAGAAGACATTCTCTGTTCTTGATGTAGCACTGATAAAGTGTTGATACAGACAGTGAAAGACTTGCACAGAATATTAAAATCACAGTGGGAAATAATTGCTTGTTTTTATACTGGCACAGGACTAGTTTTTGCTGCATTGTTTTTATGTACAAACATCCATGTCATGAGTCTTTGGGGCTAATATATTTTTTGCAATAGTTTTTCTTGGCTTTATTTCAAGCACTCTTAAAATTCTGGAATGCTTTTCTTTTCTGCTACTTATAAAATAAGTGAAAGTGCATACATTACAGAGCAAAATTTGGTTATTTCAAGCCCTATATAGAAGATCAAGGAATATTTAAGGAGCTTGGTCAACAATAATAGACAACAGTGGGCCCCAAAACAATATACACCAGGATGTTCTAAGGTGCAAGAGGATAGAGACGGAGGATTTATAAATACATGTCACTTGAAAAAAATGAAGAGTATTTTATCCATTTATCTGACCGGCTTTTGAAATAAACAGGTTGAAATAAGGCTACATTCCTCAGTTAAACAAGGAAAACTTGTTTTCTTGGCATCTCACTGAACTGCTCAGATTTCATTTCATGCTTGCAGACTAATTTCTAATACATTGCTAGACCATATATTTCTCACTCTTATTTAAGCACATGCTTAGGTGGGCTTCTCTTCTCCACTGCCTAGTCCCTGTGGAAAAAAAAAAATTGCTCATAAACCATACACTACCTAACCTATACTGCGTAGGACATTTTTTCCCTTCTAACACCACAGTTTGTCAGATTCCTAATTCAGGATATTACTGTTATCATGTTACAAATACAGTCGTGTTCAAAGTAAATTAGTCACTGCAATTTATTGAAGGGTGTGCAATTTTTTTCTCAGTTTAGATCCTTATATGTTCAACTCAATCAAGCTACCCAATAGTTACAACCATTTTTACAGTCAATAGAATCCCATTCAAATTAATTTACTCAGTAACTAGGGGGAAGGGGTAACTGTTTTCCTGTTGACATAAATCTCTAAAGTATAAAGTCATATTTGATTTTCAGCTGAAGATTTTCAATAGCGTGCATGTTTTCTTTAAGCACATGCTTACATTGCTGTTTTATTTTGTAGTATTGGCTTTAAGGCCCATACATAGGAAGCAATTAATTATTAAGTAGAACAAAGAAAATAAAAATTAATATTATGGTATTACAATTTTTTAGCACAGAAAAAAACCTAAATTTAAAATCAATTTGCAATTGAAAACTGCATCCAGCTGAACAGAGAACTTAAATTAACCAAAACCAAAAATCTTTAAAGAGTAATTCCTTATGACCTCAGGCTAACAGTCCTACTGAACAACAGGCAGAAGAATTTTGCTCAACTGGAGATAACTAAATTGCACAGAAATATACTGAGAGAGAGCAAAAGCACATTTCTCCTCTTGAAGAGGGAAACCTTTATAATTCCAGAGTATTATTTCCTAGCACAACATATTTAAGGAACTCAATATAATCCGAGGAAGAGACAGACAGAGGCAAAACACCTTGCCCTGCACCACAAAGATCATTAAAGGAAACAATTACTTACATTAACCCAAGATTTAATCACTGACTTTTTTCCCCATTTCCATTTTGACCTGTGTGCTTCATTCACTATGGATGAGTAGCATGAACTCTCCTTGTAACAAGTGGACACCGGAAGATGGCCAAAATTAAAGCACTCTTCATTACTTTCTTTCTTTTCATTATATTTACAGATGTCATCTTAATATGTTTGGGACAGGAGGTGAAAAATTACTCTCTTACACTGCCAATATTTATAAAGTTTACACGCTGATTTATTTTTTGCAAGATTGTCCATCGAGAAAAATATTAGAAGCTCATCCCTTTCAAGTGCACAATACCATGAGAATTTCAAGAGGGCCTTTTACAGGTTTTTATTTCAGAAGGAAAAAACAATTTGATCCTTTTTTTAACCATATTTCATTGCACTGTAAAGCTTTGTCAGTCAGTTATAATGGAAACTATTAGGATGCCAAATGGAGGATTATCTTGTCCTGAATATGATCCCTGCAAGCATCGTAAGTGAAGGAAACTTGTAAAACCAAAGATCCTACTTTGTTTCAAGGACCTCAACTTAATTTAGAAAGAAAAATAAAACAAAAGAAAAATATTTTGAAAGACATTTTTACATCCAGGTCTTAACTGATCTAAGTTTTCTATTACAAATGAAATTTTATGTTGTGTAACACAGCATTTTACAAGCTTTATATGAACAACCCAATTATTTACAAAAGCAAGAGAACACACGAAGCCTGCATTTTCAAGCTAATGCATTTGGTTCATTGTAATATGAAAGCATCTGGTGGGAGCACTTTTGCATTATAGGAAATTTATTCTAGATTTATTGGGATTGCAAAAAGCTTTGTGCTGTTTATAAATATTTAGCTCTTGACAATGATTACTGGCCTTTATCTAATGTGATCCGAGGACACAAGATTCCAAAGTGCATGTTATAGTGCTGAAAAACATGTGGTTGGAAAACTGAAAAACAATGCAATGCTTGAATTCTGTTCCAGTCATCCCAGAAAGATAAACATGTAGCAGTGGTGCAGTATTAGAGTTTTACAAGTAAATTATTTTATTTTCTCCAAATTGGAAATAGCTAAAACATTACAATTAGTAAAACAAGAAAAAAAACATGATGAGTACCTTCTACTGCTACTTCTTTTTATTTCACAATAAACACAACTTTCTATACTTTCATACAGCACTTTACAGTAAGACTTGGTCTAAAATGAGGCTTTAGTATAACAATTTAGCATGAAGAGCCAGTGTGGTGCATCAACAATATTCTGAAAGTACAACTAGTTGACTATTATGAAAACGAAGAGTGAGCTGTGGTAAATCACTGCTATTCTTGGAAGATGAATATATTCCTGCAAATTAAGGCAATTACAGTAATTTAACACTGATAAGCCGCACTTATTTCACTGAATAATTTACCCAATCCCGGAATTGCAGCTAATCACCAGGTGTGGTTTATTTATGGTCATACTCCGGTGAAACGCCAGCATGGAAGCGCGAGCCGGCCGGGCAAGGAGCTGCTGTGGAGTCGCAGCCGGCCAGGGAGAGAGCTGCCACAGAGCCACAGTCGGCTGGGGAGGGAGCTGCCGCAGAGCCGTGGCCAGGCAGCTGGCTCTTCGCGCAGTGAGGGGAGCCGCCGGCTCCGCTCTTTGCGCGGCAAGGTCAGCTGTGGCAACCAGTGCTAGGGGTGGGAGTGCCAGGGCCCGGGGCATTGGGAGGGCACCTGGGGCTGCATTTAAAGGCTTCACCAGTCTGTGAAAACTGTTTGCAAATGGAGCACCTGACACCAAGCCCTGTGCTTGCGCGATTCTGTTACTAACTCGTTACTCTGTTGCACATGGATCCTCCCTTCCAAAAAAAGAAAGTGTGGCTTATCACCCAGTGAGGCTTATTTATGGACAAATTCCGTGGTCTTCCCGGCTACCCAGAAGTGTGGCTTATAACCAGGTGCAACTTATGAGTGTGCCATTAATTTTGCAAGATAGAACATAATGGTATAAACAATGTAAAATTTACACCATTAAAAATATTTAATACAGTCTATAAAATATAATTTTAGTGTTAAATATTCTTAAACATTCTATTGAAGAAGGTGGTAAAAAAAAAAAGGAAGTGTGTACTACTAAAGAAACTGTCTGTCTTTCAGTCAGGTCAATATTTGCAGACCAGAGCAGATTGCAACTATTTCCTTCATCTCCTGCTTACAGTCATAACTGAAGTATAAAGGTATTAACTTTAATTTAATTTTAATTCACTTGTAGTGTAACTAAGCATTAAATGGTGTACTCTGGGAAAAAGGCCAAAAAAGTTTAACTTTCCACATGAACAATTTTGGCATCCAAATTCTGAGGCAAATACAGCAAGATTATGCAATTCTGTGTAATTAATGAGACATATCTCCTAGTTTCTATGCACAGAAAGCAGGATGCATTGAAGAAGAACTCGAGAAACAAAATATGAGAAACAATGGACAGTTTAGAAACCTGTATCAGTCTAGGAGTGAATAACATCTGTGGTATTGAACATATTGAAACCAGTGAAGTACATCAGAATGTTGCAAAAGTCATCTGAGAGTAAGCATGGCAAGTACTTTTTTATGATAGAATAGTATATTACAAATATGTCAGTATAGTCCGCAAGCCACATGCAAAATTTACAGTGTATTTCCATTTCACAGAAGGAGGCAAATGAGGACAGTTATCACTTAAGCCTACAGAACAAATTTAGGAAACAATACTATTACAGAAAAAACAGATTTAGACTTGTGATTATACTAAAATTTATGAGAAGATCAATTTCCCACCTAGCAATGCAGTTTTGAGAAGTTGTCTTCTGTGCCTCTTGCCTAAAGAACTTCAACCTTGCAAGGAACTCTTTCAGTAATAAACTGCATCAACTAAACACAGAATCATCAGGCAGTCATCAGAGTGACAGAAGCCTTCCCTGCAGCATGAAATTCATGTAACTGTGTGCAGATGCACACCCAGACACCTATATGAATGCCACTTGTATGAATTATACACAGACAGATAAAGTGTGTACATTCATATCCATTCACACAGTTTCCATCCAGCCACTTTCCTGGTGACACTTGGGAGAAGCTGCAGAAGCACCTTGGGAATGTCATCACCAGGGATATGCTCCAGTCCTGACAGCTGCTCTAAGCTGAGGCTGTGCCATGGGGCCTGCCCTCGTCCATGGCCATTGTGTTGCAGATGTCTCAGCCTTCACCTCCTACCACGGATCTGCATAAGGATTTGTCCTCAAGAAGTGCCAGATGCCCAGGGCGGGGGCTGTTCCTTTGTCCTGAGCTGCCCTGCTCCAGTCTGGGGTGATGGGAGGACCCTCCCTGCCAGGTAACCTCTTAAGAATTCCTGGAGAAGTTAAAAATTCAACACACGTATTCAATAGTTATAATTAGAAATATCCAGCTTCCTGAATGCCATTTTCCCCCTTCACACAGTTGGTTACAAATTGCTCCTTCACAATTGCTCCTTCACAAGCAGTTTGAAATAAACATATTTATCACTGATACCAAGGTAATGGGAAAATCATGGCTTGGAATCTAAGCTGATGGGATACTCGCCTTCCCGTACTCTGCAATTCTCAAAGGATCACAACAAAGTTTTTTTATTGCCACAGCACCCATCAAGTCTCAAGTCAGTCTGAAATATCCTCATTAACAAAAAAACCCCAACCAACCAAACCATGGTATATGTAAGTAATGAGGCTGGAGCTTGAACAAATGTTATGCCTTTTCAAAGAAAGAAGAAAATACTAACACTCAGTGGGTATTAAATCCAGGAAGTATAGTATGAAAGGAAAGGAGATTGTCAAACTGGTAAGGGGAACAAAATCCTCTATTTTGGTGGATTTTAATGATATAGTTTGGGGATAGACTCCATGCTCCTAATTTCAAGTTTTAAAGACTAACTGTCATGAGAAAACCAGTTTTCCACATAAGTTCCAATTCACCAGCACTGTGGAGAAAGGAATGTGCTGACTTAGGCTTCCTCTTTTCACTCTTCTGCATATATACAGTTACTTTTTGTGTAGCTGTTCTTGTGTTTAGTAATTGAACATGTCTTCTTTCGATGAGCTGTGAATGAACAATGGGAAAAGACTTTCTAATATCGATGATTAATTTAGCTGCTCACACAATGAAGTTATTTTTTCCCTCACTCACACTGACATAATTGATTTATACCAGCAGAATAAGCACAAATACGGAGCTTTGTTTCATCCAACTGTAAGAGACTTATAGATCACAACACTGTCAGGGCCATGGAAGGAGCTTTCCATAAGAAAAGCCACCACTAGTGGGAACTTGAGATAAGCACAGAAGAGAGGACCTTGCAGCAGGGAGGCACTAATTCCAGGCCTAGCACTGGTGAGGACTAGTTAACACATTCTTGTTAGTGTACCTGGACAAAGGGCAGTAGCAGACTGTGAGAAAGGGAACAACTGTCTATCCCAAGTTATGGGAACACCTGCAACCAGCCCATGGATACTTGGAACTTGGACTGTATAAAGGTGGTATCTCCAGAAAAGCAACTCTGGGATTGCAACCACTGTGAAGACCAAGGTGAAGAATGACCAGTACGATGCCATTGGATCCATAGGGTGGTGACTATCTTCTGCTTAATCTCTCTCTCCCTCCCCCTCTGCCTCTTCCTTATTTATTTCTATTTTTCTGCATCACATATATTATTAAGTAAAATCTTTACTACTGATTTTGGCATTTGGTCTCATTTGCACCTTATTTTGGGCAGAGGCATCTCTCAAAAATGAGATTCTAACACTAGCACCACTTTTAAAGTCCTTCAAGGTAATTTTCTTCTGCTACTTGTTTTACTTCATCAGGAAGTAACTTCATAACTCACCAAATATTCTCCATCAGATTATGAACACTGTAAATCTATAGTCAGCACAATATTTATTATTTCTTTAAATCACTGCAAAAGTACACTGAGAAGGTCACAGTAAGAATCAGGGATTTATGCTCAGGGCTTTCATTTGTAAGACTGGTCATATTCTAGAGAAATATTTAATAGAGAAGTAAAATTTTACAAAATTTCTTGAGAGTGACTCATTCTTCAGCTGTATTAAAGCCCAGTGCTTTACAGACACTGAAACCCACACCAGCTGTAACATTGATGAAGTAATAGAACTATCTTTAGAAAATCATGCTTGATATTAGAACTTATTAATATAAAAAATCTACTAAAATCTTAGCTTGATCTGTATTACATTTCCCTCCCTATCCTAATTAATTCATTATAGTAAGTGAAAGAATTTGGACTTATGAAAATGTACATTTTTCTCCTTTAGTTCACCTTCAAGAAACCTATTGAAAATTTTTGGTCAGGTTTCAAGAAGCTGTATAAAAATAAAACCCACATTTTTTTGTGTGATCTTATAGAGACAAAAGTTTAAGAAGGATGGCAGTTACATTATGAACAGTACTTCGCTCTGGTTAGAAAGCCCATACTTTAAATGCCACATATTAAAATATATGTCTA
The DNA here is from genome assembly GCA_009812075.1 of Sialia sialis. Taxonomy (NCBI): domain Eukaryota; kingdom Metazoa; phylum Chordata; class Aves; order Passeriformes; family Turdidae; genus Sialia; species Sialia sialis. Next base: position 78,457,952 of record VRYO01001463.1, on the reverse strand, counting down.
AGACAGTGCACTAGGACATTATTACACTATAATTAAACCAGTGCATGCTAACAATTTTATTGTCACTCCAGCCCCTCTTGGCATGTTTTGTTATCTGTTAAAATCTCCATTATGTTTAAAATTTAACAATCACTTTCTAGTTTAAGAATTGTAACATTGTGTTACAGCAATGTATTTTTCAGCATCTACTACCTTCTTCTGGCTTTCTGGGTTTAAGGGTTACACAAAGACTCATATTTGTCTATGAATTCTTACAAAATTAAGTAATACTGGCCTTGCTGTGAAAGTGAGCATCTTTGTATTGTGAGTGCTATGATTTCCCCATTTTTCTCAGCAAATGTAAAACCCTTGCAATGAAATCTGTTATTTTAATACATTCCTTAATTGACATCATACAAGAGGAATAAGAAAAAAATAATAATATGGCTTTTAACCTCTCCAGTGGAAAAATGGGTTTAGGGCCCTATAACTAATTTTTTACAAATTGATGAAATACTTTAAAAATATAATTAGGGTTCCATCTCATGGAACTACTTTAGGTATAATACCTAGAGAGACCTATGAAGAAGAGAAAGCCTCAAAGATTCTCAAATTGGAATTTGAAAAAAATACCATAAAAAGCACGAGAACTAGATTGTTGTCTAACAACATATTAAAAAAAAAAAAAAAAAAGGCAAAAAACCACAAAAATACCACAAAAGGGATGCTTTCCTTTCCCAATCAAGTATATTTTTTTTCAGTAACTGTTTTCAGACCTAGTCTGGACTTTCTGGCTAACTGAAATATACCTTCCCAAGGAGTGTAGGAGAATTGTATGGCTCAGTGTCAAGTGAAGAACAGATTTCCTCAGCCCTTAGTGTCTGATTATGTGTCAGTGTCCCAGGAAAAGAGGTCCTTGTACCTGACCAGTCTGTCAGAACCCCTTCAGGGGAACCCTTCACTGAGCAATATTGCTGGACTGGAAGGCACTTTGACTGACTTATTCAGGGACACACACCAACAGCACAGGGGAGGCCCCTCCATAGGTCTTCCCACTTTATGATCCCTCAGTGGGTCTTGCACTTTGTTTGAGAATGTTACTCATTGCCAGGAACTGCAAGCACCCATGAAAGGGTCCCACCAACAGTTTACAGATAACATTCTGCATTAATATAAAGTTCAAGAATTTCTGGTGAGAGTATCTGACTTCAAAAATGTATTCAAAACAAAATACAGAGAAGCTCTCATCCCTAGTAATGTGGTTCTAACCCAACAGCTGTTCCTATGGGGGCGGGGGGGACAACAGGTTCAGCCTATTACATTTAGGCTATAATGAACCAAGTTTAATGAAGAAGAATGATTTTGACACAGTTGTTGGCTCAGCAGCAGAACATCTTCTCTTATCTCCCTTGGTGAACAGGTGCTACATGGTTAATTACCTGCAAAAACTTGTACCGCCAAGCTCCCCTCTCTGCAAGAATTTCTACAGAGATTGGCCATGGTATTTCCGCTCTGCTCCATCCTGTCTTCCATCCTCCCCACCACATTAGCAAGTGCTTATAGCTGCAGACCGTGTTTATGAGGAATCATTGTGAGATAGCCTTCAAGTAGATAGACTTCAACTCAATTCCATCCAGGGAGTAGAAGTTGAATTTTATCCTATAATTTCCATCCCCTAATTTTACTACCAGTTATCTCTCCATGCTCACTGAGGACATTCTGATCAAGGAATGCCCATACCATGTAACCTGGAAGGCATATCCTGGGATGAATACAGAGACAATTCCCAGAAGGATAAGGATGGGTTTGTGAAAGTTAAAGTGCAGCTGGAGGTGAATTTAGTTAGGAATGCAAAGAGCAGTAAGAAAAGAATTTACAGGCATGTTGGTAAGAAAAAGAAGATTGAAGAAAACACACTCCCCTTGTCATGAGATAGTACACCTGGTGACAATCAACATGGCTGAGCTACTCATTGATATTGTCTCCTTTTACAATGTTAATTTCTCTTCCTGCACCCCTCAAGCCCTGAAACTCAAGAGAGAGAGTGGGGGAATGAAGTATCTTTGATTGCAGATTAATAGCAGCTTTATCAGAAGACCACCTGAAGAAACTGAAAACAAACTCATTGGAACCCAACAACATGCATCCCAGGGTCCTGAGGGAAATGGCTGGGATAGTTGCCAAGTCATTTTCCATGATAATTAAATACCATAGTACCAGACAAAGCCCTCAATGAATGGAAAAAGGCAAATGTTTCACATATTTTAAAAAAAGATAGAAAGAATGACCCTGGGAACAACCTCACTTTGTACGGTAACATGATGACACAAATCCTCCTGCAGGATGTGTCAAAATATAAGAAAGAGTACCATTTGCTTCGCCAAGAGCAAATTATGCCTGACTAGTGACCTAATCTATTGACCTGTGACTACAGTGATGGAATAACTACTCTGGTGGACTAGGCAAGAGCTACAGATATCATCTACCTAGACTTCTGTAGGGCTCTTGATATGGGCCCTCACAGCATTATTCCCCCTGTATTGGAGAGATATGGGTTTGAGGGATGGACCATTTGGAAATTGGCTGGATGTCACCCAGAGAATTACAGTCAACAGCTCAATGTCCCAGTGGGAACCAGTAATGAGTGGTGTTCTTTGAAGGCCTATCCTGGGACCAATACTATTTAATACCTTTAATAATGACATAGACAATGATGTAGACAGCAAGTTTACAGATGACACCAAAGCTGAGGGGTGCAGTTGATCCACTTGAGGGATGGGACACCATCCGAAGGGACCGTGAAAACTCGAGGAGTGGGACCATGCAAACTTCATGAAATTTAGGAAGAACCAGTGTAAATTCCTACATTTGTGTTGGGGCACTCCCCAGTATCACTAGATATAGAGGTGTGTGAATGGATTTAGAGCAGGCCAGTGGAGAAGGAGTTGGGAATACTGACAGAAAAAATGGTGGATGTAAGCTGGTAATGTGCACTTGAAGTCCAGAAAGCCAACTGTATCCTACTCCATATGAAAAGAGAAAACATATGCAGCAAGTTGAATGAGGTAATTTTTATAACTAAATAGTTTAAATAAATTTAGTGACTAAATTATTTTGAGGAATATAAACAAAAAACCAAAAACAAAACCAGAAAAAACCTCAAACAAAAAAACCTTGTCATTTTAATATGTTACTTTTTTTCCCAGGGAAGACCAAAAAGCAACTTTTTTTTTTTCTTTTTGCTTACACAAGGATTATTAGTAAAGAGGCAAAAAGAAAAATAACAACTTTATAGATGCCTTTGCTTCTAGATATCACAGGTTTTAGCTGTCCACCTAAGAAGAATGAAAGTTGCCTGCCAAATCACAACATATGGGTCCTGTGAAGTAGTTCTCTAACTGTCACATTATATACACACATATTCAAATATTTATCAGGTAGAAAATTGCACTTGCAAGCAAAAGTTGCCTTGATGGGGAAATGTATCCAAACACTGATCTGAAGCAGTACTTGGGTACACAGCAAACTATTGTTTTGCCACTTCTGCAACATATTCTTGTGACATATTTTGACACTTTGATTATATATTTTTGTCACAATAGTGTTTCAAGAAGCAAACTTGGCATTCCTCTATTTTAACTAAATTTAAAAATTGTTGTTTATGCATGTTTACTTGACAAAATTAAACAGAAATTTCTCTTCACACTGCATCTTACACGTTTATTCATGCATGCACACACACATGTGCACATAGATGCAGAAGTCTGACCAACTGCACCTCTTAGGTATCTGAACTAGGCCAGATCCTCCTTGTCTTTGGCATTGAAGTTTCTAGTTTGGAAGCTATTGACTAACTCCGCACCTCCTTACCTCTTGAGATATTCAGTCAATGCCAAATGGCTGCAAGAATTGCCAGTTCTATAACAAAATGTTACAGTTAAAAGGTCATATTGGCCAAACCCAGAAATTCCACTCTTATGCAAGTAAGATCATGAAAGAAGCAGACATGACACTTGTGGGCAGGAATGATGTACATGAAAAGAGAAATATAGTGAAGAACACTGAAGTTCTTTTGATGCTTTGAGTTTTTAAAAAGCATGATAAAGAAGACAGAATGTACTATAATTTTTGTCTCAATACTGAGGGCTTGTTCTGATTTCCCCCCCCCCCATTAAGAATACTTACTTGAAGCACAGAGGTTTTGGTTTCTCTCCAACTAGGAAAAGTGCTTTCTATGTGGTCAAATGCCTCTCAACAGTTTTCTACATCACAAAGTACATCTGCTCTGGATAAAACAATCCTGTCCAAATATTTGCTGTCTCTACAGCTGCTCAGAAGACTTTTAGACTGGTAGAAAAAAATCTCAGTGAGAAATATGGCAATATCAAAGTGGTGAAGCAGCAGTCTTCCTTAAAGCAAGTGCCTGGTTCTCTCACAGTAAACGCTAACAAATGCCAATATATCTGAAACAAATAAAGCTGGAAATAAATAACAGCTTGTAAATATTTGACTAGTGGACTTACGCATTTTTATTTACTAAACATTGGGACAAAAATGCGAACAGAAATACAGTAATTTCACAACTATAAGGCTCACCCTTTTGACTAAAATTTTGATCAAAATACGGAAGTGTTCTTTATAATCCGGTGCACCTTACACATGGACAAAGTTCAGAAATTTGCCAACCCAGAAGCATGAACCATGAGCCGAGCCAAGCTGCTAGCCAAGCCGCGAGCTGCGAGAGCCACACCAGCCGAGAGAGCTGCGTCAGTCATGACAGCTGCACCAGCCGCTCCAGACACGCACTGCTCCAGCCGCGCCAGCCATGAAAGCTGCACCAGCTGCAAGCGCCACGCCAGCTGGCGCTGGGGACAGGTGGGAGTGCCGAGGCCTGTGTCACGGGGAGGGCACCTGGGGCTGTGTGGGCTGTGTTTCAAGGCTATGCCAATCCATGAAAAATTTTTGCAAATTGAGCACCTGCCGGTAAACCTCACGATCGTGTGATTCCATTACTAATTTGTTAGTTTGTGAAAGTTGTGCATGGATCATTGCTGAAAAAAGTGCACCTAATATACCTGTGCACCTTTTATATGGACAAAGTTTGGAAATTTGCCAACAACCCGGAAGTGCGCTTTATAATCTGGTGCACCTTGTAGTTGTGAAATTACTGTACTCATTTATGATCTCCATAAAGTAAATTCCAGAAAATTTTAAAATTTGGCTTTATAAAGAAATAAGAATGTTTTAATATACTCATAGGTTCAAAAAGAAAAGACATATGCATAACCATATTGAAAAATGCTTGATGCCAAGGAGGGAAAATTTGATAGCTTTTGACCTGGGAAAAATTCCTGCTATTAAATATGTTTTCACCTACTTTCTCTTCTTCCTACAAAGCAGACAATGGGTAACAAACTTTAGAAATGAGACATCTTTAGAAGAATTTTGATAGAAGAGATATTCCTCAAGCCCTAGCTTTTCTTTTCTTTTCTTTTCTTTTTTTTTTTTTATCAGATTTCCCAACCGTGTCCATGGACTTTGGCCTTCAATCTTTAACAGAATGCATGAAATTTACTCTGTGAGAGCCCATCTTAAACTATGGGATTCTTCAAGTGATATGGCATGCAAATTACTTGTTTCTAGGAGGAGCAAATTTTGTCTCACCTCTCACTTAATCTCTTAAGGTCTCAAAACAGAGAAAACAAACACATTGGTTGGAAAGAAAAGTTTCACTTTGCATGATTGGCATATTCACTACTGTGCCATCATCATAACCTTGCATGACCCCTTCAAGAGACTAACAAAGCCATGTTTCTTAAAAGAATTAGATTGAACTTTAAAATTTATGACCATTTCAACATCAGATATAGGATATTTCTAAATCTGTAGCTCCATGAAAATAAGGCTTCAACTTACAGGAAGTTCTTCAGCATTTGTACCAATCTGTTAATATAACTTCCACTCAAATAATGGTTTTAATGATATTTACTATACATCACTCTTCTGACAAGTCTAGAGTGTAATGAAAACATCATATTCTTACCTCCAACCCATCCTTTCCTTTGCATAAAAGGAAAGCCTTTTGGGCCAATTACTTTACTGCAGGATAATTCTCAGATATTCTAAGCCTTCTGGGTTAACAGCAGATAATTACACGCAGGTTCCCAAGAAACTCACATTTTTGATCCCAGAAATAATTGCAGCATAGTGATTAAAAGAAGAAATTATGTCCTGTAAACTCCCACAAGTCAATATATCAAAAAAAAAAACCCTCAGACATGCCAGATTTACACATTTGGACGATTAAGATGAATACATATAATTGCCACATGCAATTTTGCAAAAGCATACTAGAATTAGCATATCACATTAAAGCTGAAGCTTCCACTTTTTAAACACAATATTTATCTACCTAACAACGCTCAGAGTAAAGAAAATAAACATACCAAAAATTGCAAACAAATATTACTAAGATCAAGATTTTACCTGGAGTTATTTGAAAATATAAATTAAAAAGTACCAATTTAATTACATATTAATAGATGAACTTTTTGTTCCAGTATAATTTAAAATATCCTATCCATGGGTAAAAAAATTGGGTTTTAGCCCGTTTATAAAGCTTAAAAAAAAAAAAAAATCCTTTCTCTAAAGAGAAATAAAAAATTTTTCCTTAATTTCAGAAACTCCATACTAGTAAAATATCTGCTAAGTAGTCTATAATGTTCCACAGCACACAGAAGAATGCAGTAATTTCATGACTATAAGGCGCACCTTAAAGCCTAAAATTTTGGTAGGAACCCAGAAGTGCGCCTTATAATCTGGTGCGCCATATATATGAAAAAAGTTGAGTATTGAAGGGATCTCAAAACAATTTCTTTTTCACATTATGCAGCAACAAAAATGAAGCTCGCAATCAAATGACTGTGAACAGGCAGGAACATGTGTTGGGAGTTCAGGGGTTTTTACTTTTTTCCTCTGTGGAGAAAGTTTTCCAATTATCATGCTAAGAAAGCTGGCAGGGCGGCTCCCTTAGCTTTTAATTGCTCAAGACAAAAGAGATGGATGGGTGCTCTCGATGGCTCAATCGCAGGGGCAGTTTGAGGGGTCGGAGTGGATGGTTGTGGTTTCTTTTCTTTTCCTTCCGGGGGGTGACTCTGGCACTCGCCGGCCCTAACGCAGAGGAGAGAGCCTTTTCTCTGCGGTTAGATCTGCCCTGCACCCCGGAACTGCCTGCCCATAAGGATTTACAGAGTGTCCGAGCAGCGAGCAGCAAGCACCCCGGCTCCGGGGGCACCCCGGCACTGGGGCGGGCCGGTGCGGCTCTCGGGGGGTTCCGCCGCTCACCAGGAAACTTTCGTGCCTGCGGCCCCTGCCACCTCCCACAGCCTGGGGTAGCAGGTCCCTGGCCCACCCAGCCCTGCTGCCCTCACCCCCTGGGCCGCGCCCTACCCTCACCTGGGTGAGAGAGGAGCCAGCAGGTTTAATAAAAGTGAATGATTTTTCTCTGAGTGTTTTTTAGTGTTTTGACTCTTTTTAGGCTGCGTTTAAAGGCTACACTGATCTGTGAAAAATTGAGCACCTGCCAGTAAACCCTGCGATCGTGCAATTCTATTACTAAATCTTTAGTTTGCAAAAGTTGCGCATGGATCCTCACTGCAAAAAACAAGTGCACCTTATAATCCGGTGCGCCTTACATATGGGCAAAGTTCGAAAATTTTCCGGCATCCAGAAGTGCACCTTATAATACGGTGCACCCTGTAGTCGTAAAATTACTGTAATCAGCTATTCAACAGTCTTTTTGGATGAAGTTACAGATTGGCACATTTACACTAATTTCATAGCACAATATATTCTCTGTTACTTTACACCTCATTCAGTGATTGCAGAACTAAATCAGAGACAGAACAACATCACACCTGTACATTACTTTTACTTTACAGAGATAAAGGACTTCAGAAGACACAAGGCAATGAAATATCAGACATGCTGGGCCCGATTACATATTATTCTAGAATACTTTACCCCAGTTCTGGAATTATAAATTGAATTTAATCTAGGCCAGATACCATGGAGGAATATCCCAAACATTAAAAGGGTTATCATCAACAGAATCACAGCTACATCATTGCCCCTATTCTTTCCAATCTTACTTCCACATGAGCAGAGGTACAGGTAAGTATGGCTTTTCTTCTTTATTTCTCTGCAAATATATTAAGATTGCAAATAAGAATTTGTCTGATTTTTGTCTGATTTTGTCTGATTTACCTTGGTTATGGTTACCACCAGAAGACCTTAAGAACCTGAAGGATCTGAAAGATTTCTGGGAAATAAAAAAAGTAACATTTATATGACTGCCAGTTTCAATAGCAGCAAGGAATCAGCATGGAGCTGGAAGTTATTGTGATTTGCTGGTTTGCATCAGCTGTAGTAAAAAAAATAGAGCAAATAAATTTGAATTGCATGGAAGATAGCAATATAAAAAGCTTGTTGTAAGTCATTTCTGATACAGGACATTGACCTTTAAAAAGCTATAATTTCAAATTACTCAACATTCTTACTCTACAGCTGTGGGCGATTATATTCACTGCAGATAATAAGAAGTGCTAATGGTCAACAATGTGTACTGAGCATAGCAGAATGTATTTGTATAATGTAGAGGAATGCAGTTCAGTAGCTTTACTCGATAGGATTCATAAATAAGATTAGGACAATTTAAATATAGTACAATGGACTATGTCAAGAATTTATGCACATGCAGCAGTTTCAACAGTATGCATTTTATGCACATTATTGCAAACAATGGCTCAAAAATGCATTTTATTAGAATGAGCAGAGGAGTTAAAATTGAATGATATATGGCAAGGCACATACTTATTTTATAGTAAGTATAAAATAACACCCCGAGTTTTTACTCAACTCCAAGGAGAACAAGGAGGATGGTAAGCTGGTGTCATGAAACGGCAGCATCACAAACTACAATGTTTGATTTTGATATATGATGTGATGTGATGTATTGCAGTATGATATAGTATAATAAGTAGTATAACATAATAGGTAATATAATTTAATAAAAATAAAGATGGGTGGAGTTCAAAAAGCAAACAACCTGAGGATAAGGCAAAAGCAATTCTTTATAAAATACTTTCAGCTGCAGTAAAGTCTAGAAAACAAGTCTGTGAACTAAATCAAATACATAAATGTGACAATTTTCTCTTAAAAAGATGAAGACAGTGATTTCTGTGAGAGCTGACAATCTGTCCAGTGGGCCAGATAGGCTTACATTCTATGCTCAGTAAAGATTCTAATTTTGTTTACATTTTTTGATCATGTTTAATAAATAAACCATACCAGAACAGACTTTTTTTTTTCACTTTGTGAGCTGACAAAGTTAGAATAAAAAGTGTACCCTTTTAAATGTCCAGGCAGAACTTGTAAATATGATCTATAAACACTAATGATTTGAAATGTTTGAATTTTTTAATCTCACTAAAATGTATACAAATTCTTCAGTATCCAAAGACTAATCATGCTAATTATATAGCATACTCTACTGCACAAACTGCTGAGCTTCAGAAGCGGTTCTCTAGATCTGGCTCTTATAGTTTTCTTCATATACATGGGTTACAAGGGTGAGGTTTCTCCATAAGCATGTGTTGAAAGAGTGCTTTCCTTTAAAAGTTAAAAGAAGCCTTCCTAAATTCTACAGATCCCTAAGGCTTCAGACACACCATGATCAAGGGCAGCTGTAAGAACCTGTTACAAGCTGCCTGAGCTACCCTTATCTTTAGTTTTACTTAGACACATGACACTGTCAAGTCCTTAAGTGCCCCATCTACTTGTCTTTTAAATATGTCCAGAGATGCTGACTTAGCCATTTCCCTGGACAGCCTGGTCCAATGCTTGAAAACCCTTCCTGTGAAGAAATACTTCCTAATATCTAATCTAAACCACCTCTGATGCAACTTGACGTCATTTCCTCCCATCTTATTGCTTGTTACTTGGGTTAAGTGACCAATATTCACCTTTCTATACCCTCCTTTAAGGTAGCTGTAGGGAGCTTTAAGCTCTCCCCGACCCTTCTTTTCTCCAGGCTAAACAATCTTCATTCCTTCAGCCACTTCTTAGCTGGAGGACCCACGATACCCTTCCCATTCTTCCAAGGGTTCCCAGGAGTTCACAGATACCAGGAAAACTACCCAGAAGGTCAGGACAACCTCAAGATGAACAAGAAGTTTCCAGAGTCTGATGGGTGTCCCAGTATGCATTCTTAGAGGACCAAAGCTTGAGACAAAACCCAAGTACTGTGACAAACTGACAGTTTAAAACATCCTGTGAATCATTTCCAGTATCAAGAGTACTATCTTTGTTCTCTAGTACACATTCAAACTATATACTGCGTTCATGTTTGGTAAAGGAGCATGTGTATTTCTGTGTAAAATTAATACGAAAGCAAATATATTTGAGGGCTATAGCCTGTCCTGTGTTTTTTCATGAGATGGAGGAAGAGACTACAAATTGAAATAGAAATAATTTTATTTCAAGGTAAAATAATACCTTTCTGAGAACCTCATTGTGAGAAAAATAGTTAATCCTATCACAGCTCTCAGTCTGCCAAAAAGTTGCTCCTTAGTTTGTGGACTATATAAATCAGCAGGCAAAAGGACCAGTCCTCTCCAGTAACTAAGACTTGACTTAGAATTCTCAAGAACCTTACACATATCTGTATCTAAGGGTTTCTGTGTACCTTGTTACAGACTTACATAACTGCCTGTTAAAACTCTAGCCTCTGCGTGCCTCAATTTTACATATCTGTAGGATGTAGGAATTTCTCACAACAAAGATGCAATTATGGTAATAGCAAACATTCAACAGTGATAATTTTTACATAGAAAGGTGAAATATTTCAGTCGCAAGATGACTGACTTGCCTAAAAATTGTTATGGTACAATGGCTCTCTCTGTTATAACAGATATGCTGTTATGCAAACTCCACTTATTGCCTATGATTTATTTAACTAAGATACAATACCATATTCTTAAGGCATTTTGCTTTGTCTTTCCCCAGACCATACATTGTAGAGGGAAAATACCATAATGCACATTTAAATTAATGCAGCATAAAATAGAGCCATTTAGTATTTAATAAACTAAATTTAAGAAAACATCTATTAGCTAAAATTGAATGCAGCTCAATTAGTATTTTAATTTCCCTGTTTTCAAGCTATAAAATTATTTTCTTTTTTTCCCCCCAAAACCAGCAAAACCAGCAAATTGGAAAAAAATGCCCCAAGCCTTTGTGTGGGACAAGAGCAAAAAGGATGATTACTTAATTATGTTCTCTGGCTCTTTTTTTCCCCCTAAATATATTGTTGTCTAATATTCTGAGAAAGAGCAAGACTTTAAGAAATACTACCATTTCACAGTAAATATGTTTATATACCTACAAGCTGTGCTGTGGTTACACACATGGCAGTGCACCAAAGTATTTCCTAGGAAGTCTAATTTAGAAGGTTCATGCCATCCACCTTGCCATACAGCACCTAAACACCAGGTGGTTGGAAGCTTGATAAATAACCAGCAGTGATACCTAGGCATCAGGGCTAGAGGAAAAAGCTTAAGTTACAGAATATTTGCAACATTTTTCAAAACCATGTTTCCTTTTAGATATCCACTGTATCCAAAACCAGCATTTTGGACTTATACATAAACTGTATTTAATAGCAGTACAGATGGAACAGTGTCAAAGACACAAACATTAAGATTTGGTTAAATATTCAGAATTGGGATGTCCATCTAAATTTGTGGCACTTATTCCAGGGTCTTCCTATTCTCCATCACTCCCAGATGTATTTCTTCTACTTCTCTCAGTTGCAGCAAATGCAATACCAAAATGTGTTATTCCTCCCTCTTTTATTTTTACATCCTTTTAGCTATTTTACCTCCTGCAATATGGGGCTCAAGGAATAGTACAATTTATAGCTGTGGAAGATATGATGTAAGCAGCAGCACAAAGCTCCAAAATTTGATAGGTACATCTTTTCTATTTTTGGTTTTGTGTCTCATTTCAGACATTGTAGATGGATGTGAAAAATAGACATCAAGCAATGATGGGAAACGGTCATTGACAGCCTCCTGTAGCATCACATTACAAGGCAAGATGAAAAAGCTGATGAAGAAGTCTACCAGGAGCTGGCATGGAATTGACATTAGAAACTTACAATGCTTCTACTCATTTGCCAGGTTTTCCCTGTCCTCAAAACTATCAGCAATTGTATCGCATACTTGAAATGAGATTTCAACAATTTCATAAGAAACTCAATCTGAGTAACCATGTTAGAATGCAAATCTCTTCCCTTTTAGATTGCAAGACAGGCCTATACGCTGTGCAACTTCTTAGAACTCAAACTAACTCCTCGCTTCAATAAAAGTGAGGCCAGACCATCAGAACCCACCACTATGAAACTTTGTTAGTAAGATTTAATTCTCCAAAATAGAATTGAAATTTTGGCTGTTTTTGAGATTATGCTACTTACAGCAAAATGTTACTAATATTAAAAGTACCTACAGTTGTGTACTCCACATCAGAATGGCTGAGCTTGAATAATTCAAAAATATAAATACATTTCTCAAGATGAAAACACATTTTCTCACCACAGGAAAAGGCAGCATGACTAAGTTTATACAGAATGTCAGACACTGACAAACCTTAAGAAAATACAATGCTATGAAAAGCAAATTCTAGCATTTCTAAAGAGAGATTTTAGGTACATGACTTGCAAGAGTCCTGCATTGATATTAATGAAGCCCTCCCTTTGCAATATGATTAATACTTTTACTTTTTTTTAAAGTTATTTTATAGAATCTATGCTTACTTCAAGAAATGTGGTGCAACATTTCTATACTAGTATGTAAAGCTTCAGTGCATGAACAGATTAGATGTTTGCTCAACCTAAATAAGCTTATTTTACTTGATCCATAAATGTATAGTCTTTCCCCAGGTAAAATTATATTTACAGAATAAATGGATAACAGAAACAAATAATAGAAAACATATCCATCAGTCTTATATGAGAAATATTTTGGAATTCCAGAAAATTATTTTACAAAACACACAAGAAATAAGTGAAATTAAAGCTCTTCCAAAAATCTCTTTAACGTACCTAAAATGTGCAAAGAAAAATTAGATAATCCAGAAAATTCGAAAATTCATTACCCTTGTTAGAGAAACCATTTTCAATCTACCACTCTGCATAATTCCAAAGAAAGAAGACATGAATAGAATTTACTATGTGTCAAATTATCTGATCTACCATCTACCACACAATACAGACAAAACAGGTAGAGAATAGGAATAACAGAAAGCACACATCTAAAGGTAAGGCTACAAAAGAAAGATTCTCTTACATTTCCAATAAATAACATATTCACAGCTGCTCCTTTAGGCAATTTAAAGAAAATAAGTTATATAAATAAAAATGGTTCCAGTGCCTGCAATATTATTTTAATGCAACCATACTATAAATCAATTTAGTGCAAGTTTAACTCTCAAGAAAGCCTCTTGACATCTTTTTTTCATTGCAAGAGAATTAGAAAATAACACACACCTTGATTATTAACCTCTTTACATGACTGTAAATAAGGAGCCATTGAAACCAATAGATATGCTTCTGATTTATAAACTCTGCACGTGTTGTAAATGGAGTGATGCACTTCACTTGTAAAAGAGAAGCAACAGTATGCTTTATTAAAGCATTGAGTTAATGAAAAAATCAATGTTAAATTCAACAGTGGCTTAATTAGATTTGATGGCATGACACACATGATTATGTACTGCAGAGGAGACAAGGTCAGATAATGCTCTCAGGGACACCCTCCCACTGAGTCATGATGTTCAGAAAGAATCCTCTGGAGTTCCTCTTTCTCAGAGAGGAGGCTAGGTGCTTCCTAATCCTAGTCCTAGATTTAACCAATGGTTTATTTCTAAAGGATTATATGTGCATAATTAATATTTTATAGCCCTTAGATAAGATTTCCAAAGTTTTGCACACTATCAATCACTTAGCAAGGATCTGTTATGGCAAGGACTCTTCCATCCCTATAGAGTAACCTGTAGAGCTGTCTGTCTCAAGGGGAGATCCCAGCATGCAGCCCCTGCCATGCAGGAGAGCTCAATGAGCCCTGAGCTGTCTGCTGCTTATGGAGTAAGATGATTGATTTGAGACGGATATCTACATGCCAGCAAGGCATCTGGGTCACTGTTCCAAACAGCCCTGGCTGCCATGTTGTCATCTCTCCCCCAAAGTCCACTGTATGGTGGATGCAGCCATCAAAACCCCTGCTGGTACTTGAGGATTAAGTGGGGGAAGGATGAGTGAAGCATACAGTCACAGCATGTTTGTTCTAGTCTTCATTCATGAAAAGGGGTAAAAATCAACTAATTAAACCTTTTTCTGTGCAGGATAGCTAAGCTTTTCCTATGGCTTATATAATGTGGGGTTTTTTTATCCTCAGTCATATGTTAGGTTATGCAATTAAAAAAAAATTTAAAAATCTCAGCATCAAGCTTGAAACTGAGACCTGAAATAGATTATTTTCTTTGAGGAGTCTACAGTCAACACAAAAGTATTTACACTAACTTGTATTTACTTAAAAAAAAAAAAATAAAGAAAGGAAAAGAAAGAATTTTGCATTTCTCAAAACAGCAAAGGTTCACGTAATGATGTATATACTCTGTGCAGTGACAAAGCAGTCCAAATTTTGCTTTAAGATGCATTTAGTGAAAAGGACTCCAGCAATGGTGTTGTTGTGTATAGAAATTATGAGAGTTAGTGTCTACATCAAATTTTCTAAAATTGTGAAAGTGGTACAAGATGCAATCTCTCCTTTAGTAAGGATGAGGAAGAGTCAGACTAAACTGAAACTTTTTTTTGGTGCAGTACCCACTTGAATCACTTGAACTATGTGTGTAAAATCATGAAAAAACTCCTAAACACCAGCATTACTTGAACCTTAGTCATAGCAATAATTAGTGTCAGTCAGGAAGAGATACTTGCATCATGGAAGAGAAATCTTCACAGAGCTTCCTTGAAAGAGTTCTACTTCTCACTGAATTGCCTCCAATAGAAGGGCAAATCTGAATAAACTTGTGCCAGAATTTACATTTTTAGCAATACAGAAGATAAAGTAACTGTGTTGAGTTACATCAGATACCAAAAAGGTTATAGAAGAGGAAAGTACAATTATCCAATTTGTAGTCAGATAATTCAGATATTTTATATGGTTCTGAAACTCACCACAGAGATGTACAGCAATTGCAAGGCTATGTAAAAGCTGAAAGCTGTTAGGAGATATCTTTTTGTCTAGAAGTTGGGGAGACTTCAGTGAACACATGTCTACATACACATATTTGCTTTGATATTTCATTTGCCATGGAGCAGGATATTATAAAAAATAAGAGAATCATTAAATGATGGAATTGATTGTCATTTATCTGAAAGCATATTGATGACAATCTTATGGTTGTTCTGTTCTTTGTCTTTAGGGAAATTTATCTTCTTTTATAAAAGCACTTAATACAAGAAGGAATAACTTAACAGCAACCTGAAAATATATGTTAATATCAAAGTGTTAACTGAGAGGTTATGATGAGTTTTTTGGGCATTTTAACACATATACAGAAAAGATATTTCGGTCTCACCTTAAAACCAGGAAAATAAATTTGTGCCCCTCATTAAAACAAAGAAAAATAAAAAACAAAACCAAAAAACAACAGCAACAACAAAAAGAACAAAAAAAAAAGGGCACCTCCATGTTTTAGTGTGCTTTAGTTTCCAAAGATAACACACACTAGCATAGTATAATCAGGCAGATGATATCTTTTCCTACAGTTAGAACTGGAAAAGAAAAAGAATCAGCTTAACATGAAATTGTAACTAAATTTTTATTCTGCACTCACCAGTATTCTATGTGAATACTAAAAATTTTGCTTCACTTTCATTTGAAAAGTGTGTTAGGTTCCAGAAATCCAGTAAGGTAGAAAATAGTCTATTGTTGTCCTTATCCTAATTTGATAAAAGATAATATTTTTATCCCATTGTCTAAGTTATTTGCTATCAAAAATGCTGATACTGTCAGGTGCAGCAATAAAGTTATTGTACTGAAGCCCATGCTAAGGAAATCTGCATTAGACAAAGTCATGTTTTCAGCAAGACCTTTGGGTATTCTGTTCTTGTATATTTATTGCTTAAGATCTTCATGAATGATGTTAGAAAAGCAAGACATACGAGAGAGGTCCAGCTGAGCACTATGCTTTGGAGATATTTTTTTGTGAGGTGAGAAGTGGTAATTTTGTCATTTTTTGCTTTTTTAGAAAAACACAGCACCACCCTTGAATCATGTACATGAACTTTCCAACCACATTATGTAAAAATCCATAAAAAGTAAAAAAAATGATGGCTGAAATAAAGACTGTCCAAATCAAATAAATGAGACTCTTTTGCTTATGATTTTATTAATCAGTGGGCAGCTGCTTGTATCATAATATGACAAAAATACTCTTGCCTCCTTAAACAATAATCTAAAATTGACACAAATACTGTAAATCCTGAAAAAAATCTTCCAGTGTATCTGTCAGTCTCCACAATGACAGATGAAAAAAGTCAAAGCAAAAGAAAAAAAGAAGAATTAAAAATGCACCCAGAGGTTATCACAAGTGTTTCCAAGGAATGCTTAATATCATGAGAACACAGTATATTTCCAGATGCATTTCCAAGATTAAAGCATCAAGTGCCTTAAGTGAGTACAACTTCAATCCTGGAAGAAATTTGTAAATGCCTGCAGAGAGGGTCACAATACTGCAGGGGAGATCAAGTCCAAATTGTTATAAATAAGGGTTTATATTGCCTGCACACACCTGCAAGAGATTAATTTCATATATGAATTATATTAAAAGAGAGAAAAAATAGCTTTGAGAAGTTAGACAGAAACTATAATTAAACCTAATACTAAAAATAAAACAAATTATATAGTACATGTGAGAATGCAGCTCCTCCTGAGCCTGGAATCATCTTCCATTCTTTTTTTCTAACATGCCTAAAGAGTTGGCCCCGATGTCTCACACTATGTTGAAGCTGCAGATACCACTTGAGGGAAAAGAAATAGCTGAAATCATTCACCTGAGTCACGACATAATAGGATAGAAACTGGCACACACAAAGAGCAAACCATACAATCAATATATGAGCTGTCAGTTTGATAGCATTTTTTAAAACATGAAATCATATTCAAAAATTAAAAAACACAAGCAGTTTAGCAGATGTTTTTGCTGTTTATTAATTAATTCATTCCCACTGACGCTTAGAAATCTTCCAGCCTTACAGCATGCATTCATTGTTATACATAGTACCTTCAAATGTGAAAAACAGGGTTTTCTTGGATAAGGGCACTTGCCAATTAGTATGAGTGGGAACAATTTTAAAGTAGGAGGAATTACAGCTTTCAACATCTACATGGAAACACAGTTACAATTACTTATAATAAGACAGTGACAGCAAAAATTCCTTCTCTTTGAAACCCTGAACAGCCTGTCTTAAGGAGCAATGACATGCAATATGTTGAATTGAGGGACAAGCAGAAATAGAATTCCTCAAAGATAAATCTTACTGAGATGAGTTTAGCTAGTAAATGATTGAGTGCATGTAATATATCAACAAAATATTAGGCACAAGCACAAATTCTGGACTACCAACTTTGTTGCTCTCTTCTTATGTGTGTAAACTTGTGGGTGATGTATGTATTTTATGAGACATTCCACACACACTCAGGCAAGAAAAAATTCTTAGAAAGAAAAAAAAACAACAAAACAAAACAGTTTTTTCAGCTGTCAGTGACATGTTTCTATTAAAACTTTGATATTTTGATTGAAGAAAATAGATCTTCAATATGAAACTAGTGGCTACAAAATACGCACAAGTGCTGGATGCATCTACTAAGTCAATGAGGAGTCTAATGACAGTCAATTCTTTTGCTTGGTGTTAGACATAGACCATAAAGTGCTGTTCAGAGTGCTTTCACTTCCAGTGCAGTGGCTGAAACATTAGAAAGAACCTTTACACAGACTTTTAGTGTAAGGAGACATGAAGGGTGAACTAGAAGGCTTTGCACAGATTCAATTGACCACTTGTGATTAGACATGCAAATTGATGTGAAATGGTCTAAATAGAGCAAAGTGGAGCTCTTGCATTTGCTGAGACTGAGTATATTTTCTGCATCTCTTTACTCCAACAACTACTTTGGCCGCTTCATTTCAAGCCCATTCTGGCATGACACAGGTCCCTTGAGCTGCTCCAATTGCAAGAGAGAGGGTGTCTGAGAGGAGGTCTGACTGAGGCCCAGGCCCCCTGCAGCAGGAGAAGCCATACAAGGAGTGGACTAAGTACAGTAATTTC
>VRYO01001463.1:78427550-78438528 GCA_009812075.1 Sialia sialis | reverse complement strand
CCCAGAAGTGTGGCTTATATTCAGGTGCGGCTTATAATCATGAAATTACTGTAACTTGATTTTTTTCAACCTGAAAAAGAAGAGACTGAGGGAAGACCTTACTCTGGTCCTCAACTTTCTCAAAAGTGGAAGTGGAGGGGAAGGCACTATTCTTTTCTCCCTGTTGCCCAGTGAAAGAGCCCAAGCAAATGGCACAAGGTGTATCAGGGAAGGGATAGGTGGATATTAGGAAATGGTTCTTCACCCAGAGAGTGACTGGACACTGGAAAAGGCTCCCTAAGGAAAGACACAACGCCAAGCCTGACAGTGCTCAGGAAGCACTTGGACAATAGTCTCAGACACAAGGGCGGACTCTAAAGGTGGCTCTGTGCAGGGCCAGGAGCTGGGATAAAAGGTTCTTTGGGTCCCATTCAGTTCAGGATAGTCTTTGAATTTTAATACCTTTTGAAACAAACACCTCCACCAAGATTTCCCAGTTACTTTTGCATATAGGCTGCAATTTAAACATGAAAATATTCTCTATTTCCCAGGTCAGAGATTATAGGTTATTTCATATCCACGTGATGTAAACTTTGTACAGAAAAACCAAATACAAAAACATATGGAAAAATCAAATATTAAACTGTAAAACATTATGAAAGAAATCCTTTGGATTAATCCATATTCAGAAAAGCAGTGTTGTCTATAATTCCTGAAGTATGTATTATAAACTATGCAATTTATTGGAAAATGTTCTTAAGCACAGCAATTACTTCCTCATGACTTATCAATGCAACCATTTCAAATACCAAAAATAGGAGCTGCCAACAGATAAGAAGCCTGAAAAGGAATGATATTACCAAGAGAATGATTCCCTTTTATTTTGCTCAAGATCCTGTTTACAGGCAAAGAGAAGGTGCAAGTATTTCTATCTATCTATCTATCTATCTATCTATCTATTTATCTATCTATCCATCTATCCTTAATGTATTTAAAATGTATTGGTCCACTCTTTTACAGAAGTACAGGGAAAAAAAAATTACAATATTTCTATGCTGAAAGAATCCCAATATTGATAATAATACAGCTAAAATTGAAATACATACTTTCCATTTCTATCCTTGTTTTCTACTGTCCTTCTTGCCCTTCCTCTGATTGTCTGGGTCTTGACACTGGTATTATAGCCTGCTGAACTATATTTTCTTAAGATATGTTTATACATTTGTCTTCCTTCATGGTTTCACAGCACTGTGTTGCATCCAAATTTACTGTATATAGCCGATTTCACAAGCCAGATACTATTTTGGTGTTCTCTTTGTAGCCCCTAAAACCAGTTGAGCCAGCCCTGGGTCTGCATTTCTTTTACTGACCACTAGTGATTTGTTGGTAGATGTGGGACCTCCAGTATCAGCGTGTGTCCCCTCTCTTCTCATCACATGCCTCTACTCCTGTACATCATATCTTGTGTCCCCACTTCTCAGGGCCTGTGCAGTCATAATAGCCCTGCATTTTTTTACACTACATTATTGTGTTACAGTTGTAAGAATCTTATTTTGGGTAGATAGCAGTAGCATGGAGATATTTATATAAAATTGTTGTTGTAACATCAGAATTTAGAATTTTAAAAAATGAAGGAAATTTGTCATAGATGCTTGGCAAATTAAAAAACAAACAAACAAAAAACAAACCTGTTGTCACAGCTAAATCTAGTAAAAAAAAGCTATAGTCAGGTCAAATGAAGTTCAGACAGAACACAAAGGAGAGGCCTTCAGCCCTGAGGCCTTTCAGATACTGTACAGAGTTTATAGTCTTTACTCCCAATGAGAGTACCACATTACAGGAATACATGACTTCGCTTTCCACGCTATATCAGATCCAAAGGAAGGACTCACACAGGGCTGTTAATTTGGATCTCTTTATGTTTATGTTTGTTTTAGGTAGAAGGAACCGGATACTTTGATATTTTGACATTTCATGTCCAATAATTTAACAAGACCAGATTAACTTTCTCAATTTATTAGACAGTTGTGATTTTTCCATTTTACACTAACATGAGTAAATAATATATTTGATCAATTAAGAAAAAAAATGTTAAGGATTTTCCTCTTTCTAATTTTTGCTCTTTATCTGTGCAGTGGAAATAGCTATGGTTAGTAGAAAAAAAAAGAGCTCTTATGATAGCCGATTTCACAATTTATTCACTATTTTTATTACAAATTAGGGAGTACATATTTTTCCTCTTTTCATGCTTGTTTTTGTGGGTTTTTTTAATTTTTAAAATAGGAATTTAATTAAATTAAAGTAATATATTTTTATATGTGCAGTCAAAACAAACTGTATTGCCTGAAAACTATTAGCTCTTCACAGACTGAAAAATGAAGGAGAATCCCCAAACCCAGTGCAACCTAGCTAGTTTTCTTTTGTTCAACAGAAAGAAATTTTTACTATACTTGCCTTCAAAAGAAATTTAATATTTGGTTCCTTTTTGAAACCAGAAAATTTATCACAAAATTTAATGCAAGTTTTACTACAAAAAACCCACCATCAAACAAATCCAAAATGAAGCCCAAAGATCTGTCTACAATATTTAGGCTACAATGTAATCTCAAATGATGGAGGTCCATCCATTGAGCAGTTGCAATCATCTTGCTCTGAAGCAAGTTGTGTTGCTTTGTGCCTGCTTTCACCCAGCAGCCCTCACTCCAACACATAATGGAACTCCCATTAGAGATTTTCTCAGATCTGAAAGAGTGAAGCTAAAGAAAACACTAGTGTGTTAGAAAAAGTACAAGTCAAAATAGTAGCAGCCTTTTAAAGTCCATGTATACAAGTCTAATAATGGATTTGTTGCATGAGCAAATGTATACAAATGCACAAGCAGATAAAAATGAAATAAGAACACATAATTCACCATGGCTTTTGGTCAAGAATATTCTGCAGTGGTGTAGCATTCAGTTCACGATTTTGGCAAACAACTGAAACAACTGAAAACAATCTTATGACTTCATAATTGGTCTGTCATAAGGGTTAAGTACTGCACAATGAAACTAACACCTCAGAAATCTTCATAATGCCTAAATATATGTTTTTTGATCATATTTTCAAAATTGTTAAGTGAATCACTGTATGTATGTTCACTGATTTTGGATAAGGCTTGTAGAAGTCAAACAAAGGCTGTTTGAATTTTTCAGGTATTGGGAGGGGAGCTGAGTTTGATTGTTTGAGGGGAGTGTTTTTTTTAATCTTGGTTAAGGAAGAAAGAAAGTTTTTATTGTATTTTCACTGGTTTGAATAGCATTCCTTTCAGCATACTGTATGAACAAGGGAAAAGGCTTTAACAAGGAGGAGAACCTTACATATATATATATCAGGGGACAGAAGGCATAATGAAAAGATAGAAGAGGAAATGAATAATAATGATTCTTCCACAGGAAATATCTTCCACGAGAGTCTAATCACCCATTTAATGTTATAAGAGATCTTATGGTATGGTGAGTGATGCCTAATGAATAGTGATGAGATTCACTTTATTAATGATCTTAGCAGGTAAAACTGATTTTTAAACAGAATTGTTATCTTGAGACATTGATTAAATTGATTCAAATTGCAGCTGGTTACGTGCTAATTTGGTACACATTTTCTTGCAAGTGGTGTCAACTGAATCAATTTTCAGAGCTGTAACGGCAACAATGACTAACGCTGATTGTTCTTTGTTCATTTCTAGGTAATTCTCTAAAAAAGTGATAGCTCAAGAGGCTTCTTTATGATGTAAAAATAACACCAGAAGAGGTTGGGGTTTATTTAACAGTAATTTTGTGAGGATTTCCTTCCCTATCTTCTCTGGTTTTGATATGTCAGAAGTTTTATTTTCCTTGGTGCCGTTACCATAGGATTGTTTGAGATCCGTGGTATGAAAGGGTGCTCAGTTGTCTCAGATTCTACAAAAATAGATGAGTTGATAAAAATATTAACATTTTTTCCTCAAAAATAACTGTTCTTACCCACCCAGATTTTAAAAACAAATTAAAATCCAATATATTGTTTTCTGAATACTAGGATTGAAAAGAAAAAAAAAGAAAAAGAAAAAAAATAAAAAGAAAGAGTTTACATTGCATCCATATTCATCAGATCTCTCATCATTGGCTTTGTTCTGACGTTTTTCCTGGCATGAAAATGCAATATTTAATTCAGGTTTTGAAGCCTTCCCTGTAGTCTTTTTGGAGCTCTCTATATTCAACAAATTTTTCAGTGCTGGAATGGTACTCAAAAGGTATATTTTAATCCCTTATTTTGCTGCTCAAAATAGTTTTTCTGGAAAAAAGAATAACACACAACCAAGTCTCCCTTACACTATATATCTCCACTGTTTCAAAGCTGTTAATATGCCATAGAGATTGGAAAGACAATCAACAGCATTTTTTTCCTCTAAAAAGCATGCAGCCACATTTCAGTAAAATCAATTATTGAAGTGGGTTATGTCCATATTTTTTCTCTCTTGATGAATGATAGAAAGTCTATTTTTTTAGGACTGATTTCCAAATGAAAAAGAATTAAAATTGTATAACATGCTGAATTTGCCAATAACCTCACTACAAAATATAAACAATTCCTGTTTTGCCTTCAACAGACAGATGAAAGGGTACCTTGGAAATTTAATCTGCAGAAATTCCAGCTGACATACCACTGATTCTGGTCCTGTTGCCAAGAAACAGTTGTCTTCTGTCTCCCTTGGTGCTAATCTCTACTTTTAGCACTGTTACCCTATTCTCATTAGTCATGCAATGCTTCTTTTAAATGCTAAAGCCAGTGCTGAACATTTTGCCAATTCGTATATCTAGCAATCTTGAAAGTCTGCACAGTATCTGTGCACAGCCTGTGCATTGACTAACAGGTTACAGCAAATTGAAACTCAAGTGCACTAATGCATAGATGTTTTAATGCAAGGTAATAAGTCATTGCTAATTCTGCAACAGAAAATAATTCAGTCTATTTTACATTTGATAAGAGTAACAGTACAGCCCAAATAATGTGGCAGATATTTCTGAAGTAAAGAAGTGTATTTGCTAGTAGATGTAAGTGAAGAATATGTCAGTAGAGAAAGTGTCTCAAAAAAAACCCCCAAACTTCCAAATTAAAAGAAAAAAACCCTAAACCAAATAACAAAAAAAAAAACAACCCATCAAATGACTAGGCAATTGACTAGCTTGGATTTAGTTTGCTACACTGTACTTATACATTGATCTTCATCCAACAACATCATGGGACAAAGCATTCTGTGTTTTAAGAGTACAAATATATAGATATAGGTAGAAACGTTAAAATCTTAAAATCAACTTAAGTTTATATTACAATTGGTAAATTGTAAGTGTCAGATTCCTATTTTTCCTAAAACAATGGATCCTTTAATTTGAACTGAGATGTATTTTAATAGATTTAAGTATTTTCAATCAATAGTTCATAAATAATTTTATGCACTTATTCAGATCCTTAGATCACTACTGAAATGTAACGATGCCAGCAAAATGAAAATCAGTGCTACCAATATCAGTTCCATGTGAACCTCATGGTGTTCTGTGCTTTTTTTTCCCAAGTTTTGGTTATTCTCAGCTCTGACTTCTAAAATAATTCATGAGTCAGAGAAAAGCTTACTAATGTAAATCTAGTTGCTGAGAAAGGAAGAAAATACATTATGGTCTCTATTCCAAATCTTTGAAACTGTGTGGAGGATGATAACAAGTAACATACCAATGGTCTAGAGAAGTGTTAAGATTTCACTTCTGACAGTTTTCTAGAACAGAATGCAATAATGATTTTCCTTACACTCTTCCATGCCTTTTCATGAAAAACAGTGTTCCAGTTGTGAATATTGAGCACAATAATTTTTTAGAAACAGTTTGAAAGACAGTGCAAAGACATTTTGCATTTTTTTTATTTATTGCAAAAGTATTTTATTATTTAGTTTTGTAATCACTAAGCTTTGCAAATTCCAGAGTATTTTATCAATGAGCCACTGTTTGTATGTTTGTTAGAGTGAAAGCAGGTATAGAAGGTGGGGCCCTTTTTGCTCATTACATAGTAGACTTTTTCAAAACAGAAGATTAATTAAATCCTTAAGTACAGCAAGACTTGCAATGAAATCTGAGTTGAAAACTTAAAGGTGGCAAAGAAAAATTAACAATTCTCCTTACATTAATGAAGCAATTAAAAGTATTTCATTAGTTGCCAGACAAATGTATTGTTAGTGCTGCATTTACCACAGATCATTGTTCCGGCTACCATGTCAGCAGCATTAGCCATTTTAACTTGTTAGCTGCCTGCCAAATTTCCCTGCTATAGCGCAATTTAACATACTGAGAAGACAAATTATTCATTTGTGTATTGGTCAAAGAATAGCTTTTCAGTTTTTCTTTTGATCTTCCAAAAAAGTGGGTCTATCACATCCCTAATGCAAAACAATCTTAGGAACAGCAAAATGGTGATCCCTGTTCTGCTGATGACAGGTCTGCTAGCAGAACACAGATGGCAGGACATGCCATCCAGTATCTCCAATTTACTGGGTAATTTGAATAAAAGAACAACTTGGGCTGAAATGGATTTCAGGAGATCTGTAGTTCAGCTTCATGCTCAAAATAGGAGGTCAGACCAGGTTGCTAAGGGTTTTATCTAGTTGATTTTGGAAACCTTGAAGGGTGAGAAAGTTTTCCTTATAAGCTGAGTAAAACTCACATTCCAATTTATGTTTGTCAGCTCATCTTCCTACCATGTTGCTGAAAGAGCCTGTTTAATCTTCTTGCTTATCTTCTCTCAGGTAGGGACAAGCTGTGCTGGGTTGCCCTGAAGCTGTCACTTTCCAGGCTAAACAAGTCTCTTCTCATATCTTCTCACATGTCAGATCCTCCAGTTAAGACTAATTTGGCCCTCCACTGGTCTTTCTCCAGTTGGTCAGTGTCTTTCTACAGGGCCCCAAAACTGAGCAGGGTATCCAGATGGGAGCTCATGAATGCTGAGGAGAGAGAGAGACACTCCCTCCCTTCAGTGCCTTGGCTTTGTCACTTTGACTGCTTCCTGAGATGTTGTTGGTCATTTCCACAGCTGGGGAACATGGCTTGCTTATAATTGGCTTGTCTCTGCCAGGGATCACATATTTTTTCCTGCAGAGATGCCCCTAATCAGGCCCTAGCCTGTGTCCACTCTCTGCTTCCTGCCCAGGGACAGCCCTTGATATTTGTCATTTTTACATTTCATGAGATTTTTTTGGCCTATTCCTACAGTATGACTAGGTCCATCTGGATGACCGCTCTTATTTCCTGAATGTTGATTCACCCTGCTACAGTACTATCACCTACAAATTTGGTGAAAATATCCTCCATTAGCTCCTTCAAATCATTGATAAAGTAGTTAAACAGGTCAGGTCTCAATTTAAATCCCTGCTACACTCCGTTTCTCACAGACCTCCACCACTTGTCACAGGTCTCCAGGTAGATTATGATGCATTAACCACAACCCTCTAAGCCCAGACTCAGAGCTAATATTTAGCCAGCCACATGTCTGCCTATTCAGAAATTGTAGGACTCAGTATCAAAAGCTTTTCTGAAATCAAGTTAGTTAACATTCATTGTCATGTATTAGATAATCTACTACATACTCTAGATAAAACTCATCTAGGCTCCCTTTCAGACAGAACTTGGACAAGATGATCTATCCATTCCTTGGGCAAGCTAAAGTCTGTCTGTTTTATGCCCCAGATACATTTTCTGCTACTGTCAGTACTTTCAGCTTCACAACCACCTCAGTTTCATGGGCACTGCTGTAAAAGCTGTGATCAATTGCCCAATCTAAGCAGCTTTTCTGCTGCCAGTGAACACCCAGATGTGTATTACATCTGATTACTGTCTCTGTTAGTAAATTATCCCAAACATCCTCCAGAAATCACCACTGCATTGCCCTTCTAGCAGATGTCAGAGAGGTTCAAGTCTTCCAAGCAGTCGTCCCATGACTTCCTTATGTCATGTGTTAAAGAAGTCTTTGTACACTTTCTCACTCTGATCTAGTGATCTGAAACAGTTCCATCAAGTTATCACCTTCAATGGCCTCTCTTAAATTCATGAACCACAAGCCACTAATGAGTCCATTGTCCATCCCACAGAAGAGCTGATACACCCAAGGTGTCTTTATTGTAGGGGGAAACCTTCCTTACCATCTTCCTCACTTTTCCTTTGAGTTGTTTCCATTCACAGAAGTGAAGTAATTCCACGCATATAAGGCGCACCCTTTTGACTAAAATTTTGGTCTGAACCTGGAAGTGTGTCTTATAGGCTGGTGTGCCTTATATGTGGAAAAATTCCGTGGACTTCCTGGCTACCTGGAAGTGCGCCTTATAACCCGGTACGCCTTATAAGTGTGGCATTACTGTACTCCATTTGCGACATCTTCAGACATCTCATTTATTCCACCAATATTGTAGTTTTGGGACTACTCATGGAGATTTTACTCTTTCTGCATGCTTCTTAGGCTTTATTCACTTTTTTTTAAACTTACTTAAGTCTACACTTGTAGACTTGAGGCTGGTGTCTTATCACCATTTATTTCCTTTAATAGATGAGTCTCTGTTTGCCATTAGTTAAATGTGCAAACTGCTTGCTGTATTCATCTTCTTTGTTTATAGCTCTCCTAAGCAGGTTGGTCATCCTACAGGTAAAGACATTCCCACTCCACTTTAACAGATGAATCCTGTCTATTTCCAGCACTACTGGATCTCTTCCTAGAGGCAGGAAGTCAGCACACTCAGCATGGATTTCTGTCCCTTGCAAGGAGTTTCCCCACTGCTATCTCCTGCTGCTTTGTCTTGGTGCTGACCAGTGGTTCAAGCTCATAGTTGTCTTCGAGACTTTCTACCCTTGCCTGCTACCAGGACACTGTTCACACTCTGCAGTTTAAAATCTCCAAGGGAGGAGATGCCTTCAGTCAGGAGTTAATGGCCTGAGCCTCAGAGCTTGGACTCAATTGAACAGAAACATCATGCAGCAAGAGTTTCAACCTTGTCTATGTAAGGCCTCAGCAAAGATTCTAAAAATCATTTACCTTTCCTGGTGCTCCACAGTCTGATCAGGTCCACCCACAGTCCCTTTACATGGGAGCACCTCCTCAGCCAACACACACATTTGCGGGGCAAGGACACCCTTGCTGCCTCCTCCACCCATGGAGAGGGACTGTAAGAAGTCCCATTGCTGGGGAGGCACATCCTCCCTCTTGGCTAGCTCTGGGATCAGGCCTCTGGTGTGCCAGAAGGGTTGTTCCAGTATCATGTGATGTGGCATCACCATTACTGACCTGTTCCACTTCCTGCAGTGGTGTTTTTCTCCTCTTTTGGATGAATTATGCTATTTGCACTCAGAGCTGTGGTCCAAGGTCTGGCAGCTGAATAACTGTCTTCCTGGCATATTTGGAAGAGGATCTTGATGCTCCCTGACACCTAATCTGAAATGAGTTAAGCAACATTATTTCGCTGAAATTAAGGCGACTACAGATTCTGAGAGACTAGGATCGATATTTTTGGAATGTAGAGAAGGTAAAACAGCAGATAACCATGCCCATGCTACTCAATTGCTGCTTACAAGAATTCATCAACCCAGCCTAAAATAAGTATTCATGCCAGGCTATCATCTTTTATAACCGATTAAATTCTATGGTACCATCACTTTTTATACAAAAGATATAGGATAAGCGCCCCTAGTGAGCTCAAAGAAAAATTAAAATGTGTATCACATTATATTTATTTTAGAATCTTTTGTACATTTTGCCTGAGAGGGACAGCTAGCTCTCTACAAGAAGAGTATAATTGCAAGGGATGCATCTCCACAGGACTTCCACAATGAAATTGGAAGGTTATTTATAGCAAAGAATAAATGACTACATGGTGTGGCAATAGCAAAATATTACTGAGAATTAGAGAAATAAAACATGACTTCTGAAGATGAAAGGTAAAAATGAATAAAGGAATTTACAACACATAAAATACAGGAGGCCAGAAAAATAATGACATGTAGTTATTGTGAATAAAATGGTAACTGCAGGAAAAGTGCAAAACTGACAGCTAGATACTGAAGTGCTGAGGATATCAGCAATAGATTATTCTCAATAGATTAGCAACTCCCACACACATTTTTTCATGGGATAAAAATTCAAAAAGGACAGTCAAGCTCCTTCCTTTTCAAAAGGTTAACCTCTAAAAAGAGTCAGAAGTTGCAAAGCTAAATTAGCCTTTTTCTTGCAATAGGATCTCAGTAATGTAAAAAATAAAGTCTTCAGCTTAAAATGGAAGAAAGTATATTATAATGCAAAGCATAATGCCTCTGCTTTATTTCCAGGAGTATGTCTTTACCAGTGCTTAAGGGGAACAAAGAGATAATCCAAATTATCATCTCTATTCATATGTGTCTTCCAGCTAGGAGCAGACTCAGCTTGTAGATCTCACTGCTGTTCTTAACAACAACTAGGAGGCTGTAACGATTCAGTTGGGTTTTACCCCCTGAAAACACTCATCAAACTCTACCAGACACTTTTCAACATCTCACATTTACAACAACAAATTAAGGAAAGTGACCCTGCAGAAGGGGAGCTCAATCTTAAAAAAGAAAACTGATTCCCTTCACACTCACTTGTCAAGGCTCACAGGTACCAATACTCCCATGTTCCAAAGTTCTAGCTGAAACGCAAAGCAAAGGCATATTTTTGACCACCCTAGTCCAACTTGTATTTTGCAGCTTCTTCTTAGGTTGGCTGTCTCATTGCATTTGGATATGCCTATTGTACCTTCAAGGTGCTCACAGTGATCACAGTCTTCTTTCCATCCTGTCTTACTTTTCAGAGTCATTTGAATTTCTCTTTTTTTTTTCTTTTCTAGAGACAGAGGGAATAGTCAGGGCTCCAGCTCCAGCCCTTTCCCTTTTCATCCACATCTTAGCATAACCTGTGTCTGAAAGTCTGACTTGAATTTCAT
>VRYO01001463.1:78413113-78426290 GCA_009812075.1 Sialia sialis | reverse complement strand
CGTCCCATGCATGAAATCTCGGGGCGCCGCGTCCGAAAAAAAGAATAGGAGTCCCTGCTGCAGCCCTCCCGCCCCCAGCGTGCCTGAAGCCAACCCTAGCCAAGAAGCTTTTATCTGTTTGGTTTACAGTGGTCAGAAACGGGCGATTCGTTGAAATTGAGCCTGCCACACACACCCGTACTGGAAACAACGTAGCCAAAGCGACTGCAACACATGCAGCTGAGTGTCAGGTAACTTCCGGGTTCGCTATTCTCCTGAAATTGTCCATAGATAAACCGCACCCGATTATTAGCCGCACCCCTGGCGTGGGCTCCAATCTTCAGTAAAAAAGGTGCGGCTTATATTCGTGAAACTACTGTAATTAAAGTGAGTTACTGATAGAGCTCCTTACTATAGATAAATGTAGGAGACTAACTTCCAGCTTTATTTATAAAATTGATAAAATTCCTGTGATTTAAAATCTACAAGAAAGCAGGACCTCCAGTTTTCCAAGTCTTCTACCCGTTTTTTACTGAAGGGTTGATTTGGAAACAATATTCAGATATGCAATGTTTGAATGTAATGGAAGTTAATAATATATTAAATTTGAACCTATGAACAAATGCGATAGATATACATTGCTTTGAATTATAAGAAAATGGTGCAAAATATGGCTGATGATTCAAAGTGCTTCTAGGAATGCAGGTGACCACCATTTCCCCTCTTTCCAGTATTGAAATATGGGGCCCATACATTACAACCTTGGCAGATATCATCATGGAGGAAATAATTTATCAGAAAAATTAGGATTTTTAAAATATTTTTTCTTCATTTAACATTATCAGAGAAAGAATTTCCACATTAACAGCCAAATTTAGGATACAGTCTGTGTTAAAACAGAATGACAAAAGTGGTTGATTTGCTAGGCCATACTAGTCATCAGACACCTTTAATTTTATACCAGGTCAAAGTTACTGTGAACAGTTTCTCAAGCCTGAGACCAATATTTGGTAGAAGTACAAAGCTTCATGAAAGATGTGTTGCAAAACATAAATGTTAATAGATATTGACTAGCATAATCTGAAATCCTTCCCTACTCTGCTTTCATTTCCTATTTCTAAATCAGAAGACTGTTTCTATGGTAGTGGTATTGAATTTGATGGGTGATGAGTCCTTGTGCGTAACTTCTCTTTCCTTTGGTTTCAATACATTTTAGCTCTAAAAGGGTTTTACAGATTGTTTTTCTAAAAGCAAAACAAAGCAAAAGAGATACTCTCATGCATGTAGTAAAGGTTTTGTTCACTGTCAAAAAGGAGTTATAGAATTGAACATTTAACTAAGAAACAGCTGCTGTACCTCTCAGTGTTATGAAGGTGGTTCTGTTCTGCATGCAGCCATACTAATTACCTTTTACTGCAGCTTACCATGCCATGTTAGCTTTTCATGTACAGCATCATAAGGCTGATGCATCTGATATTTGTCTCTTGCACAGAGCCAAGGCCTAGAACAAACTGTGGCTTAAAGGTATGTACCTTTTAACCTTGAACAGGTTCTGTTGCCATGAATTGGAAGAGTGTAGTCAGAAGATGCATTTCACAGCTAGGAGTTTCTGAGAACATGGTGAAGAGGTTTCACCTGACATCTGTTTTTTGGATACTGACTCTCACAGATACTGCTGTCACTCGGCTGCTTCCTTCATCTTGCAGGAGATTTCAGTGAGAAGTAAAAATGACAGAAGGAATCAGCTGGAGTCTAGTTAATTTTAAACAGAATCAGCAGCATCTGTTAGAATACCTTTGGAACAAAGGTCTGATTTCTAGCTCAAACTTTACAAAACTTCACAAGCTGAATTGCTTTTAGACATACTTGTGAGAAAAGGTAATATTTAATTCCAGGTCACAATGAAGAGGACGGACGAAGTCAGACTTTCAGAGACCAGTTCCTAATACTTCTTTCCATACAAGTAACTTAAATGCAGGATAAAGTTCATTTGTAGAGATTCAACAGAGTATTGCAGAATTTGTTTGGTACTGTATATTTAAGATATAAAAAAAGAAATTCCTTTCTAAAAGATGAAGCAGAATTATAATAGAGCATATTCTTCTTCTTCCAAATGTATCAGCAACCAACTATAAATCTGGCTCAGAGACTAGTCAATGTTCTGAATAGAGTATCAAAAATGTGTGTAGTAACTGGGAAGAATTACGTAAATCAGAGATATTAAACAGTGCTAGAATATGGTGCCATTAAAAGAAGAGAGACCAAAAAAGGAGAAAATATGTCCAGGATTACCATTTTACTCAGATTAGTACTTTTACTCCCTTTGAGATTCATATTCCAAAATCTAATCTCAGAATTAGATTTTGATAGCCTTTTCTGAGAGTATTCCCTTCTTCAAAGCTCAGACAAAATTGTTGAACTTCTTTGTTCAAATACTGAAAACACCCAAGCTCAGCCCCACTATTAACCTATGAAGATTCATAACTACGTCTTCCCCCTCAGTGAACAGCATTTTGGTTAACAAGGAGCTATAGCCTACAAACAGTTTTCTCTCTCTGACATTCTTTGAATGCTGATTGAATGGACCTGTTTAGGAAAAAAAAAAATACAAAAAAATAAAAATACCTCCCACCACACACACAAAAACAACAACAAATAAAAGGAACAAGGAGAGCAAGTAAGAGAAGGAAGTGCACTCATTCCCACTGCCAAGACCTTGAACATTTGAATTGGTGAACAAGGCTACTTGAGCATTCAGAAAGACTTTTTTGCTAAAAGCTCTGGAAATTAAATGGTTATGGGATGAGACAAAGGATTTAAAGGAGTTTCTTAGATTCAGGCAGAAATCAGAAAACTCTGGTTTCTTACCTTTGTCTCCTCTATTTCCCCAAATTTAAAATGGACTTGTCAATACTTTCAACCTCATGTGGCTTTTTCCAAAACATACACCTAAAGCTGATGAGAGGGGTTACGAATACAAAGCAGTGGGAGTCATGCAGTTTAACACAGTGACAATCTCCCACCCACTTTCTTGCCTTCACACTTTTGGTACCCTTCTTCAAACATTGAACCAATCATGATGATACAGTCTGTGTATACCTAAATGATCATCCAGATACTCAATCAGAGCAATAAGCAAAAAGGATGTATTGTCAGCCTGCTTTTTCTTAGTCCCTATTTCCTCAGTAGTGGGAGTTATTTTTTTTTTCTATTTGCTTCTCTTTCCTGCAATTTTATTTGAATATTTTTTCTTTTCCCATTCCATTATAATCATTCATCCAGTAAAGTGCATTACAACTATTCTATCTCCTTTAACTCTAGTATTTCTACATGTAGGAAAAATACGTTATCTATCAGAGGATAAAACTATGGCAAATGTATTATCTTTTATGTGTACTGTATATGAGCTTATCGGAAGGAAAGGCTTTAAAGTGTGCAAGCTTATGAAATTCTAAGCAAAAAGGTATTCCAACTCATCACAATTTTACCTATGAACTAACAATGAATACATACAATGTCAACTCACAGGGTAACTCCTTCAAGGTTATGAGCACTTGAAACTTACAGCCAATGAATACCTTTGCAGCAATAGTTGCCATGACAGAGAAAATACACTGATCAAATATTATTGCATCTCACAAACAGGAATATGGAGAAAAAACATGGAATAGTTGCTAAAATAATAAGCTGTAACACTTAAAACTAGGAGACTAAATGTACTGAAGCAGAACAAACAAAAAAAACCCAACAAAAACAAAAACAAAGAGTATTAACTTTTCTGTCCCAGAGTTATCACAGCTCCCACTTAAATACCCACATCTTAAAAACATAACTTACACTCCAAGCTACTTTAAGGTCTGTTTATGGTACATTTCAGCTGTCAATTATTCCTGAGCAACTGACGATGACTAGGTGATGTGCATGTACAATATGTTCAGCAAACCAAAATGTAATGTATATACAAGGAAAAGAAAGTAGAAAACATGAAGAAAATCTTATGTCAGATGGCACTACTGACCTTTCCCTGTAGCAATATGTTTTAACTTACTATACCTGTAAGTTACCAGTAATGGATAAGAATGGCAGTCTAAGCAAGATGGAGAAAAGACTATTTTTATAACATTGGCAATAAAGTCTAGAGGAAGTGTGCATAGAAACAGTAATGCCATGGAAATATTATAATTATAAATACACCCAGAAAATATTTTTTATTTATGGGACAAGCAAAAATTAAATTTGGTCCCATATTATTATTAACTTTTGAATTCAAATGTTATATCATAAATTTCAGTCATCAGGTTCTTTATTTTAGTGAATAGACATTGTCATCTTTAAGCAATAATTGTAAATGTGTTTGGCATGCTATTTATAGCCACCAGTGATACAAAGCAGAAAGATACTTAAATGACTACAATAACTTCAAACTCTGTCCTGAACTCTAAATTTTTAAAAGCATCAACAGATTCAGAAGCATATTTGTCTCAAAATGAATATTTACATTTGAGCATAGATTTCTTTTTCCACGCTGATTTGCTACAGAGATTGCATTGGTACAAAAAATCATATTTTTTTGTGACAAACAATAATATGGCAATCATTTGCATCATGCAAGAGAAGGTATATATAAAGTCTTGTCCCCTGACAAAGAAATCCTTAATTTAAATAATTTATTATGTTTGGGTTATGTGGTAAGATTTTGGTAGCAGGAGGGTGGGAGGGACTGTAGGGGTGGCATCTGAGAGAAGATATCAGAAGCTGTTGCCATGTTGGATATTTCCATACTGGAGTTCCAGCAGAGTCCTCTTTGGCCTCTGGCCAAAGCTGAGCCAACCAATGGCTCCACCTCACTGATAGCATATTTAAGAAAGGGTAAAAAATGCTGTGCAACAGAAGCTGGGAAAGAGGACTGAAACTGTATGAGAGAAACATGTCTGCAGGACCAAGACTGTGGTGAGACAGGCTGTCCCCTTGCAGCCCATGGAGGACCATTGTGGAGCCGTTGGAGACCCACTGATGGAGCAGGTGGATGTGCCCTGAGGAAAGCTACAGGCTGTGGAGAGCACTTGCAGGAGCAGACTCCTGGTAGGATCAGTGGTCCCTTGGGGGACCCACACTGGAGTAGGCTTCTCCTGAAGGACTGCACCATAAGGAAAGGAGCCATCCCAGACCAGTTCTTGTGGAATTGGAGCCTGTGGGAAAGACATACATTGGAGCCCTTAATGAAGGATTGTGTCTCATAGGTTGGGAATCCACGCTAGAGCTGCAGAACTGTATGCGAGGAGGAAGGAGTGGAAAGACAACGTTTTATGAACTGACCAAACATCCTATTTCCCATTTACCTGAGGTAGAAGGATTAGAAGTGAAATTGATCCTGGTAAGAAGGGAGGAGCAGGGTGAAATTGTATTTAATTTTGTTTTATTTCTCACTATCTCACTCTGTTGCAATTAATTGGCAATAAATTAAATTATTTTCCCCAAGATGAGTTTGTTTTCTGTGATGGTAATTGTTAAGTCGTTTCCCTGTCCTTTTCTTGCCCCATGATTTTTCATTGTATTTTCTCCCCTGTCATCTTGATGGAAGAGAAATAGTACAATGGTTTAGTGGGCACCTGACAACTAGCCAACGTCAATGCATCACCTTTATCTACAAGAAAATATTTAGCATACATATTTTTAAATGTACTATATAGTCCCTTCTATGTAAGTGCATCTCTAGAGCACTTGTATTATTTACTGTGGGGTATTTTTCTCTGTTAAAGGAGTTTGGTTTGTCGTGTTTTCTTTATTATTGATAACTTCAGCAATTCCAAATGGTCAGTTTTTCCTTTCTTTGCCAAATTACTGCAAGATTTAAATAATTACTTGGTGTAGGAATCAAATTATTTTTTAATCTAAATTGAATTTTATGCCTTATTCCTCTATTTTAAATACTTTTTATCTGCCATGAAGACCCAAAGCTCCTGGTATCTAAAAAAGTTCCATCAACACTATGATAAATAAACATGTTTTCTAAATAATTCAGATATAGCTGCCAGTGTTAAATGCACAATACCTATCAATAGCTTCCAGATATTTGGTGATATAATAGCGTATCAAAAGCATAAAGTAAACTGCCAAATTTCTCAAAAAAACCAAAGTTGGTTCTATCCTTTATGTTACAATTTTAATGCCAGTCATATTTTTAAAGTCTATATTATAGGAAACCTGGAAAAAAGGCATCAGATAACATTTGGCAAGGAATTTGGAGACCAATCTCCCCTGTTACCATGATCCATGGATCCTCCAGCACAGGAAGAATAAAACCTTGTATTCCTATTCTTAAATTTTGATAATGCAAGTATACCTCAGTGGTAAGTAAAGACAGAAAAACAATATAATCATGGATCACCAACAGTGAAAAACAGACAAATATAAACATTTTCAAAGCAAAGACACTTTTATGAATGCTATTTACAAATTTAACAAATTACAGAACCAAGAATATGTGGGGAAAGCAGAATCCTTTCTTCTCAGATGGAATTACTCATCGCATTAAGTTCCCCTCTTTTATAAGACCAAATTTTGCAAAAGCAACATTTCAAAGGCTGATTTTGTCTTATTTCAAGGCCAAGAAATTGTTTTCCATTGTAAGATCTGGGGTATTTCCAAGTTTATCCCATCCATTGCTTTTTGATGAAAATCCAGGATTTCTAACATTTGTTTTTCACTACCTTCCAGCCTCAATTCGCATCAAGTTTGACTCATGGATAGTGTTTGTTTCTTCAGAACCATGAACACAAATGAAGACAATAATAAAAAAATATAGAATAAGAAAAAGGTTGATATAAAACATTCAAATATCAAGTGCAGCTGCTTCAGTCCCCATTCTTAATCCCTATGAGACTTTGTCATCAAGATTATATTTTCCAATTTGTGTGAAGGCAGAAGGTTTTACAGTGCACAAATGCTCAGCAACAGAAAAGAACAGTTTATGACAGGAGACTTAGCTCTGTGAGCCCAGCTGCTAGAAAAGAAGTGCAGCACAAGATGAGCTCTGCAAATAGCTGGAAAGCGCTCTAATCATAAGATATATTTCTGAACAGAAACGCTTTCTTTTTGAGTGAAAAATCTTCTATGGATGTTGAGAGTTATATTTTCTCAGTTTTTTCCCTATTTAATGAGCCCCACTTTATGCCTAAAAGTAAAGCTAAGTTCATCCCATTTTGCAAAGTCTGGTATACACAGGAGATTTTTCTTTGAAATTGTCATGGAAAATAATTCTTATAGGCACCTTGATTATATGAATACAACAAATATTGTATCCTTACTCAACCTGCTGTTACTGCTACTGTGACCCTTCTGGCTCTGTCAGCAATGCAGAAAAAATATTAGGTCTCCTCAAACACAATGCAATCTCCGATTTGGATTACAAAATCCAATTCAAGCTTCATTACATCATTTTTAATCCATTAAAAAAGTGCAAAGGATGAATCTTTGTTATTCTTAGACAGAATTCAACAGTCTCTCCTTTATATGACTAAAATTGATTTTTATTGTTCACAATCTTTAAAAGCAATTTCTTTAAATCCTGTTACTCAAATACACTCACAAAGTGAATAATGAGGTGAAGTTTTAACATATGAGATTCCTGGTTGAAGTATGCTTAAGTTTTTCTGAAAGTCAACTTAAGGGAAGCGAAATGAAATAACATACTAAGAGCAAAGCCTGCTTTTAGCTCCCAAACTTTTATCTTTTGCTATAATCTCTTTGGAGGGGTTATAATTTGCAAGGAAGTAGCTCAAAGGGATTGAAAATGTTTTCAGAGTAACAGAAATTGCTAGAAAGTTATTGTGTTATTTTATCCTGTGCTAACAATTTTTATTTTTATAATGGAAAGTTGTTGTTCTTATACCATATATACATATTTTGCACATAACACTAGGTCTAGAATTGCAAAATCAGATAAATTAAAAAAAATTGCATTTATTTCTGGCCATAAATTTACAACACTAAGATATCTCCCACAAGAGAAGAAGAAGAAGAAATTATGAAGAAGTTCTAATAGATAATCAGTGAAGGTAAAAGAGGTTGCTTTTAGTATGAAAGAATATAATGTGGGAAAATTTCTAATTGCACTGTGCATCACTAAGTGCTATGCTTTACTCCTGTGCAGTAAAAGTACCAATGACAAGAAAACAATATATTAGAATATTTATTTAGAATATCATAATTGAAGTACTCAAATGTTTATTTAATTGCATCATTGCAATTAAATGAGAAAAATATTTTGGTTAGTGAAATATTTTGTTTAGCATAGTTGAGATTTTGTTTATTCACCTCAGGCCTATGACAATTTGAGCATTAAGATATATTAAAATGCTTATGTAATGATAATGTTCATTCTATCTACTGTTTGAAACCATTCCTCAAAAAGGTACTGGAACTAAGGTGAGGAACAACAGTTTTTAGCAGCAAAAAGTAAGAAGATTATCTTCTCAGTTTAAAACAAAATCTATAAATTGTAAGTCACTCACTGAGAACCATACCATTTTTTTTCCTTGTGGAAGTGATACATGCTAGTTTTCAGGTGTATTCTTTTATCAACACTAATGTCAGTTAAAAAGTTTAATTTATTAATTCTATTTCTTCATCCTAGTGTTGTTAAATATATGCAGTTTTAATCTTTAATTATCATTTATCCCATTTAATTAAACACAAAATAATCAGACTTTTTGATGGCAAAAAGCCTCAGACAAGAGCTTTTTCATAAAGGGCTCCCCTTAAAACATTCTTCCTGCTAATAAGAATATATTCAGTGCTGCTTTCATGTTTCAAAAAAGAGCAATGCATTACTTTAGCCAATCATCTCTTAATTTATTTTTTCATACACAACTGAAAAACAAGGTCTGCAATGCTTGGTATGAAGCTATGTTCTAAACCCATAATTAAGTAAAAAGGTATTAATTGATTCTGATTGACAGAAAGCTAAAATTATTAGATGTGTCACTTTGGATAGTCCCTGAGGCCTCAAAAACAAGGACAAACAGCTTTCTTAAATGAGTTGCTGCAGGCCTGTGACATTGCAGCGATGCATAATGCAGGTACCTGCAGTTTCCAAACAGCAAAATGTTCATCAGAAATAAGGAAGGTTTGTGAATGCAATCATGCAGCTGACAATGGTAGTTCTCCCACCAGCCTGTACCCCTTCAGTCACCTCACCTTTTCTTAGGTATTGTATCTTTAGGACTTCACTTGCATTACTGAACAATTTGAATTAAAGAAGATTGGTAACTCAAAGCAGTACATAGTGAAGCTCCTCATACCCTAACTCAGTGAGCCTTAGGAAAATTAGGAGTAGTCCCTTGACATTTTTTCACATGTGCAATGCTGTTTAAAATACCAAAACAGTCATGCTGGAAGGATAGATTTTTCTTCTTCAGCTGATGCCCCCATTTCTGAGAAAGCATCACTCGCCTTTCACACCTTCCTGGAAAAAGATAGTAATTATTGCCCCTACCATCACTGCTCTTTTAAAATTCTCACTCACAAAATGCTTCTACTTCCATTTGTGCTATTTCCTAGGTGAAACGATGGTGACAGATGTCCAGTCCTCACAGGGATATCTTCAATTTCCTGAAAAAGATCACATTCTGCCCAAGCCTTTAGACTTCACCTGGGGTTACCACACCTTGAGGAAATGGCAGTATCTATGTGTTCTCAGCTGTCTATAATCCCTTTTTGCACAAAGAAATCTTCACAAATAAAAATTATTTCAGTTTTAACCTAGTAACCAAATATTTGTTTTTTTCCCAGGAGCTTTGAAAAGCTGCACCATATGCCTTATGTTAAAACACTGAAGTTCTAGTCACACAGCCCTAATTCAATTCCCTGTGTTTATAAATTTCTTTCCCTTCCCTCTCTGCATTGATTGTCTCACAAGTTATATCAAATAAATTAGCTCTTATGCTACTGATAGCCCTCTGTAGACCCTTGTTTTCTCCCTGACATCTGCTTTCACGAATAGGTGGCAAGCATATGCAAACAGATAAAACACTTTAACTACTTGGTGGTTCCTAGGATTTTCTAAATGAGCCTAATCTCTCTCCATGTATTGCAACATGAAGAATCCACTAAAATGAATTATTTCAGTACAGATTTTTTTTCCTCCTCTCACAACCAATATCATGCAGGCATTTATACTTTATAATCAGACAAGAATCAGAATATATTGAACTGATAAGGACTTGATAATTTCTAAAACAGGTTAAGTTGGGAAATGAGAATAGTTGACTATTCTGAGCTCAATTTGCAAGTTTTATTTTTTTTTAAAAAATTAATTAGCTAGACTGAGACTCGG
Source organism: Sialia sialis (assembly GCA_009812075.1). Lineage (NCBI taxonomy): Eukaryota > Metazoa > Chordata > Aves > Passeriformes > Turdidae > Sialia > Sialia sialis. Next base: position 78,415,975 of record VRYO01001463.1, on the reverse strand, counting down.
AAGAGAGATTTTTTTCCTAGTAAACTTCCAGATCTGGGGGAAACCAGAGTGCAAATTGGTGCAAAGGGAGCAGTGAGGGAATCAAAGCAGGGATCTTGCAGCAGAAATAGAGAGAATGCAGTGGCCCCACCGAGATCTTTGAGGGAATGGACAGAAAACTTCATGGAGATCAGGAGAAATTGGATAGTGTTTCTAGCTCAAAAAAAGGCAGCAAGAAATTTAATCTGGAGTTAAAGGGTCTTCTAATTAAGTCATTAGAATAAGTAAGATAGTTTTTATTTAAATATAATATGAACTCACAAATATAGATTATGTATCTGGTGCTTTGTTTTGGGAGGTAGCAATTAGGAAAACTCAATAAACTTACTTCAACAAAGGCCCTGTTATTGCAGCGCTCATGGAGTATTGTAGGAAATTGAGCACCTAACAGGAAAAAAATGTTCTAGGATCTGTTTTAGAATTTCCAGCAGAATTTTCCACTTCAAAGATTTCTGAAAATACAAGATAGCCAGGTATCAGTGGAAAATTTGGCCATTTGTGCAAGAACATTTATATCACATCTGCTCCCTTGATCCTTTCTCTTTACTATAGTATATTGAAAAAGTCATGTATTTCTTCTTTTTTAAATAATTTCTGAGTCTAGTATAGCCCTTGACAGAGCAAAACCTGATATACTGAAATATGTCACAGATACTCAATGAATTAATACAAAAATCTGGATATATTATTGTGTAATCTATTTTCATTGCACATATATGTCAACCTTCTGATACAGCTGATCACAAACATTGAGTTGGACAATTATGGTCTTAGATATCCATGTCTGGAATGAAAGCAGAATTTTATAGAGCAAAAATAATTCTAAAAGGAAACAAAGAATTACTTTTTTTTTTTTTGCCACATGCCTGTATATGTGTTTTGTAACAGGCCACCACTGTCCTTACAACTAATGTAAAGCCATAACATGTTGTCTGTAGCAGAATATTTGCTCATATTTTTTTATGGAACATGGAAAACATCTAGGTTTGTCCTAGCTGGTGACATGTGTTTAAAAAAAGAAAAGTTCATTTAATGACTTTTGGTATGTCATTAAATAAAGAGTAAAATCGTGGCAGTAGAAGTAACTGGAATCAAAAAGAAAAGCATTGTAGAAATGTCAAGTTTGAATGAATTCAAGGCATTTAAAGAACATTATTTCCAATATTTTCATTGCAAAGAAATAAAACATAATGCAAATATTACCAGGTCACAAATGATTACCCAGTACACTTCCTGAGTCACCTTGAACTGTGAAGACTGATCTACTCATAAAGGTTAACTTCAATAAGCTTGGAAATTCAGGAGTGAGTAGATCCTTTAGCAGATGAAACTAAGGTAATACGAAATTTGTGGAAAGTTACCAACTCTTCAAAGTTATAACACTGAAAGTGTAAGTGACTAAGCAGAAAAATGTAGAAAGTTTGGTAGGAGATCAGCTGAGAAAAACTGAGTTCTTCATTGGCTTCAAGTAGAAGGAGGAAGTGTTTAGAAACTAAAAATTAGGAGAAATATCTGAAAAGAAAAATAAAGTCTGAGGATAGAAGAAAAAAATTGAAAGGTAAAGACACAAATGAGATGCAATTAGCAAAAGGCATAAGAATGACAAGAAATCAGTTTCTAAGTATAAGAGGAAGACCAAAGAATGCACTGCTCGGCAGCTAATCAGGAAGGAATGCTGTGCACAGATAACACAGAGAATGATGAAGCTTTTAATGACTTTTTTTGCACCAATCTGCAGTAAAAACATCCATTAAGAAGAAATGCCTAGCATAATTAATATCAGCAACAAAAGGAGAAGATCTCAATATGGAATAGGAAAGACATGAGCTGCAAGCACTTAGCTAACTTAAATCAATGTGATCTGATGAACTTCGTCCTAGGATACTGGGTGATGTAATCAAAAAACTCTTAGTGGTTATCTCTGAAAGCTCTTGGAAGACAGCTGTGGTACCAAATTATTTGAAGAAATAAAAGTCCCTGTTCATAAAAGAAGAGAAAATAAAAAGTCATAGACTTATACAGCAGTTAGGCTGACTTCATTCCTCAGAATAAAATCAGACCTCTTTGTAATTAAAAAAAAAACAAAACCAAGCCAGCTACTACTTTTAATCACTGTGAAGATAACAACGAGATGACTGAGAGCCTACATAGGTTTTTAAAGAACAAATCCAATCAAACCAAGGTGTTTGCCTCTTGTGATAAAGCAATAAGAATTTGATTAGGGAAGAATGAGGGGAGCAAGGATGAAACAGTGCTATACAAGCTAAATTTGGAACTTACTACTGCTACACTTCATATAAAATTTAAAAAAAAACTTAATTAATTTGTATTTTATTTAGTTCTTATGCAGATTAGAGCTAATTGTGAGGTGCAGGAGAAGTCTTATTTATCTGGTGATGAAGTGAGTAACAAAATCAAGTAGCTGAATAATGGAAAAAAACAAATATGCATATTGAGAATACAATAGCTTGTCAATATCGTATAGGACAGTCAGTGGTTAAAGACCATTCTTCTGCATATTAACAGTGATTGGCTTCATATTAGTTAGCGAATACAGGTTTGAGCAAACTGAGAAATTTATGTCAGACATAAGTGAAACAGCAATAACCAGGAGAAGCACACATGACACAATGTGATAAAATTAACCAAGAACTCAAAAATGGAAATTAAATGTGGCTAAGAAAGCTCTTTCCTGAAAGGAGCATATTGGGAACACATTTTGAAGCAAACAGCTGAGGCTGGTATTTGAGCAGTATCACCGTGGATGGCTTAAAATTATAAAAGCCTGTAACTGGAGTGGAGGAGTTTCCAAAGTGCCTGTGT
>VRYO01001463.1:78379287-78400751 GCA_009812075.1 Sialia sialis | reverse complement strand
CTTATATTCGTGAAATTACTGTACTTTGTAACGAGTTAAACCACCCACCAGCCTCAGATGGTTCACCACAGTTTTGACATACTAAGCTGTTTCAGAAGAGTTCCATTCATTGTTTTGTGACCATCATAACCCTCAGCTACTGCAGTAATCTTCTTCATTTGTTATATTTCTGAGCTTTCCAACACCAGGTGTGCAATAAATATTTTTTACATCTATTTCAGATTCTTCAATATTTTTCATATGCTGTTTTACCACCTGGATATATTAAAAAAATCAATCCTGTTTCACTACACAAAGAGTGAGGCTTTTTAACCAGTAAATCTATTTTATGGCATCATTAAAAAATTCACAACATTAATATTTCCACCAAAGAGGAAATTTTTAACAATAAAAAGAAATATGAAAGAAGAAAATAATATTTAAATGTGGAAAACAAAACTAAAATATAGACAAATCTTTCAAATTTATATCTTTACATGTGGTTTCAGATATTTCTTTTTTTTATATATTTAAACAGTGTAGGTATTAAACTTTAGACAAGTTGATGCATATTAGGATATTTGGATTATAGACATTGTTGAACCCCAGAGAAGGATTAGATTTTATATTACGAAAAATTTATTCACAGAAGTGTTATCAAGCATTTTAACAGGCTGGTCAGAGAAGTGGTTGAGACACCATCCCTGGAGGTATTTAAAAGATGTGCTGATGTGGACCTTTGGGACATGATTAGCAGTGGATTTGGCAGTGTTGGGTTAATGCTTGGATTTCATGGTCTTAAGGGTCTTTTGCAGAGAAAATGATTCCATACACAGGAGTAGTGCAGAATATGCTGGATAGAAAGCATCTTAGGGATAACATTTTTGATAGGGACACAAGCTTCTCACTCAATAAAGTCCTTTCTGGTACATGACTACTCAGCATTTCACCATGTGACTTCAGAGTCTTTAGGTTAATGTACAGAACAATGTCTTTATGCTTTTCACAACAATAATGATGACGGCCCCTGCAATTATTTATGCAAAGTCCTAAAATTTTGCTTCCATACTATTTGCACCTATTTGCACTGTCAGAACTAATAATCCAGAAGACATGTTGGACCAAAACAACAGGCCTACATGACCTGTTTAATGGTTTGGTATTTTCTGAATTCTAGAGCCCTCTATTAATATTAATCTCTGCATATATTTGACTTTACAAATTCCCTATAATAAAGATATCCGAGACCTTCCAAATCTTAATTTTAAGTCTTGAAGACTGAACATCAGTGAGTTGGTGTGCCCCATGTGTTTAATGCAAGTTTCTGAGCACAATATTTTCACAAAAATATTATGGACACTTATAATGCTTCTAACCGTAATTTGAAGTGGTGCCATACCTTTGAGTTTTTTTGTAGCTATAGTTCCTAGTATTCCTAATTATGTAGTTTGCATTATATTTGTGCTTTCCATACATTTATTTAATCCATAAAAGAACAAAGAATACATTACAGCATCCCTGTCATTTCATACCTCAGACATAAATACTTGCATAATTTCATTACTACTAATCTGTTCTTGAAATCATGGAGAATTTAAACTATCATCAAATCACATCTTGCTTTCTGGTTGGGCTTTCTTGCATTTCATGTTGAAGTCCTTTACCCAGTGTGTGGTGGTGTAAGTCCAGGCTGCTGTTGCATGGAGTGGCCTTGAGCCCAGGTAGCTGTTTGTTGTGTATGTACAAGCAGTTCCACATGTGAAAAGTCAGATCAGGAAACCAAATAATTCTGAGAAGGATGAGTTTCACGATCTCAGAAGCTGCATATCTGAGCTGGAACTCAAAGAAATGCAAAAACGCAAACCTGAAGGCAGAAGGTAGTGCTGACCTTCTTATGAATGCATAAATTAGGTTACAATTAAATAGAAGGTCTTAGTAAAATTCCAGCTTTAGTTACTATGATTACGTAGTGGGACACATTCCAAAACTGACCACACTTCCCTATGCTACTGCATACTTACATCTTCATGTCTCAAAATTTCTAATTTCAGTGCTTGATGGTATTTTAAACTTGTTCTATGTATATAGTTTAGCATGTTATATATGGAATGTCAACTTTATCTATGTAATTTTTATGTCTTTTCTGAGATATTTTCTACCTAAATGTCCTTTATGTCACATCTATATTTGCGCAGGTGTCTGTTTCCATGCATATGTTAAAATAACTTTTTGTATCTGTACTGACTCCACTTCTGTGACATTTGCTGATCATTCCATGCAGAACCTTTAAGTGAGACTTGTTTTGGTGTGTTCCCTATTACAACAGATGTGCTAAACGCAAGAGCTGTACAGTCTCTTATATACCATTGCATATATCAATTGGTATATCAATTATACCAATTGAGTATATCAATTAAAAACACAATGCTCATGTCAACATCTTATCTTCCAGGGAAAAAAATAAACCATAACAACACAAAAACACTTATCATTGTTTAGTTACAGTATCACTTAAAGAAATACAACATTAACACAGTATGCAATTACAAATACTTAATACCAATGCAAAAAATAAACTAATGATTTTCAATTAATCCTAGAGGTGCCCCATGCTGTTAATTGGACTAGTTAATTTACCACAGTTCTGTCTGACAAGTACCACTTACACATGCCATTTCACATACTGAAGAAATCGTTTTATTTATGTCAGCTCTCATAGAAATACAGAAGTAATTTCTTCAATTATTTTACTTCAAAGGGTTCCAGATTAGTTATCTCTTCCAAAAACAGGTAAAAATATAGTTTGTAGTTTTTGCTTGCCTTTTTGATTTTTAAATTAAGACAGACTTGTGGTTATTGCTATTTATATAAATACTAAGAATAAAATAATTTAGTGTTGAAAAACCTTATTTTACTGGGGATTTTTGGGAAGGCTTCTGTTTAATTTTGTAGATTTTTCTATATATCATTCATATTGTTTAATAAAAATTCTGATCTGCTTTTCAGAAAAAAAATATTATCGAGTATCGGAGTTTTTTTTTCCCATTTCCTACTTTGCCATTTTTTAAATTCAAGCAATGGAGCACCTGACAGTGTCCTAATGCTACTTATGCAGCTTCCCCCCTGCTTATAGAGCAGGATAGGATTTAAAGAGGCTTCTAACCAAAGGGAATGACAGTTTCATAGGGAAAGGATAAGCTGCACACACAAGCAAGGCTAAACAAGCTATCCATTCACCACTTCCCATGGGCAGGCAGGTGTTCAGTTATCTCCAGGAAATTAGGGATCCATCACACATAACAATGACTTGGGAAGAGAAATGTCATAACTAAGAATGTTTTCCCCTCCTCCTACTTCCCTCAGCCTTTGCTGCTGAGTATGCTGCTGTGTGGCCCAGAATTTCCCTTTGGAGGGTTAGGATCAGATCTCCTGGCTGTGTCTCCTCCCAACATGTTTTGTGCCCCAAGTCTACTTGCTGGTGGGGTCATCTGAGAAGTAGAAAAGACATTTATACTGTGGAAAGTTGTCTCTTCTACTGTGTCTTGCATCTTGTGAAAAAAAAAAAAAAACAAACAACCCAAAAAACAGTGAAAGCTTAATGTATTATGGCTGGTTCAAAATGAGTAATTTGATCTGACTAATTCCTAGCGTATAATTTTGTGAAGAGTTCAAGAAGTGTTTGGACAATGCCCTCAGGCAGATGGTGTGAATCTTGGGGTTGTGTAGTGCAAGGCCAAGAGCTGGATTTGATGATTCTTTTGGGTCCCTTCCAATTCAGGGTATTCTATGATTCTGTGATTCTAGGAGCTGTATGCCAAATTATAGTATTTACCCTGAAGTTATTTACAGAAAAGAAAAGATTTAAACACCTTTCTGGCCATGATTCATGACCTGCAACTGAAAAATGTGTTCATGGTTTCACTTCCTATTTTTGTAGATATCAGAAAAATATTTGTTCATATGTGCTTAAATTGGCTGTAATGGTTTTGTCATTTCTGAGTCTTCAAGATGATAAATGATCTTTTACACATAAACAGCTTTATATAATTTTGTGAAATAAAATGAAATGGTCAAATGTCTCCACTTTATATCGATTCATTCACTAGGAGAAAATGTAGGACACAATTCATACAAATAGAAATGTGAAGCATAACTGCATCTACTTACTAATAGGATGAAAGGCTGAAAATACAATAGAAGGCTTTATAGCAACCTTGGATGTACAGGCAGATAAAATACTGAAAAAAATGTAGAAATATTCTGCATTTAACAAGTTCTTATGTAAAAAACATTCTGAAGAATTTTGCCTATTACTTGTGCTTTCTCTAGAGGAATAATGTAAATAGAAAGGTAGACTAGCTTGTGGAAATGCAAAGCATGCAAAAAAAGAAATGTGACGTAGTACTGAAATAGAAATCTTAAAGAAATTAGGATTTTAGTTAAAAGTTAGAAGAAACTGGGTTTGAGATAGTTACCTGAAGCTTAAATAATTGATTGTCTGTCAATTTATGTTTGCTCAGCTGTACTTGCAATGGGAAAGGAGGAAACTGGTAGATAAGTCCAACGAACATGAATAATTGCAACCAGAAACTCATTCTTTGCAAAACTGGAGGTGCCCCAAAAGCCATTTGTATTGTCATTAACAGAAAAGGTCAGGGCGAGGAAGACTCGCCTTACTTCCTCCTTTTAAGACCCCTCCCCACAAAAACGACCCCAGACTTAATTTAAGAAGCCAACCATGCATGCTTAATAGCTATTCAAGCTAATTACCATAGGAAGCAGGGGATGGGAGGGGCTGGTATTATGAATGTGTATTTGTTTGAACCTTTTGTCAATAAATAGACTCTGTGACCACCTGTAATTTTGCAGTGCGTATTAGGGGGCTACCCCACGCTGCTGCCCAGCGCTGAATAAACACGCCCTTTCTAACTTTAAACTGTTAGAGAGTCTTTTGTCGGTCACAGTTGAGTATCGGTGTTAGACCAATACTCATATTTTGGTAAATCAGTACAAGTAGAAAAAACAGAAAGAATTATGCTTGCAGAATACAAAAATAATCTATAGTAAGATAAGAAGAAACTGAAAAATGTCTGAATTCTTGTCACAAATGTGACAAAGGACAAAATGAAATTAGAATTAACTAGTCTGCAAAATAAATATAAGTTAAAATAAATTTAAAAGATATTTGGAATCTTCCTGCTAAAATAAACTAATTATGGTGATAGCTAAAACAGGAATAAATGTTGCCCATTTTCTGGGATTTACTATCTTCAACACTGGCCTTCAAGATCCGTATTCAGCCAGTTTTAAAATTGACCAAGGAGAAAAAAAGGAATTTTTTTTCTTTTATTTAACCAGGACTTGGAAGAGATGTGCTCAATACTGATTTGAAATGTTTCTTCAGCCATCTGAGTCCTTTAAAAATGAGCATGATGCTATTGGCCTATCTGATAAAAATGTACTAAATATTTGCACAGTGGTTTAGAAATTCCACGTCTTTGATTAATATTAAGAATTACCTTCATTTAAAGCAAATAATGCTGAACAGAAATAAATGTATGGGTGACCACACCAGGTCTTTTCTGTCATGGGAAAAAAAAAACACATAGCAGTAATTGACCAGGAAGCAAGTGAAGTATTCACAGGCAAGTGAAGTATTCACAGTAGCTTGGATGTTAAATTATATTCAAATCCTACAGTAGAAAGCTTATATGTTTCAAAAAGGTTGCTTTATCAGTGATAGACTGAAGAAGATCAGATTTAAAGACAACAGCACAATTCCGTGTTTTAAATCTTCTTGAAGTTTTAAGCTTTTTTATACAGATACTCAACTCTTTGAGATTATTTTATGATAATGAAATCACATAGCTAATTTCTGAATTATATAATGAATAAAGTAATGTGTTAAATAGAATTTTTCATTATCTAATTCCTTAGTCTTCAATCACAAGTGACAAATATTCTGTCTTAAATCTTTTTACCCATTATCAATTCTCTCTACTTGTAATATAAATAAAGCTGCAAAGAACTGAAATTGCACAAGGGAATACTGAGAAAAGCTAAATGAATGAGGAAATCTGTGTTGTTTTAAAGCATATCTGATGGATGTCTTGGGTGTTTACATGGTTATATTCTGTTCTGCCATTGCATATGAAAATTCAATGGATGAGTTGCATTTATGCTAATAGAATATTAGCATAAGCAACTGTTCAAATTATATATTATATTACTGTGGTCTACATGGATAGGAAGCACAAAAGATAAAAAGGAACAAAAGTTCTGAGACATCTGAAGAGTCTAAAGCAAAATAAGTTTTTTGCTAAGGTCTACTATTTTGCTTGCATAGAGGTTAATCCTAGTAATTTGTTACATTTTATTGTCTCAAAAAATATAGAAAAAAACCCAAAAAAACACACCAACTCTCCAAAACACATATCCAGACAATGAGATGAGGAAACCTAGAAGATTTAATAATTATAGGCACATTATTTGTGTGAATAAAAGGACAGTAACTCATCATATAATAACAAGATAATTAAGGATTGGTGGTTTTTTTCTTCTCCTTCATTAAACTGCTGTCAGAACTTGTGCTTCAAAAATAATTGATTTCACTTGAAGGATATAAACAGAGGAAAGAGGGGGAAAATAATATTTTCTCAAAACCAAAATAAACTTGTCAGAAAATCTAGAAAGAACAGGTGCAAAATATAAGGAGAGTAAAGCAGCCCCTAAACCACAGGATCTGAGATTTTTTTGAGTGAAGTTCAGTGAATAAATAACTGCATTGTTGTGGTAAGAATCCACCATAAACCTCTAGAAGACAAGCCAATTGATGAGGCTTTTCATATAGAACTATCAGAAGTCTCATGATTTCAAAACCTGGCTTTTATTTGGCTGGTCAAACTGAGAGTAATCTCCTGGGAAGAAAATACTGTGCAAGCAATTCAAGAGGTTTGTAGATTGTGATTATCTCCAAAGGCAGGGGCTAGGGAACGCAACTACAGTAATTTCACCACTATAAGGCGCGTCCTTTTGACGAAAATTTTGATCAGAATCTGGAAGTGTGCTTTATAATCTGGTGTGCCTTATATATGGACAAAGTTCAGAAATTTGCCAATGCGGAAGTGCAACCCTCGAGAGCCGGCAGCCGTGAGAGCTATGTCAGCTGCAGCAGCTGGTGCCAAGGGTGGGCGGGAGTGCCGGGGCCTGCAGCACAGGGAGGGCACCTGGGGCTACGTTTAAAGGCTATGCTGATCCGTAAAAAAATGTTTGCAAATTGAGCACCTGCCAGTAAACCCCAATATTGCGTGATTCCGTTATTAATTCATTACTTTGTTGTGCTCGGATCCTCGCTACAAAAAAAAAAAAATGTGCCTTATAGTCCGGTGTGCCTTATATACAGACAAAGTTCGGAAATTTGCTGACAACCCGGAGGTGCGCCTTATAATCCGGTACACTTTATAGTCGTGAAATTACTGTACTGTAACATGCTACTTGTCCTGGTGCTCAGGAATTGGGACTTCATAACTATGGCCTGATTTAATTCAGGATCTAGAGGAGGGATCTGGGAAAATAAGCAGCATCATTTAGACTCTGGTCTTATGCCAGAGAGTAGCCTTCAGTTAATTTAAGGAGTTTCAAGGCAGAATACGCTGAGAAATAACCATGAAGTAGAAAGGTGCCTATGAGAGATGGCTTATACTATTTAAAGAGAGAGAGAAAAACAACAAGCAAACTATTTCAGAGGTCAGGAAGACCAAGGATTTCCCCAGAAAGCCTCACTTACTATATAAAGAGTTTCAAAGAGCTGAAAACATCCAAGACTTGGAAACAATTATAAGCAGTAAAGAAGAAGCATGAAATTATTGCTTGGACAAAATTCTGGGCATTTCTGTATGAAACCAGAAGAGCCAAAGACTTACTGAAGTTGAAATAAGGAAATGTCATGAAATGTAATGAGGAAGAAATGTTCTAGATAAGCATAGGAAAGCAATATTCAAGGAAGCCATGGATCTGTTGCTAAACAGGGAGGGAGGATTTAGTGGTGGACAACGTTGAAAAGGCTGAACTACTCCATGTCCCTTTTTTTTTTTTTTTTTTTTTTTTTTTTTTTTTTCTGTTTTCAGAAGTGAAGTCTGGTCACAGAACTGGGGATGCATTCATGTCTATGAGGCCAGATGGAATTGAATTGAAATTGCAGAAAAAGTATTCTGATGTGATTGTAAGGCCCTTGTGCAACATCTACAAAGAAATCAGAGCAAATGAAGAAGGTCTCATGTAATCAGAACGAGTATGATATTGGACAGGGAGGATCCAGGACCTCTCAGCTTCCCCTCAGTTCTGGAAAAATCACAGACTAGCTTCTCATGGAGCTCACTTTCAGGCTTGTGAAGTAAAAGACGACAATTAGGAAGATTTTATTTGGATTTACCAGGAAAAAATTTTGCACCTTTATTGCATTTTATGATGAAAAGACTGCTTGTGCAGATGAGAAGAATTTGATAACCTCTAGTCCAGTAATGTTTTTGTCCCCTGAAGTGAAGAAAAAGTAAATATGTTTTATTATTTATGATTTTTTTAAATTTACTTTTTCATATACCATATAAAAAATTCAAAGCAAATTTGTGACAGAAGTAATAATTTTACCTTTCTTTCTTGGTAATTTAAACCTCATTACTTACTTTCAGGTAAAATATTTTCATAGCAGAAACAGATATTTGCAGATATAATTAAGTGGGGAATTTGATATGTTCATAACTAACCACATATCATTTTTCAAATTAAGTACATTTGCATATAATTATGAATTATTAAAAACTATTAGATAATTTGTCTAACACTGTTGAAATTAATATTTTTAAAAATAATTTCTGGTAATTAACACTCTAAGTATTCCAACTATATTATATTACACTACTACTGTAAGTAAAGTCGTTCTTTTCTATTTGTAGGGTCAAAGCTTCAATCAATGCAGGAAAAAAGTATTTTTAGACTGAAATAAGACAATGTGCTGGCAACTCAAGGAATGCTAAGATTCAATTAAGCAAATAACACTTTAAATAACATAATTGAAATAAATCACTTTTCTGTTTATTTAGAAATTTATGTTTCCATTTCATTCTCTAAATCGGTATTCTTTTTGCAGTTTGAATTAATAGAAATTTATAGATACATAACTGATTTTTTTTTTTGTTTTATCTTAGAAATGTAATTTCTCTAAGAAGCTTCCTGAATGTATATGGAACTTTTCTGTCCCTGTAATTAAGCAACATGTGCATTTGATTGTCCAGTATGAAAGACTTAAAAGTAAGGAAATAATTTGTGATACTGCAATTAAGAGAGCATTCAAGATTTAATAAAACAGTATGGAGATATGACGTTTCTCTTAAACATTCTTACCTTATATATACCAGGGTATATCTACACAGAACTGTTTGCCGATTTAAAGAGCAAACATCTGCATCATTTTTAACCCTTTTTATTCCCAATTTTTATTTTCAACTCACCTAAAAAAGTACAACTTCAATTTTGTATCTCTTCTTTCACCAACATATATGTCCTGTAGGTTTCAGTCCTGTAAAGTCCATTGAGTTTAACAGGTTTGAGGAATTTTTCTGCCAACATAATTTAGAAGATACCATTGTATTTGAATTCTCTGTAAATTAGCTGATAATAAAAAAGAACAATTTTGTCTAGAAGTCCCTGAGGGTTTGTTTTTTTTTCACTGACTTAATTACAAGTTTTATTTTTAATGGCTTTCAAAAGTTCAGTAGAAAGATGGGCTTGTGTATTATAGGCTTAGTTTTATTTAGTGCAATTTCTTATTCATTTGCATAATTTTCCTAAACACGTCTAGATTAATAACTGAACTAAAGACTTTATGCCCTTTACCCTCTGCGTAATAACAGAATTAAAAAATGAAAGGTTTTTTTTGAGTATTAAGATCTTTAAGTGATTTGATGACCATTTGTATAAAACTTTTAGTACATTGAATGAAGAAATGATAAAAGGCATGATCCTTATTTTGTCCAGGGAGCAAAATAAGTGAAACAGTCCAAGATGTGAAAATATAACTGCAGTATGTGACAGACTAAAAGAATGAAAAAGGACAAGTGTCCCATTGCAGACTAGCAAGCGGCAGTGACAAGAAAGAGATATTCTCAACTTTTACAAGTCAGCTAAACTCAGGCATGTTCCAGCTCACAGCTCCACATTCCTTTAATCCCACTAAACAGTTCAATATAAACATCTGGGTCTGCCCTGCTGTCCACCTTTGAGGTTACTTAAGTCATGACTCATTGCCACAGGACTGCTTCATCTTTCTGTCATACCAAGTTCTGAGCTAAACATGAAGGAAATTCCAAGTGGGAAGTTAATGACTGGTAGCAATGACTGAGTAGGGCTAGCTATCCCATGTGTGCTACAAGTTGATTAAGTTCCTATTCCTTGAGCTGGCATCTTAAAATGTATGTTACATAAAATGGTATATTACTACTTAAGTTCCTGCCACAAATGACATGAAAAAGTAATAAATTAGTAATATATTAACACTCTGTCAAACAGTTATTGCAACCAGTAGGATCAGACTCAGTATATCTATGATTCCACACAGAACACAGCTAGCTCAGGAATATGGGGGGAAAATGCATGTCTGATTCTGACACTTTCATGCTCACAGCTATGCTCTCAGCAAGCTAAATTAGAGGTGCAAGACTATATTCCCCAGCAGGTATTTAATAATAATTATAATAATAATAATAATCTGTCTATATTTCATTAATCACTTGTACTCCTGCTACGTGTTGAGGTCATCAGAGACCAGATGTGCTGGCAGGAGCTGTGCCCTCTCCTTTTCAGTAGGAACAGGATACTATTGCTTCCCAATGAGCTGAGCAAGGCCAAGGACCAAAGCTCCCAAGGTTGCTCATGGAGGGCACTGCTGGAGCCTCTCTCAGCTCACTCTTTCCTGGCCTCTGCACAGCAGCTCCGTTTGGGGCTCTGCTGTGGTGCCTCAGCTTGGTCCTGATCTGTGAAGACATCCTGTGTGTCTGGAGATGAGTGACTCTCACCACCCTGGGGTGAGCTGGGACTGTGCAGTTCCATCTGTGGTAATGGTGGGACTACCACCATCCTTGTAGAGTGACAAGCTCCAGCCTTGAATGTCCTTGGTTGGCGGATCTGAAAGAGTGTCTCAGATCTTGTCTCTGGCAAGCGATGACCTACATCATTGGATCCTCTAGAGATATTTGACTTTCCTGAACCTCTCAAGCAGAGATTTAAACTAAACATCAATGCCACTGTGGACATCTCCAGCCAGCTCTGAGATAGGTTTTTCCCCAGATGTCAAATACCAGCTCTAACTGTTCTCAAGTTTTTCAACAGCAGAAGAGGGCACCTAGATTTGCAGTGTTCTGGCAGCTTGCCATCATCACCAGATATTGGTGGATCTTAAGTTATGAAGGTGTTTGACTTATTCTCTAGGAAATGGAGAGTACCCCATAGTGTGATAGAAGCTACCATAGCCCCAAACCAGACCATGACTACACATTCTCAATTTACTACAAAGAATTTCCCACAGAAGCATTGCTATGATCTATGTCTTTTTCCTGGGAACTGACATACAATCAAGGAGTCCAGTAGTTGTTTTCTCCCTTTCTTACTTAGTGCTTTTCCTCCCACTCTTCTGCCCAAAGTCATCTCAAGAGAACTCATTACTTCACTGGTAGAGTGAAAAAAATATTTGTGCCAAGTCCCTTCATATTTTCTCATCCAAAATATTAAATTACAGCTATTCCTGCATAGATGTTTTTTCAAGCCAGTTCCATGATAACTTACCCTAATTTCAAAGCTGAGCAGGACACCAGCCATAATCAGTGTGGGTACTCTGCTTCAACTGTTGCCCAGCATTCACATTACCAACCACTTGGCTTTTGAATTTTATTAATCATGCAGTGGATTGGATTAGAAGGGACCTTAAAGATCATCCAGTTCCAAACCCTATCTCCCCATGGTAAGGAATAAGTTTCCACTAGACCAGACTGCTCAAAGTTCCATCCAACCTGTCTTTGAACACTTCCATGGTTACACAACTGCTTTGGGCATCCTGTGCCATTATCTTACTGTCAAAAATATATGTAGATATTTCTTTCTTACTTCTTCCTTATAGCTAATCTCAACCTACACTCCTTCACCTTAAGGGAATTACCCTTTTTGTATCACTACAAGCTCTTGCAAAAAGTCCATCCACAGCTTTCTTGTTGACCCCTTTTAGGTACTGGGAGGTTCCATAAAGTCTTCCCAGAGCCTTTTATTCTTCAGGATGTATAACCCCATCTCACTCAGCTTATGTACATAGGAAAGGTGCTCCAGTGCTCCGATCATCATTATTTCCCTTCTCTGGACTTGCTCCACATCTTTCTTATACTGAGGACCCCAAAGCTGAGCACCGTCCTCCGGGGGTTGTCTCACAAACGACCAGAGTAGAGAGAGAATCACTTCCCCCAACCTCCTAGCCATGCTCCTTTTCCATCAATACCCTAAGTCTATCTTCTCATGGCTACTTTCAATCCATTCTTTGCTGAGCCTGTGCCTGTGGGATTGCTCCAGCCCAGATGCAGGACTTTGCATTTGCCCTTGTTGAATTCATGGGATTAGTACAGAACCATCTCTCAAGTTCCCACTGGATGTCATGCCTTCCTTTCAGCATGTCAAACACACCACACAGCCTGGTGCCAGTAACTTTAGTTTGAAGCCCTCTTCACCAGTTCGGCAAGCCTGTTACCAAAGATGCTGTTCTCTTTCCCTGGCAGCTGGACCCCCCAACCCCTAGTGGACCAGATTTCTCAAAATGAGTCCATGGCCTAACTAGCCTAACCTCTTGTGGTTGCATGAATGCTGCAACCATGATTTGCCAAACTTGACTGGACATTTGAAACCCCTAATCATAGAGAAATTTTAATTGTGTATGTGTCTGTGCACACATTCCACACACCACAGTAATAGAGATTATTGATGTATATAATAGACAAAAATAGTAACTGAACCCTGAGGTCTGAAATTATAAAATAAATGTTCTGTAATTTTTGAGCAGGCATAGTAGTATTCTGAGGTGTTAGATGAACAGTTTTCTGTTTTGTTTTGGTTTGTTTTGTTTTTTTTTTTTTCCTAAAGAGAAAAATGCTTTTAGTCTGTGGATACCAGCCATCAATTGATAGCAGCTCCTTAGAAATCACCAAGGATGCACAATGCTCACAGGAGATACATTAAACAGTCTAGGGGAAAAGTTTTGGAGTGTTTATGAATTTATACAAATATATTACATTTCAGGTCATCTGAAACTGGAAGTTTAAAACCCAGAACAAATAAGAGACTCTATATTTTCAGTATTTAAGTATTATAAAACTATAATGCATTAAATACATTATTGCTCTCATGATATGAAAGAAACTGAGTGCAATGTTTTTTCTTCTGTTTTCATTTTCTCTTCTTTCTGGAATTACTGCTGAGAGGAATGGAACTGGCTTTCCTGACAGAGTTACAATTTGGGTTTAAGAGGAACACGGCTAGTTTTCTGAAAAGTTTGTGTTTTGCAAGGATGTGTCACAATCTGAACAAAGGAGAGGAAATTGTGCTTTCTTTCACATCTCCATCTTTTGCTTGCAACTCACACTGTTCTAAGGTTTTTGAGCTGCCAAGTTGTTTTAGTGAAAATCTGTCATATTGAAAAGTCTTAAATCCAGACATTAAAGGATCAAGTTATGAAAGAATACACTGCTTTTTCTTCCTAACAGTGCTTTAGTAAAACTGAGTATCTTTGCCTCAGGGTAGTAGAAGTGTAATTCCTGAGGCATTCATATTTCATGTTAAGTACACATTGCCATGAGCTTTGTGACTCTGCTCAGAAATAATTCCATTTATTTACAATCATCTGTGCTGCCCTTCAGGAAGATAGGAAGGAAATAATCTTGCAGGCAAATCTGCTAAAAACAGATGCAAAACTTAAAAAATATTTTAAATAATATTATGCACTCTTTCATAGTGAATATTAACTCATTGATATATATTTTAGTATTTTATATTAAAAGGGTATTTGGAAAAAAATTGTACTTAAAAAATTTATGTTTGGAAAGAAAAGACTTTAAGTCTAGAAATGTATATTTTCATAATATTATCTGGCAGGAAATTAACATACTCCTTGGCTTCAGGATATCAATCTTTTCAATGCCAATTTGCAATTACATAATTGATGGCATACAAGCAACTTTATGAAGGTGTTAATGATGCACAGCAGACCAAACAAGCTACTCCCATATGTCAGGAAACTGTTCTAATAACATCCTCATACAAATATTTGCTCCTATGAGTAATACTTTTAGACCTCTTCTGCAGGGAAAGAGGAAGCAGCTACATGTTGAAATGAAAACAGTGCTTCCATCATCATTCACATTGACTTATGATTATGACCCAAAATTATAACATCATATCTTGGGCTTTATGCTTGACTTTTGGTGCATTCGTCCTGGCACTAAATAAAGTCTTGTGCCTAAGCATCATCAGTCTGCCTTTGGAAAAAAGGATTAATACTCCCATGACATTTAGAAAAACTGCACTCAGCAACATACCTAGCTTGAACAATTTTCAGAAATCAGCACTGATTCAGTGCTGAGATTATTTAACACACAGTGCAATATGGTATTGCAGCATAAAGAAATTGATTCATATGATTATCAATAAGTTCCAATCCTATCTCCTTAAGTTAGACAAAATAAGTAATTTAGAAATTTCTGTGATCTTATACAAGGAAGCTCAAAGATTTCTTTTTGTTTTCCCTTGCAATATAAGGGGGAGATGAATGGGAAGCATTCTTGTACTACATACGCAGGTATCATTGTAGTATCTTTAGTGTATTACATATTTATATAGAATCCATTTGTTACCAGAATTAACAGGCCCTGTCTGACTTTTATCTTGATGAATGTTTGCATGCAAAGTGGTCACTATAGAATAAGGCTTGTGGAAGTAAGTAGAAGTCAGGAAGCACCATTTTGGGACTACTGAATTACAATTACATTATATCATAAGCATTTCAAACCTGATACTGAATCCACCAAATCTGGTATCATACTGAGATCATTCTTCCATTTAAAATATGTAGACTCATCATGCAGATAGGGAATAAAGGATAATGTTCATTGGAAGAAATTATGTTTCCAAACTCCGGTATCCAAAAGAAAAGAAACACCTTGCTCATACAGAGACCGATTCAGTAGGATACTCACCTGAAGGTAAGTAAACTCCATTCCACAGCTGTGCAGGTCAAACAAGGGGAAACTACCATCAAATAATATAGTATGCAATGGTTTGAATTATCACTGTTTCAAAGCATGTGTCATCCTGGTCTTTTGATTATGTGCTGCCTTGCAAGGGAGGAATTCAGCAGAGTGCTATTCTTTCCTTACACTTAAGTTTCTTTTTTACCTGTAGACTTCTGTCTGTGGGCTAGAATCTTCTCTATCATCCATCTATGGATGTCAAGAATGTCAAGAAAAAGAGAATATAGCAAACTGGTGTGAGGAATGATACCAAGGGAAGCGTTATTGTAGACTTGATTGCTCTTTTACATTTCTGCTGAGCTTCTGACCTTATTCTTTGTAGGTAAATGAGATGGACCTTTGGCCTGTCACAGAACACTCACATTCTTTGTCTTAAATTAATTTTTTTTAGTACCAGAGCCAAACCTAGATTTATATGTAACTTGATATTTAACACCAAAAACCCA
Source organism: Sialia sialis (assembly GCA_009812075.1). Taxonomy (NCBI): domain Eukaryota; kingdom Metazoa; phylum Chordata; class Aves; order Passeriformes; family Turdidae; genus Sialia; species Sialia sialis. The sequence goes on along the minus strand of VRYO01001463.1, from coordinate 78,384,994 downwards.
AACAGTTAAATTTGGATGAATTTACTTGAAAGACACTTTTTTTTTTTCAAAATGACAAAGTAAAGCGACCTGTAGATGAGAATTACAAAATCATTATTTTGGAAAGAAACTCAGGCAACTCTGTAACCATATTCTCTTGATCAAACTAAGATGAGTTAAATCAGGTTGACCAAGACCACAGTCACTTTTTTAATATTCTCAAAAGTGGTGACTCTACAGAATCTATGGGTGATTTGTTTCAGTGTTTGACTCCCCCTCACATTAATTTTTAATGCTTCAATTTAAATGGAATCTCCTGCATTTCAGTTTCTGTCCATTGCCTCTTTTGCTGTCACAAAGGTACCACAGAGAAACACTGTCTTTGTCTTCTTTATTCATTACTATCAGAGGTTGGTCAGGCAAGGCAGTTGTCCCACTCCACACTACACAGTGACCCAAACCTTGTAACTCTTTGCAGTTTCAGGTGCTTCAGTATAAGAAGACTAAAACATTATTAAGAGTGTGTCCAGAGGAGGGAGAGAAGATGGTGAAATGTCTTGAGGCCAAGGCTTACAAGGTGTGGCTGAAGTCAGTTCTGTAGTTCAGTCTGGAGAAGGGAAGGCTGAGGTATGTCCTCAGAGCAGTCTACAACTTCTTCAAGGGTGTCAGTAGATGGGAGGCCCGTCTATGGTGACTGGTGATAGGACATGAGTAAATGGAATGAAGCTGGATTAGAGAAAGCTCAGATCGGACTTTTAGAAAAGATCCTTCACAGACAGTCACTGGGCATTTCTTCACTCTTTGAAGTCCCTCTGGATGATAACACACCTGTATCTTGTATTATCAGCTTCTCCTAGTTCTTTGTCATCTGTTGAGGGTCATTTGCATTCTGCCCCACTGTCCAGTTCTGCAATGAGGGTGCTCAAAATTCAAACTAAACAAAATCTATTGCCCTCCTCGGTCCACTAAGCTAGTATATCCATTGTAAGAGGCTACCAGGCCGTTTAAGCATTATTTTCCTTTCGTAAATCCATAGTCACCACTCTTAATCTCCTTGTTCTTCACATGTTTGGAAATGGCTTTGAAGAGAATTTGCTCCATGACCTTCCCAGGGATCAAGGACAGGCTGACTGACCTGTAGTGTCTCAAATCTAAATATTTGCACAAAAACAATAATTTTAGTTGAAACCAAAACACTTAGACACTGCCTGCACTGCCAGAGTAGACAGTCATAAAGAGAAGATAGATGAAAAGAGCATTTGAGAAACAAGACACAGAATTGACAAACATGAATTAGATATTGTAAATTATCCTTATGATTCTAAAAATGGTGAGAAAGATATCTCATTGTTTGAGTTGTTAAATGTTAGTGTTTTCTCAGGAGGCAATGACTTTTTATTAGTCTCATTAGCATTTAGACAGAAAGAAGAATATAAAGTTCTATGGCTATACAAGTTGAGTTTGGTTTTCAGAAGCAAACCATAACACTTCTCCAGATTGAAACAGAAGCAGTAGTGAGACTCTATTTTTAACTAAATTGCACCTAAATAAGTGGAATCATGTACTTAAACTGATCATTGTTTCATTGAGTTGCAGCTTGAATAAATATTAGATTGACTTAGCATTATTGGTATTTTCCTAAATTCTTATCTGTGTGGGATAAAATGAAAGAGATTAGAAGTTCATTTGCAATACCAAAGGTTTTCACTGTCATACTTTGCTGTATAGTATAAAATTTATTTGTTCTGGAACAAAAGTCATGAAACAATTACAGCAATTTCACAATTATAAGCCTCATCTGAATATAAGCCGCACATCCGGGTAGACCACGGGATTTGTCCATATATAAGCCGCACCCAAATATAAGCCACAGGTTTTGATTTGGTTTTGTTTTTTTTTTTTTTTTCTCTGAGCAGCAGGGTGGGGGTGCTGCTGAGGCTGAGGAGCCAGGCAGCGCCAGGCCCACACTGGGAGGGACTGGCTGCCAGCGGGAGACGGCAACACTGGGAGTGGCAGGCAGCGGGAGCACCGGGCAGTGGCGCTCGCTTGCCTGCTCATGCAAAAGGATGCAGCGATGCTCACTCGCCTGCCCGTGCAAAGGGATGCAGCAGTGGCAGCGCTCACTTGCCTGCCCGTGCAAAGGGATGGGGCAGCGCCGGTTCGCCTGTGCAAAGGGAAGGGCGGAATCGGCGCCCACTCACCCACTCCTAGGGAGGTGGCACTGGTGGTGCTCACTCACCTGTGCAAAGGGAAGCGGAGCCAGTGGCACTCGCTCGCTTACTCCAAGGGAGGCGGCGCCAGCGGCAGCACGCTGGGCGCAGTGAAGGTGGCTCACTCGCCCACGCGAACATGGCAAAGGCAGCTCATTCGCTCGTGTGAAGGCGGCGATGCCGGGCTCACCTCACCAATCCAGCGGTGGCCCACTGCCTGCTCGCCAGTGGCTCTGGCTCACCACCCACCAGGCAGCAGCTCCGTGGCAGCTCTCTCCCCGTCTGGCTCTCACTTCCGGTTTGGCGTTTTGCTGTGATTTGTCCATAAATAAGCCGCACCTGAATATAAGCCGCACTACTGGGGTAGGCTGGATTCTTCAATGCAAAAGGTGCGGCTTATAATCATGAAATTACTGTACTTCCTTGTTCCAGAAGGAATGGAGTCGCTTAATGTCCGGCTTATTATGTATTGGAGTTTCTATATTTGAGGTGGGCATGTACATATAATCAATGTTTATTATCTGGATGGAGTTTCTGGTATTTAATGGGAAAGTTGAACAACAAAACTTTCTTTAAATCTGGTGGGTCATTGGTGTTTGCACTCTCATATCATACAACCTCTCTCCAATTTCATTATCAGCATGTATTTTAATTCAAATTGATCATATTGGCCCTTGAGAGATGCTTTTAAAAATAAATTATATGCTTTATCTACATAATTTTGTGAATTATTTCCACTAACTGAAATACTAGACCTGATTAAAAGGACAGAATGGAATAGTATGGCTGAGGAAGGAAGGGACATTACTAGTGTTCAATCCCAAATAATATAAATTGAGACAAAATCCTGGATTGTGCTGATTTACAATGCAATCTTTTTCACAGTCTGTATACTCATAAAAATTTCTCACATTCCTTGATATTTTCATAAAACACATCACTACCTATCAATCTTTATTTATAAGGATTGTTTCAAAATTGATGTCTAAACTAAATTTAATCTGTATAGATTAGACTAAAAAAATAGTGATGTTTCAAAACATATATTTATACTTAAGTCTTTGTTCATACAACACTATAGGCACACAAGCTCTCAATTTCTCTTAAAGCTTTTATCATCAAACTAGACTTAGATCAAACATGAGTGGAGGACTGTCATTTTCCTACTTGTCCTCAAGCAAATATATTATGAACAAAATTCTATTGGGTATCCTTTCAAATATATTTAGCAAATATAGCAAAATACATTTCAAAGCAGAAGATAAATGCTGGAAAAAAATATACTAACTAATGCATTCTAATAAATCCTTGTCTATTGTTTCCTTTTAAGGCTCTTGAATACATGGTGCAAACAAGGTTTTGAAAGTGATGCAGTGATCTCTTAAATAAATTAAACATGAAGATACTAAATTAGCTTTTTCAATCAACTGATCATCCAAACAACTTTAACTAGGGAAACGGCACTGTCACCTGTCAGACACACAAAACAGAAGAGTTATCTCAACAAAGGATTCAATTTAACACTTAGATAAAACATGTAACGTGAACAAATTTCGAAGATTGGGTGGAGGAAGGGAAGATAAATGTTTTGTTTAACACATAGTTAAGTCAGAATTTGCCAGTTTCAGCACATTCTGGATGCTCTTGTGTTTGCATCTCTTCAGCATGGTAATCTTATGAGTGTATAATCAGCAAGTTGTTATTTGGTATGAGCATCATGTGGTTATACTGAAAGAGCTATTTTGTGGGAAAGAAAGCACATTTCATTCAACTGCAATTTCCCTCTATCAACAAAACCCACAATTCAACTTTGTGCAGCAATAACAAGTACCAAACAGTGGGATCTTACAGTCTGTCAAATTGTTGTTAATTACAGAATGTTGTTAAAGGAAAACATACTATGCAGAGCAGAGTAAGCATAACAAAGGGACATTTATAGACCAATACAGCTGTCATTGAAATAAGCAGGAATTTTGCTTTTAACTTCAATCCGAGTAGAATCAGCTTTTTTAATTTAACTGTGAACATAAAGTGGCAAGTCTTTTGCAAGCCATCTCTGTGTCAACTGAAATAATATGATTCTGTATTAAGGCATAGAAAATTTCTAGGCATGTGATAAATGCATGCCTTTTAGTGAAAGCACGAGTATATTCTAGAAATTCTTTCTGACTGCTTAAAGATTTTCTTCTCCAAATTGGTGGCTGCTTGTCCCCAAACAGCTCCTGTCTTGAGATGAGATCTCAGTCTGTGTTACCATAACATAACAGCTTGCTCTCATTGCCGAGTATACCATTTGATGTGAAAAAACTGCTCTCAGAAAAGCAGTGTTCAGCACATGCTCACTTCTACAGAGTATCACATATAGAGAAGATTTAGGGAAAAGAATAGCAAAAAAAAAAGTCTCATTGCAGCATTTATACAATACCAAAACAAAATGAAAGTTGTTAATTTATACCTGAAAATTTAATTCCATTCTCAGCAGTCAGCCAGCAATTTCTCTTTTAAGTCATTCATCCTCCAGCTGAAACTGTTTTCATGTTGCAGAGAACTAGTTATTTTGGTTACAATGCTTATTTAGGCTCATGTTTTATTGACTATTATATAATGCAAATGGAATATCAATAGTTACGTTTATAGACATCATAACTGTCCTTGAAGTTTCAAAATAGAACTTGAGACATGCTTTCTCTCTTGTTTACCTGCTAACTTATTCAATGACTTTATATGCTGACCTTCATCATAATGGAGGCTGCTGACAGAGTGTTCTCAAACTTCTTTTAGAATAGATACTCAAAAGATTAAAGAAGAACTCTGAAATATCAGTTATTTTTCCTTTCTTTATGTCTTCTATCACCAAGTAACCAAATTACAGTCATATATTTATGCCATGACATTTTACAAAGCACTCATACTTTAGAAGCCTTTCAGTATCCTGAAGTAGTTACTTATTTTTTGTTCCTTACTTCTCCAGTTGCATGAATTACAATATAAACCATTTCATGGTTCTGTGATTCTGCGATAGAAATTTAAACAGTATATAAACCACCACTTCTGATAGTCTGCATTGCAGTGTGTTTTGATTTCTGTAGGGAACCCACATTACATAGTAAAGGAGCAAGTAACTTCTTAAGTATATATGGTAACAATTTTGGCTTGTTTGGGGTATTTTAGAAATAGAACTGCTTATTAACAATGAAGATTGATTACAGACAAGTTTTTAATTAATAGAAGATAACTTTTAAAAGAATGATTATGCTGATAGGTTTTTGTTCAAAATGTATTTTGAAGAGATAAATTAATCCTGGCACAAAGCTCATGATTACATAAATAAGTACAGTAATTTCACTATTATAAGCCGCACCTCAATATAAGCCGCACTTCTGGGTAGCTGGGAAGACCATGGGATTTGTCCATATATAAGCCGCACCCAAATATAAGCCGCACCTTTTTTTTTTCTTAAAGTTAGGACCCACGTGCGACAAAGTAACGAGTTAGTAACAGAATTGCTCCAGTGCGGG
>VRYO01001463.1:78360858-78378287 GCA_009812075.1 Sialia sialis | reverse complement strand
GCTGGATTCTTCAATGAAAAAGGTGAGGCTTACATTCGTGAAATTACTGTATTAGTGTATGCAAAATATCTTCCTGGGTAACATACTGCTTTGGATCATAATGAAATGAAAAGAGAAACACTTTACTTCATTTTACTAGAGATCACCACTACCTCTCTAATTCCTACCTCAGATTAGAAATAATACTTTTCATGAGAAAGAGTATACTCAAAGGATTTCTTACTTTGATGCACATATTTTTACAACAAGGAGGGAGGAATTGCAATAAGTGTATTGAATAAGGCTGAAATAATTTCTCATTAATAGACAGCATATTTCTGAGTTTATTTATTAAAAACTCTTCATTAAAATAGAAAGTAGAACTGTCTGTATGGGAGCTGAGAAAACTGATTTCTTTTTGCCACCTAGAGTGACATGCTTGAATGATGGAATTATGTATTTTCGGTGTTTTGTTTGCTCTGTTTTCATATCTAAAACACGTCATTAGGATTAAAAACAATATACTTATTCCTTTTTGAAATTATATACTACTTTTCAGAGTGCTGACATCCTTCATCACCTTGGAAGACACTCTAATTTCTAACTTCTTCAGTTTAATTTTTCAATTGTTTCCACTGGACAAGGCACCTCTCTCCAAACAACACATATTACTACATGGATGCAACATGTGGGTTTCCAGAAATATCTGACGTAATTCTGACTGAAGTTGCTAAGTGAAATATTACTGCCTATTTGGCAGCAATACCACTGAAAATATTAAACCAGTGTCTGTAAGCAGAAAGACAGAAATAATAGAAAAATGGCTAAATGTCAGGAGAACAATCAGAAAATTGTGAGCATTGGGAACATTAAATGCACCCTGGACAGCGAACAAATAAGCAAATGATAGATACAGAATTGTGTCTGGAAGTACTCTAGCTTGAGAAATATTTTTGAGAAAGGCTTCGGAAAAAATAAGGAACATTATTTCCTCTCACAGTGAAAGTGTGTGTGTGTGTGTGTATGTGTGTGTGTGTGTGTGTGTGTGGGCATGTGAAATAATACTTCAGTTAGAAGTATTGGAGTTCCATTTTTAATGTAAATATTTCTTTTTTTATACAATGTTGTCACCAATTAGCCGTGTAAGTATAATCCTTTAAGTTTTGAGAATGATCAAAATACTGCTGTCCCAAGGTTTAATGGGGTTTAACAGAACGCGATTGACATCTGTGCAGCTAATACTGTAATCAACCAGATGAGTTCTCTATTGACCAGCAGTTTCTTAGATGAAATGCTCAGTCTACCTTTAAAGGATTTAGGCTCATGGGACTTCTTTATTTCACATCCTTCTTTGCTAAATTTCAGGTGAATTCAAAGATCATAACTGCTTGCACAGATGGATAATTATGCTACTTTGACTGTCTAATTGCTTATATCAGAAGTTCAGTAGGAAGCTTTTAAGTATGAGCATGGAGATGATCACATGGTTCAACCTTTCTAAAAGGCCTCTTAAGAGGGAAATGTCTATCATCTGGTTTGAATAGCAACCAGGCAATTAGAAAAAAACTTTTGAACCAAAGGAGTCAGCACCCCAAAAGGAAGCATAAAAGAATCAAAGAAATGAAAATGGTGAGACCTCTGAGTGAAAAGTAGCTCTGAAAACAGTCAAGCCCTGTTTTGTCACTGTTGGCAGTCACCCTACAAGCATTGCAGCCTGTCTGAGGGCTGATAGTGCAGCCGCTCTGTGAAGCACTGGGAACAGCCTGCATCCAGCTAGAGTAGAGAGTGTGGGACAGCAAGCAGGGACCCCCGCTGGGGACTTGTGGAGTCCTCCTTTTCTGGTGAGTAAACAGCAGTAAGCAGTAGGGAAACACACTGAAATACCCATCTGTCAAGGAGGGGAGTGCACTCAAGGAATCTGTCCTATTCCCCAGCAAACAGGGCATGCTGGTAACCCAAATGGAGCTTCATCAATATAATGAAATCACAGAATATCTTGGATAAGAATGGACCTTAACGATCATCTAGCTTCAACCTCACTGCCATGTGCAGGGACAACTTCCACTAGACCAGGGACCTCAAAGCCTCATCCAACCTGCCCTTGAGCACTTGCAGGATGGGACATCCACAGCTTCTTCGGTCAGCCTGTTCCAGCACCTCACCACCCTCACAGTAAAGGACTTTGCAGGGGATTAGAATTGTGTGGGGTTAGGTATCCAAATATGCTTAGAATTTGTAGCTGTATTAGCATTTTTCAAGTTTCTAAATAAGACTGTCTAGCTCTTGAATTATTTATACTCCTGCATGTATAGTTCAGTGATTGCCAGTTAGTTATGTGTTGTTAATAAATCAACAAACCACTTCTGTCCTGAACTGAGCAGGTTTTTCCCTGATGTACTGACAAGCTCTTACATTCTAACCACCAAATGTGATCATTACAGCCAATAGCTAGGTACTGTAGTGCACATTCTGACAGGTAAAGCAACACCTATTTCATGACTTTATTTTTATGTGTGCAATTTTTTATAAGTTTTCCTCAACAGAGATTCAATAGCCATAAGAGAGACTTATGGTACTAGACTTAAAATTTAGGCCTGAATTCCCAAGGGCTATAAGCTAACCCCTTGCAAACCCCAGTACAACTCCAATATTGAGAGAAGGAAACAATATCATTCCAGTGAAACATTATCAAGAGAAAAGAGATACTATATGAAAGCAAAGCAATTATCATCATTAGGATTCTTCAAAGCCTACAAGAAAAAATAAACAAACCCAGAAGACTTAAATGTTTGCTTCAGCTGTGAAACCTCCAGCTACAACCAAAATAATACATTTGCTTTTATTCATATTTTTTATTGAAATTTTAACAGTACAAGATTTTGAGGGGCAAATGGAAGTGGAGACTCACTTTCCTTCTTTATGATGCTATCCAGCAGCACCTTCTTATTTCAACACTTTGAGAATGATTGGAACAGGGTATAACAAAGAGAAACAATTACCACATCAGAATACTCAGTTCAATCTTCATGGCTTCATCACAGTTAGTAGGAAGGTTAATTAACAATAATATAGCCTGCTTTCACTGAATCTCATAACTCTTTCTGGAAATACATTATTAGTGTTGTCATTAGCATTTACAGGTTTGTTTTCTGCAGAAAACTGCATACTTACAGAATATCTGACAATCCAGAGCAAATTCGTTCCATTAGTAGTTTTGCTGTGTATGTATCTTGTTATGAGACACAATAAATTGCTATGGAAAATATATAAAAGCCAGTAGAGAGGCTGACAGAGATACATTCAGATGATGACAGCAGGTGGCTTTTAGATGGATCCTTCTGTTTCTTCCCTGGGCTCTTCGACTCTCCTCAGGTAATGACTCATTTCAGGGTTTTTCCAAATGGGCACGATATAGGGTATTCACTTAGGAGTTGGACTTGACCCTTGTGTCCCTTCCAACTCAGAATATTCTGTGAAATAAAAAACAATTAAAAAAAAAAAACAAAACACCCTCCTTAAATTTCAACTATGAAACAATAAATTTTCCTTACTTTATGAGCAAATTGACAAACAGCAAAGTTTTAAATGTGTTCATAAGAAAAAAGGTTGTTATGTACATTAAGTACAAGCTTCATAATCAGTGTCCATAAAAATTTGAGAAAATCTGATTCATTGTTTGAAGTCCTTTTTTCTGCTTGTTAACAAAGATGTATTTCACTCTCCTTAGTTCTTTCTGGACTTCAGGAAATTAGATAACTAAATTTAAAACACATGTCCACAAGTACAGTAAATTTTCTCAGTACCTTCTTATTCCAGTTCTAATCAATAAACTTGGTTACATTTTTCTTTAGCAAAATGCTTTTAAAATATAGATATTGATACAATAAAAAGTGTGTGTGTGTATATATATATATATATAATAACTAAATCTTCAGTTTTATCATAATAGTATGGATAAGTGAAACATTGTGAAGATAGGTATCTTGTTTAAGTGTTTAAATTAATCATGTCTTGATAGAAGAACATCTAAACTCCAAAGCATGAATGAGATATGTTTTAATTTTCTGATTCAAATAGCTGTCATGAAAGCAGAGAAACTAGTTCAGTCAATAGAAGACAAGTTAACAAGTCATCTATTTATTGTTTTGGAGCAAAAGGCTTTTCAGGAATTAGCCGGGACCTATGTTACACTTGAAATTAGTAGAATTATTGAATATTAAGTATTGTAGAAATAACAGATTTGTTTACAGTTTTTTTTCTCAGAAGTGTGTTTTAAATGCAAAATCATGAAACTGTATTCTAGAGAAGCTCCTATTTCTTCTAATCCAGCTCATCCTGGGTCATCATTATGACACTTTTAATATCAAACTGTAGCAGGCAGTTGTGGGGCTCAGAGAGCACAAGTAATAAGTAGAAATAGATTGACAAGTCTCAGGAAGCTGTACCAATGGAAGTTAAAATGGGATCTGCTGACAGAACTGCTTTGATTTTAAAAATGAGATTTTCCATAAACTCCGATCTCCTTTGGAGAGGGCATGCAGGGTCCTGCACGTGGAGAGGAATAACCTCATGCATCCAGACAGGCTGGGGGAATGACTTGCTGGAAAGAAGCTCTGCAGAAAAGGACCTGGAGGTCCTGGTGGATAACAAGCTGTCCATGAGCCAGCAGTGTGTCCTTGTGGCCAAGAAGGATAAATGTATCCTGGGGTGCATTAGGAAGAGCAGTGTTGCCACCAGGTCAACAAAGGTGATCCTGCTCCTCTGCTCAGTCCTGGTGAGATCATATTTCCCCAAATATTCTGTGTCCTGTTATGGGCTCCCCAGTACAAAAGAGTCATGGAGCTCCTGGAGCAGGTCCAGCAGAGGATAACAAAGGTGATTAAGGGACTGGAGTATGTCTCTTAAGAGGAAACTGTGAGGGAGCTGGGCCTGCCAAGCCTGGAGAAGAAATTGATTGAGATGACACCCAGTCATCCCTTACCTCATCTACCCTTAATCTCCTAATTCTCTGGTTCTGTGAAAAGAAATCATATATTCATTTAAAAGCAGATTATATCATATTAATTTAGCAAAAAAAGATTGAATAAACCCAGCTCTCTATGCCTTTCCTCACATACTGGGTTGCCCAGTCCTTTGATCATTTTTGTTGGTCTTCTCTGGACCATCAGCAGCCTGTCTACATCTTCTTTGCATAGAGGGGACCAAAACTGAATGCAGTTTTCCAAGCGTGGCCTGACAAGCAGAAGTCAGTAGAATAATGACTTTTTATTTCTGCTGGTGACATTCTTGATGAGGCAACCCAGATTTCTTTTCTGCAGCAGCACACTGTTCACTCATAATAAGTTTGTTGTCATCCAGGACTCCCAGGTTCTTTTCCTGCTCCCCAGCCGGGTGCTTCACTCCTGGATGATGATTTCCTATAAGCAAGGTGCTACACTTGTCCTTGTTAACCTCATAAGTTTATTGTTATCCCATTTGTCCAGCCTGTCCAGCTACTCCTGCAGCTGGGTCTCCCTTCTTCACTCCATTTGGTGTCATTGAAAAACTTCATCCCAATCCACTTGATCCCATCTTCCAGGCCAGTTATGAAGGTATCAAACAATGTTGGGCCCAATATCGACCTCTGGGATCCCATTGGTAACAGGTTGCCCATTCGAAAAGGAGCTGTTTATCACTCCCCTCTGTATTTGTGTGGTCAGTCTGTTCCCCACCCACTGGTCTAAACTGCAATGCATTTATTGCTCTCATCACATGAGCAGAGAATGTTACTTTGCCATATAGGATGATCAAGTGTTTCAATCACAATTTGCGCTTGGTGAATCCATGCTGGCTTTTCCTGATCACCTGCTTCATCTGACTTGTCATAGCTCCCCAGAGGATTCATTCAGCAGGGACAGAAATGAGACTGATGGGCCCAAAATTTCCTGGATCCTCATTTAAGCCCTTTTTGTAGACAGAGTAGATAGTAGTCTTCTTTCCGTCTTTGGGACATCCTCTGATCCCCACAGCTTCTCAATTATTATGGAGAATAGCCTCCAAAAAAATGTCAGCAATCTCTCTTAGCACTCCTGGATGCACATTTTTAGGTCCCATTAATTTATTGGGGTCAAGCTCCTGTAACGACTTACACATCAATGCTTCCTTCACTAGCAGTGGTTCTGTGTTTGCATCAACCTGGATTTTTGTCCCCAAGGTAGTTCCCAAGTTCAGCAGTACTGTTTAAGTTTGGGGTGAAGAAAGTACAGTAATTTCAAAATTATAAGCCGCATCTTTTTCATTGAAGAATCCAGCCTACCCCAGTGATGCGGCTTATATTCAGGTGCGGCTTATCTATGGACAAATACCAGCAAAATGCCAACCCAGAAGTGAGAGCTGGCCAAGCAGAGAGCTGCCACTGAGCAGCTGCCAGGCAGGTGGGGAGCGGGCTTTGCCGAGTGGGGCAGGCTTGCCTGCGGCAGAGCCACCAAGGTGCCAGGTGGGCTGGCGGCGGAGTCACCGGGGAGAGGGACAAGCCGGCCAGCAGCAGGGTCACCGTCGCTGCCAGGAGGGGCAGGCCGGCGGGGGAGCCGTGTCAGTCGGGGCTGCCGCACGTCCGCTTGGCGCGGGGCTGTGCCTTCCCACTGTGCCGCTGGTCAGGGCCACCGCGTCGTGCCACCGGTCAGGGCCATCCTGCTGTGCCACCAGTCTCACTGTGTTGCCGGGAGCATGGGACCACTGGGAACGGGGGCTGTAAGAGGGAGGGCCAGCCCCTGCCACTGGGAGCTGTGAGGAGCGGGGGACCGTCGGGAACCATGGGTGCGCAAGGGCGGGCCAGCCCCTGCCTCTGGGAAGCTCAGCTGTGTGGGGCCGGGCAGGAGCATCCCGCCCCCTCTGCTGCGCGGAGTTTAAAAAAAAAACAACAAAACTGCGGCTTATATTCGGGTGCGGCTTATATGGGGACAGATCCCGTGGTCTTCCGAGCTACCCGGAAGTGTGGCTTATATTCAGGTGTGGCTTATAACCGTGAAATTACTGTACACTAATTTCACATCTACAAGGCGCACCAGAGTATAAGGCTTACCGGAGTATAAGGCGCATTTCTAGGTTGCCAGCAAGTCACTGTACTTGTTCCATATATAAGGCTCCCCAGCGTATAAGGCACACCTTTTTTTTGAAGCGAGGATCCGTGTGCAAGAAAGTAATGAATTAGTAACAGAATACTGTCATGCTCAATTTGCAAAGTTTTCACAGCTCAGCATAGACTTTAAACGCAGCTCTAGGCCCGGCACTCCCTCCCTGCCCCTGGCCCCATGGCCCCGCAGCCCTGCCATGGGACCCTGGCCCCTGGCCTGCCCGGGGCTGCTGTGGGGGGCGGCCCTGGCCCTGATCAGGGCTAGGTGGGCTCAGCTCAGGGCTGCTGTGAGTTTGCACTTCCAGGTTGGCAATTTTCTGAACTTCGTCCATAAATAAGGCACACTTCCGGGTTTGGATCAAAACTTCAGTCAAAAAGGTATGCCTTATACAGGTGAAATTACTGTATTGGTAATCTCTGCCTTTGCAGTGGCGATGTGATTAATTCACACCCTCTATTTAACAGGTAGGTTCCTACCAATATATGATACATTATTTTTCTTATCGTGCATTGTGTTCTCTGTTTATTTTGTCACTGTAGTGGAAGAATCATCACACAAGTCAGTCTACTGAGAGAAATAACTCATTTGTCAGAATATCAACAGGTCGACAATTACAGTGAGGACAGAAATATCTATGAGAATTGCAGACATTAAAACAATCGAAATCACAGTTCTCTAGTGAACCAATTACAGTAAACACTCCAGGTATCAACTGAGCTCAGAAAGTACAGTGAAGAGGTATTTAAAATACTCAGTATGAATAACAATTTCCTTAGGTACACAAAACCAGTTTTTCTGAATTTAATCTAATAGTTCACATTCTATATAGCATTTGTCATTGACTGGAACATAGATGGACATGAGGTCAGCCTCTGCTCTCCAGTGTAAAAGAAGGACACTTTTAAAAAGGCAGAAGTCTTGCTGGAAGAGATTGTGATAGCAAGATTCAAGACAGCAAATAGAAAAAATATTAGAAACTGTTATTTAAAATTTTCCAGTTTCTGACAAATTATGTTGAAACAGCATCATTGGTTGTTGAATTATGCAACTGTTATCACAGAAGTTTGTGGGGCTTTTGTCCCCCTTTATACACAACAAACAAATCACACTTCATCAAACTTACCACATATACTCCTTCAGAAAGAGCCATTTACAGAAATATTGCGAGTGACCTCTTCTTTGTGGAGGTCCTGAATCACATAAACCAGATATTGCTGAAGTCTGAGAGCAGTGTAATTTCGTTCTGCTCCCTACACTGCGAAATATAGAACCACTGGTGTCATGAAATCGAAGAAGTATAAAAATGAAAGTTCTTACTGATAGAAGCATGTGGAGTCTATATTAAATTAAGAAGGATGGAAACAGATCTGTGACTTTTGAAGTACATGAAAAACTACAGCACCACCAAAGGCACCAGCAGGTCAAGGGTGTAAATGGAAATAACTACTTTAGGGACAGACTGTTCAGGACCCATATTGAAAACCTGTGTGCAGCATATTTTCACAAAATCAATTTATTTGCAGCAACTTGGGAACTTTAGGGTTTATGAAATATAGTTATAGCCCAACTGTCACCAAAAAATAAGTTTTTTGAAATTAGAAAACATATTGAAGGCTGTGCCCCTTCAAGATAAACAAAGAAGAAACAAATGAACAAAATTCAATACTATTTCTTTCCATAAAAATCTAATGTCTGTTTCGTGATATTTACCTCAAGCAAATAAATTATTGCATTTTTATGTATGTGCATGTGTATTTATAAATACGTGTGTGTGAATGTGGGCATGTGAATGTGTGAATGTGTGCAAAGCACACACACTTCTGTGGTCATACAGAGTTGGTATGGTTTAATGAAAAGTATTTTACTTATTGTTCACAAGTGGTTTTTAGAGAAGAGTCAAATATGATTGATAATATTTTCCAGAAGCCTAGTTAAACCTAATATGTTTTGCTATTTTGCATTTATTTAAAATTAATTAATAATAAATTTTAATTTGTTTGAGAACAATTTAAAATTAAAAATAGTTTAAATTAAATTATTTTAAAGTAGGATATGTTAAGATTTGCACAGTTAAAATTGCATACAAATTAAGCAAACTGTATTGTGCAATACATGTTATGGAGGCACAGTCAGCAATTAAGCACTACTGAGTCATTCACTTCACTGAAAGGATGCAAAGATATATTAATGATTAGAGTAAAAATGCCTCTCACTGTTTCTTAACACTTGTTTTGATTAAAAAGACATAATCAGGTAGGAAATATTGGCTATGATTTGTGCAGGTTTTGTTTTACTAGACTGGCTAGTCTCCCTATTTAGCATTTTTAAAGTCCCATGGAATAACATAACCTAAATTTTGTACCCTGATCCAATATTCACTACTCAAATCACTGTGCACTCAGTGAAAAAATATTTTAAAAGTTTGAGAGTATACTCACTCTTAGTCTCCAAAGCCCAGTTAGTTTCATTCATTACTTTATTCATTGCTATTACTTCACACCATACATCTACTCTCTTGCAGTGTTGCTTTTTTTTTTTTTTTTTAATTGTTGTTGTTGTTGTTGTTAATAGGGAGAGATCAAGGGATAGTCTTGCTGCAGCCTGGTAACGCAAAGGTCTGTATAATTAGAACCTTCAGAAGGAAGAAGTTGCCAAAGAACTCTTTGCCTTTGATGGTCTCTTAGGGCTGTCTGCAGAAAATGGAAATAGCTTTTAGCTGCAAGATTTGGGGCACAGTGCAGCAGCTGAATTGAAAGTCTCAAAAATAGCTTATAAAGCCCTCTTTATGCCCACCCCTTGTCTGGCTTGCTTTCTTCCTCTTAACTGTTCAAAACGTTTAGCAGTTAAAGAAGGCAGTCAATAAGTGGAGACATAAAGACTCAGAGGAGATAGAAGCGTTCTCATGAACTGGCAGAGACTGGAATGGATTTATTTACTCTTGAATGGTGCTTCACATCAGGCAAATCAGAGAATCTAATAATAGGTTCATTCCAGATTATGGTATATTCTGTTTGAGCATTGTATTTTCAAGGAGAATTGTCAGGGAACCCTATTTATTGCCGTTTATAGCATAATGTAGACTCAGTTTCTACTGCTGTCCTCAGTGGGACACGAAATTGAAAACAGTCCAAGAAATGTCTTGCAGTAAGACTGTAAGTGCCAGGAAAGCAGAGAACATACTTGTTTCTGCAGTGTGTGTTCTTACTATTTTCTTAAATAGCCTCTCTAAACCTTAATCTTACCTGAATCACATAAAATATGCATTTCTATAGGTATTGTGCTTGGGAAATCAAATTAGTATGTAATGAATATTTATATGTATTCAACTACATGTACACACACAAACATGTGTGCGTACATGTGTTAGCATTTTAAAAACCTTTTCTACAGTTAATAGTGACCTGAATATTAACTCATAAATGAGAATAATGTAATTTTATCTACTATGAAAATAATGTAAATAATGTCCTCACCTGCAATTAATTCCAAGGAAATTCACAGTTAACAAAAGTTGCAAGGTAAACCAGATCACTGTGTTTATGTCAGGAATATTTTCTCCCTGAAAGCTTGTGTTCAGAGAGTTAAGAGTGTATTCTAGTTCCTGCATCTATTTTGCAAAGTTTTGCTCGTTACAGAGTCAATATAGCTATCATTGTCAAGATTTTTTTATTCTAATTGGTTCTAATATTCTAATATTAGAAATAGGTTCTAATATTCCACTGAAGAAACAGTTATACAATGAAAATATTTTTTGCATTACATTGATCTGCAGAAATCTTCAATAAAATTAATGGGACATATTTTCTTATAAACAAGAAGACAAAGAAATACCATCTGACATTTCAGACAGGAAAGCCAAAGGCCTACTCTTATAAATATTATAAATTTTAACGAATTTTGTCTTTCCATCATAATCACAAAATTGATGCCTCTTCCCATTTAAATGTTTTGAAAGCATGATCTCAATTAAAATCTCTTTAATTTTTATATTCTTGTTAAAATAACGGCAAGAAATTTTCTAAACTGCATGTATTTCTTGAAATAAGAATTAAAAATAGCCTCTTGCAAGCCAAAAAAATTCATTTTATATAAGAAAATTAAATACTGTCAGCTTTTAAAGAGCTGAAGAACAGTAAAGACCAGGAGTCACTGCTGAGCATCTATGGGAAATAGTTTTTACACCTGGTGCCATCTGCTTTTAGAAGTGTTAGAGAGCAGAAATAAGTAAGAGCTATCTCTTTTAAAGATATTAGGAAATAAGAGGAAAATGTAGAAGGGTAGCATACAATAATGGGAGGTATCACTTGTATAAAAAGCCTACAACAATATGGTTTTATTCAAATGCCAGTTAAAAGAATTAGATCTATAAGAATGCAAAACTTTCAAATAATTCCCTGTTTGACGGAATATGCATGGACCTTTCTATTTTGGGCAAGCCCCAAATCTCTATGCAATATTTGCTTTCTTTGTGAAATTCATATTGATTTACTCTTGCTTTTGTTTGTCTTTGTATTTTGCAATTGCATCTTGAATTTCTACTTATTATTATGGAAGAAATAAATCACACAGTTATGGTCCTATTGTTTACAGCAACAACTAATCATCCTTTTCTGGAAAATAGCACTACTGAGGTTCCTTGCTGTGAAATTTCTATTCAGCTCCTGGCAGATTTGAATGTTTCTTTATGACAGAAACTACACCTCCCACAAGGCAGTGGGAAATAAAATAGAAAATAGAGTTGAGTATTGTGATTAAATAATAGAAATGTCTTGGTTCCATTCAAAGACAGAGTATGCTTGGATAGGTTAGACCAATGCAGAATAAAATAGTTCTTTTTTTCATTATGTCCAAACAAGCTTATAATAATTTAAAATGTTTTTAACATATAAACTTTGAATTACAATTGGGTTTGAAATATGCTTAAGAAAGCATTCAGAACTTAGAGAGCTTGACCAGGTTTCAAGACATAATGAGAATATGAAATACCATACTAAATGTTCCTTAACCCTTGCAACTGTAAAGTATAACCTAAGAATGAAAGTGATGACAGTACCCACCAAGAGTTTTTTTATCCATCATCATTGAAAAGAACAACCAAATTGCATTTTGTGACTAGCTGATGAAATAGTTATCACAGATCACAGAGATGGCTTGGTAACTGTCAAAGTCAGAGGATATTGCATTGTCCATTGTCACATAAACATGAAATTATTTATTTTTTATAAATTGCTAATAACTTTTTAAAAAGTTCATGACTACCTAGGCACATACTTAGGGGTAACTGTTTCATTTGAAATCAAGTTTGACTACATCAATTATATGATCATTTTTTCTTTCTGATTTTGATGTTTTGTTCAATGACTACTGCTTGATTATTTCTACAGTTCTACAAGCTCTACAAAGATAAAAATGGTGAAAGCAGTGATTTTCTTTAGTAATAGAGTTGTGTCATGATCTCACAGCACAATACCTGTCTAATGTGAGAATGTTGTCATTTCTTTTGATCCCAAGTTTGTCTTACTAGTTTCAAACATCCTTCTTGGTGTTTAAAATTACTTCTGAGAAATTTTGGTAGCCAGTACCATTTTAGTCTATCACATATTTTTGGTCTTCCTGTCAAAAAAGGCAAACAGAACCCACTTTAGGCATACTCTTGAGAACTCCATTGACCATCAGAAAATATGTAAAAATGATAGCTTTAATTCAGGCTTTAAAGAAAAATCTATTTTCCACTGACACATGACACAGTCTGAATATATATTTGGCTCATGCAATGGCAGAGTTGACCTGAAGCCTAAGTGTATTTACTGATTTTTGCTGCAACAAATTTTTTCAAGGTAGCTGGTATGAGGCTGTGTTTTGTATTTGAACAGGAAACAGTGTTGATAACACAGGGATGATTTAATTTCTTCTGAGTAAGGCCCTTTCTGCCCCTCACAGCATCCCACCAGTGAGGAGCCTGGGAGTGCACAGGAAGCTGGGAGGTGATATAGCAGGGACAGATAGCACCAACTAACCAAAGCAATATTCTAGCCCTCATGACATGATGCACCGTATACAAAACTGGGGGGTTATATTTTTTATATTTTTTTTTCTCAAATTTGCCCTCCCAATTCTCCCCTTGATCCCACCAAAGGGGAAGTGAGTAAGTGGCTACATGGTGGGTATTAGCCAGCATGGTTTAAAACAGAAAACAAAGTATTGTATTGAATTTAGCCAGGACAAGGTTAGCTTTCTTCAAAGCAGCCTGTATGATGCTGTGTTTTGAATTTGTGACTAAATCAGTGTTGACAGCACACAAGTGTTTTATTGGTGGACAGGACTGGCACAGAATGCAGCCCTTCTCTGTCTCCCACTCTGCTCTCACAGTGAGTAGGCTAAAAGTGGGGAAGAGATTGAGACACAGCAGGGAAAGCTGACCAGAATTGAAAAAAGGGATATTTTATGCCATATGACACCATACCCAGCAGTAAAAGCTGGGTGGTATTCTTTCCAAAATAACTTGCTTGCTGGGTGGCTGTGCACCAGTCTGCTTTTTGGGCAGAACAAATGACTGTGTTTTTGTCACTTGGTATTGAAAATTCCCCCATCCCCTGCCCCCCCACCCCAACTTTTCCTTCACTTAGTGAGCTGCTTTTGTCTTGACCCACAATTTTTTCTCAATTTTGCTCTTCTGGTTCTTCTCAGAGTGAGGAGGAGTAAGCAGCTGGGTGTCTACGATCAACTCACCACAGGAACAAAACCTTTCTAGTCAATCCCTGTTTCACATAAAATTATAGTAAAGGTTGTTAGGGTCTTATTATTAAGACAATAGAATTTTCAAATTACATGTTAACATTATCACATTCCAGACATTAATTAAAGCTTCAAATGGACAATGCCTTACACTAAAATTCTGGTCTAAGCCATAAATAAGAGTCATAAGAGCATACTATAGTAACAAGAAAGAACTCTATCACAGTTTAAAGCAGAGGACACCTACAGCTATCTGTTTCTTCCTCTTTCAAAATTGAGGTTTTTTTCTTACTTTCTGAAAATTACATTTCTTTCATCTTCCCTATCTTTTCTGACTTAGAACTGTTTTCACTGATGTACTTCTGTATACAAATATGTAAATTGCATCATTGAAATAGAAGGCACGAATGAAATGTCAATACTCTCTTTGCATCTGATGGTTTATTCCCACCATGTGTTTCAATGGGAAGACTAAATGTCAAATATTGGCAATTACAAGATGAACACATAACATTTTATATATTTGGTGGGTAAAGAAGGAAAAAAATCACTGAAACTGTATTTTCATTTAAACTCCTGTACAAGTAAGAACATAATTAGTCTTAGTTCTAGAAAAAATTCACATACTCAATACTTTGAGTATCCTAGTACAAACTTAAATACATTGTGTCACATCTGAGAAGGAATGGATGTCATGACTGAAGAGAACTTGATAGAGCACATTGACAATTAAAATCCCTAGTAATATCTATGGAATATATACTGTTAATTCAGTTAACCTATACAGTTTACAGCTAAGGCTCTCACATTCATATTAAATTTAGACAATTTAGTCTACATATATATACCTGGTACCAGATATTCTCTGTCTCTATCTAATATTCTAGTTCAGGTAATCAAATAATTTTCATTTGGAGATAAGAAATGTGATAAATTGGCTTTTTACACTTGTCAACCACATATGATCACCTTTGAAACTTAGTCATCAAGCAAACTGCCGCTTCTCAGAAATATTAAGCAGCTGCTCCAATTAAGAGTCTTCAAAATAAAAACTAGATAGGTGTGTCTTTTCAACTTTTCTCAAACTGCTATACTCTCCATCATATGTGCAGTAAAGAAGTTCTGTGACTGTGGTAAGAAGTGTTCACATTTGTACCAACAACAGGTATAAGTCACAGTATCTTTCTTGAGTAAAGCTGTAAACAAGTGTACATTAGACAAGGATCCATTCCATCTACCAAGCACAATGCACTCAGCACTGTTACAGTGCCCTGGAGACCCTGCAGTTATTGTGTTTCAAATCCATTTTGCTTGTTATGTAAGACCATAACTTGTTTGTTTGGGTTTTTTTTTCCCTTTTCATTACCTTGCTGATAATAAAGGTTGAATTAATGCTACTAATGTCCTGATTCTTTAGAAAGCAAATAAAACCTCCTGTACTATAATCAGGTTACAGAGATTATGTTTTTATCAGTGGAAACTTAGAGAATTTTTTATCAGCATTGTTTTTATAAAGATTTTTCTGAAAATTTCTCATATTAAAGTATCTGATGTTACATGGCTATACATAAATAATATTGGGAGTCTGAGAAGACGTGCATAATTTGCATGAGATTGCTGCCATTGAATAGGAAAAACAAGTTAACTCATGCCAATAAATTTTCATTATACATATGTCGCTGTAATGTACTTTCCATCTATCCAGCAGAAAAGTCTAATTCAAGTTCCCCTTTTCACACACCCACAGCTTTGGAACTTGGAATCTGACTCTTATATAATCAATTGGTAAAAAATAAATACAATAATTTTGCACTTAGAAGCCACACCTGGCAATAAGCCACACTTCTGCGTTGTTGGAAAGTCCATGGAATTTGTCCATAAAGAAGCTGCACTGGGTGATAAGCTGCAGTTTTTTAATTTCGTTTTTTTTCTTGCACAGCAGAGAGGGAGGGTCCCCGTCATGCCTGCTCATTCCCCCACTTGGCTCCTGCCACCTGGGGCCAGCTGTGGCCGTCTGTTCCCACTCCCCCATGAGGTTGCTGAAGGGCGGGGAACACCTGCTCCCCTCGCGGCTCACACTTCCGGGTTGATATCTCGCAGGAATTTGTGCATATATAAGCCACACCAGGTGAAAAGCTGCACTTCTGGGATTGACTCGAAACCTCAGTCAGAAAGCTACGGCTTATAAGTGTGAAATTACTGTATTCTTTTCACATGAAACTGTTTGGTTTTGCACAATCAGTGGAAAGCTCTTCTAGATTCCTTCAAAAATATTACTGGGTTTAATTTTGTTTCTTCTGACACATTCTTTGATGACAGCATTTGGACCACTTTGTTTAAATTTAATTTCTTAAAAAATTAAGACATCATTCTGACTACAGTCTTTAAAGCTCATTTGACATATTTTATTTATACAGGATATGTGAAATAAATATTTGAAACATGATCAAAAATGTAATTTCACATTATAATTTTGATCTGCTCAAAAAATTAATATTTACTACCAATGAATTGTATGCCTGATGAAAAAAGATGACTTCAAATGTCTTTCATTCCATTCTAAAAAGCATGTCTACAACATATAATAAATTTTAAATAAGAATACAGTGTGGAACATTATTCCCTGCATGTTAACTTAGTGACTCATCAAAACACTAATGAAAACTTGTATTAGCATTCTAATTATAATTTTTAAAAGTGATGGACACAAAACTGCTGGGTAATGCTGAGAACTGAAGTTTCATCAGTGATGGTATAATGATGGAGGGTACTATTTTGTAAGTGGAATGATTTTATTTAAGTGAAATGAATAGGGAGTGTGTGTTGAATCCTGGAAACATATAATGACACCTTAAAGATAATTGATTTCCAAACTTCCTGCTGTGGGTAGACACCTTCCACTAGACCAAGTTGCTGAGAGGCTGATCCAATAAGGCATTAAACACTGCCAGTGATGGGGTACTCACAGCTTCTCTGGGCAACCTGTTCCAGTGCATCACCACCCACACAGTGAAGAATTTCTTCCTAACATCTAATCTAAATCTACTTGCTTTTACTTGGAATCTATTCCCTCTTGTCACGTCACTACATGCCCTTGTAAAATGTCCCACTTCATCTGGTTTTCAGGCTTCCTTCAGATACTGACAACCACAAGAAGGTCACCAGCCAGATTTTGACAGACTGAACAATCCCAATTCTCTCAGCCTTTCCTGGCTGCTCTATCCTTCTGTTTAACTTCTTGTCCCTCCTCTGGACCCATTCCAACAGGTCATGTTCTTCCTGTGCTGGGGACCCCAGAGCTGGATGCAGCACTGCAGGTGGGATCTCAGCAGAGCAGAGGAGCAGAATCCTCTCCCTTGCCCTGCTGCCCATGCTGCTCTGGCTGCAGCCCAGGACACATTCGGCTTTCTAGGCTGCAAATTCACATTGCCAGATCACATCCAGCTTCTTATTCACCAGCACACCTAGGTATCTCTTGTCTGGACTGTTCTCAATTTCATTAACATATACAGTAACTTCACGATTATAAGCCGCACCTGAATATAAGCCGCACTTCCGGGTAGCTGAGAAGACCACGGGATTTGTCCATATATAAGCTGCACC
>VRYO01001463.1:78295415-78357136 GCA_009812075.1 Sialia sialis | reverse complement strand
ACTTATAATAGTGAAATTACTGTAAGTTATCATAAATATTGTATAAAGCAGCTGACTTATATGCTTGTCTATTTTCATAGCCCTTTGTTGATTACTGAAATAAAATTACCTCCTTTTTTTTTTAATTTGCATTTGATCCTGATCACTTCATAAAGTTATTTAATCACCTTAGAGTTGTTTCATACACTCATCACTCAATTCTTCTCAGTTCAGAAGAACAATAGTCTATTATGCAAACCAAGGGTTTTTTTCTATTTTTCAGTTTCTTCCTAGAAAATATTATTACATATTTCTATTTCAGATTAATTCCTAACTGCTTTTGGTTTTGCAAAGTTGAAATTTATAACATACATACCTTTTGGGTTACTCTGTTTCTCTCTCCCTTCTTTCTCCTATATGCTTGTCAGAGGTTGAAATGTTGTGGTTCATGGCTGAAACATTCTTATGAAGAACTTCTGACTATTATGGCAAAACTGTCTAAAGAAGCAACAGCCACCAAAGCCCTTGTCCCTCTGAAGATGGCTCCTAAGGAGAACTTTGGACTGTGAGTTAAGCTGCCTAAGCGAATAAGAGATAAGATGCTATTATTCAGTCATCTCAGGTATAGCAAAAAACAAACCTGTCTGAAGGAGTAGAATGCTGAACAAGAAAGCCAAATCCAGCAGCTGTGATGAAAATCATCTCTGACTTGGTTTGGGGTGGGGGAGGCCACAGCCCACAGACCCATCTGCTGAAGGCAGGTTTACACAGACTGCTCCAAATGGAGGAGGTTTTGGGTGTGTGGCATAACCTCGGTCAGAGGCAGTGAACACCCATCCTCCCTTACACAAACTCGATCAGTTGTAAATGCCTCCACACCAGGAAGGCCACATCCACAAGACATTCATGTGAGAGGCAGCTGAGGGGTGTCATAATCCATAAAAGACTCCGAAAATGCTACCCAGACTCATTCCTCAGGCCTTGCACCACAGGACTGCATGGGATGCAAAGTGATGCACCTAATCCAGACTCTGTTGCAAGAGACAGTGCCAAACTTGCTTCCCTTAGGGGAGGTACCTGTGCATTGGCCTGAAAATATATTAATCTGTTGGATTTTATGTTTTTTGGGAGTCGTTCACAACCAAGAAGTCCAGCTAGAGAGGACCAATGGAACATCATGGGGATCCATGGAGTGATGATATTTTCTTTAATCTGGTTCTGTCACTATCTCTCTGTTCCTCCACCTCTTTTATTTGTTTATTTTCCATTTCCTCTCTCTCTTTCATTTTTACTATTAAATAAAATCCATACTCTTGAGTCTAGCATATAATCTCATTTGCACCTTAATTCAGGCAGAGACATCTCTAATACTTTTAATAACCAAACCATAACAATGCTTCACTAGTATTTGTTGCTCACTGTTAAAAATCAAGAAAAGTCATAAAAACATTTGACATGTTAGCCTAAAGAAGTAGTAGAATATTTTTTATTGAGAGCAATTCTTTTTTGCCACATCCTGCAACTTCCAAAGTTTCCTCTGAGTAAGCTTTATGCTTCTTCAGAGCAAAATCAACCTTCAGTTTCCAGAAAGATAATTATAGAAATACAAGAGAAAGGTAAATAATGTAAATAAACGCAATGATTGTCTACTACAATTTGGTTTTGTTACTGTTTTTATTTAAAAAATTCTATTGCTTTCACAGACTTATTTTCCCATATGATTAGATGGTTTGCTCTTGGCATTCATTCCACATCTCCTGTACTCTAAAATAATCTATCACATTTTTCAGGAGTTGAATGACTTGGAGCTTTCATTTGTCATTTATGGTACAGTATCTTCACACAGTTTATTGGCTTGTGGGGGTTTCTGAGCTCTGTAGTGTATTTTGGGCTTAAGAATACTTCCAGTAGAAGACTATCCCTTTCATTTGTGACAGTATCAGCCTGTTAGCAAGACATACAGTAGTATAAAATACCCTAGGATGCCTATTAGCCCTCAGAGTGAAGACATAAAGTTGACATGTGTTAATTTTGCCTGCCAGTTTGCATCAGTTGGTAATGAATGGATGTGATATATTGTGGTGACATGAAGACAAGCATTGGAGTTTTCTATCAATAGACACTTAATCTGCTTTCTTAACAGTTTAACTGAACAGATCTTCCTTCGCTCTTCTCATTGAGAACATGATAGCATGAGTGTTAACATCACTCAAAAAAGAAAATGCCATCTAACTCAGAAAATATGGTATGCAGAAGAACATTTCCTTTTCCAGTTCATGAGGGCCATTATGTCCAGGGACTTTGTATAAAACACAAACAGTGCAAAGGAATGACTTCTTTATTGTCTCTCCCATATTTTAGATGACTTGCTTCTATCTAAAGATACACACAGTCTTGAAAAGTGCTTTTTAAAATGCAGCCACTGAAGGTTACAGGTACAGCTCTTGTTTTATACATGAAATCTAATTTCTTTGACACCTTTTAAACAGTATTATAGATTTATATAAATATTATTATATTCGTAAGTACCTTTGTAGAGTTTGTTTACTGTAATATTTTGACAAAGAGTCGATTGAGCATCTTGTGAGATCTGTTTTTTTATTTTCCACTGAATGGCTTTTCTAGCCCAGAACCCACTAAAACCCAGCATAATTTTGCTTTGAGCACAAAACTTTCTTCTAATCCAATTAATGAAACCCAGACCTCTATAATTCAGGACATTGTCTCTAGCCTTTTTGTTTCCTTGATGCAATTGTTAAAACCCATCATGTTACCATTAAGGTCTTTGACTGTGAATAATTTTATGTTTGATGACCTTTATTTGCTTTCCGCTTACAAGATTTAATGGACCGTATACTCTTATTTTCTTGTCTTTTCTTATTTTTCATACTCACCCTCATTCATCTTCTGACATCTACTTGCTTCAATGCCTCCTTTCTCCCAGCTATCCCTTTTATTCTTCCGCAGACTCTTCCTTCCTTTTTGTTCCTTCCCTAAAGTGTTTGATACTATAACTGTGTGAATTCAGTAAATTCTCTGCATGTAATCCAGAAAACAGAAGTTAATTACTTTCAGTTACGTAATTTTCATGCCTCAGTTTCCTCACAGTCAGGAACTGGGGAATTGATGTACAAATACTCACATCCACTGCCTGTTCAAATACAGCTGGATTTATAGGCATGATAGAATTAAACAGTTTTGTGAACCTCTCAAAGATTAATTCTCAGAGCAGTAATAATCTAACAAATATTTCTTCCCTTTCCAAAAGATAATTCCATGAATTCTGATGATCTACGTCTATATTTAACAAGAGACACTGAAGCTGTGTGGCGTACACTGAAATATTCAATGAAATAAAAATTGTCTTGTGTATTTTCTCAAACAGACTGAATGTATTTATATTCCTGTGTTGCCATCTGTATAGTATTAATAGTATTAATCATACTAAATATTACATTGAAAATTAGAATATATTTAATACCTAAATATAAGAGAAAGGTAATAAAGGAAGGCTTAAAATGAAGAGTATAAGTACTAAGCTTTAAGTATCTTTAGAAAGCTAATATATGTTTTTGACTTAGGTTTAAACAATGAAGAAGAAATTGTCTGATTCTTAATCCATCTTCCATATTGGATACATATTCTAGATCCTCTATTATAATGAAAATGTTTTTCATGAAGTTATAAAAGTGAGCTCTGTGGTATTATCAGCTGGAAATATGTACTCACAAAGGAATATGACTCTTTACCTCTCTTAGTTGCCTGACACTTTTGTGGCTAAGTAGAATCTGCCAAGAAGGGTAGGTCCTAAGACTTGGTCTTTAATATGCTGTTTCTAAGTACTGACTGAATTGACCTCTGCAACAGACAGATTTTTATGCGGGTGATCAAATTGTAAAGCAGTGTAATTGATGTGAACATAAATGAAATAAGTAACAAGACTGCAAAAATCATGAATGGAAGAATTGGGGGAGGGATATTCTTTTTTTTCCGTTTGTTTTTTGTTTGTTGTTTTTTATTTTGTAATTTCAGCGAGGGAATTTCAAACTGATTTCTTCTAATATTTACAACATATTCAAATTTTCCAAAAATTTTAGCTATGAATTGCAATTTTATTCAAGCAAAAAATACCTAGAGATCCCTGATTTACATCAGTCTTCAATATCAATATTTTGCTTATGTTCTGGGAACATTCTACTGCCTTGCCTCGCCACGCCTCGTCTCTTTCCACAGAACCTTGATTGTCTTTCACAGGAAAAGAAGGTCAGTAAGGACTACAGACTATTTCCTACTCAAAGTGCTAGATTGTCAGCAAAAAATAGATCTTAGATTCCTGGAAGGAGTGTCAGGATATTGTCTTCCTCATCAAACTGTCTCAAGGCATGAACAGCAGCAAACTAGTGAATTCTCTTTGTGTAGATTGTTCTTGAAAATATTTTCCAAATGTCTTACCTAAGTACCGTCTCTGCACATCTGCCATGCATACAGAGAAAATATTTTTGGAGATCACATTCCCTTGGTCCCTCAAATATTCAGTCTTGGACATCTTTTTCAGACTCCTGGATAAGCTAAACACATTTTCTATACTTCTCATTATTTAATCTTGCTGTCCACTGGATTTTGTCAAATCAACCCTTGCCTTTTCTAAAATCTAAAACCATCTAGAACCTTTTTAGTTTATGCTGTCCAGTGTGCTCAGCTTCTGAACAATATCATGACCCCAGTTTAGCTTGAGGTTCAGTAAAGATCATGACTGCTGCCCAACTAGACAATATTTCTTCTATATTTAGGCAGCTCATTAATCCTACTAACAAGTAGCCTTTTGTACTTTTCCCTCTTGTGTTCCATTTTGGGTTTTTCAGTTCCTTGGTTTAACTTGTCAAAATAATTTTCAATTCTAATCTTTTCCTCCAATACACCTGCTGTCTCTCCTATCTTGGTACTGTTTGCAAATTTGATTGTCTCACCCTTGTTTGTCAATTTCTCCTTCTAGCCCAAGTCCTGTGGATCCCACTCCTTATGTATGAAATCACAAAGCAAATGCTAAAAATATTTCTAAAATATATTTCTAAAAAATTCTGCTGTGGCAAATTATATTCTTACCACAATATTAATGCATGTTAGGGTCAAAGAGGAGTAATATAAAGAAACCACTTATGTACTTAAGTTATGTTACATCTTTACACAAGGGCATTTATAAATACTGGATAAAGCTAGAAATGTATATTACAACCAGTATCACAAGTAAAAATATTAAATTATCTTGCCTATTTATAAATTTCTTATGAATTACATTAGAGTATTCTAAACAAACAGTTGTAAAAGATTATGTCTTTATCATTGTTGCAAAGTGAGTGATGTGTGTTTCAGGTATAATACTCTATTAACTGATTCAAGAAGAACATTTGGCATTTACTTCTGTCTCATATTCCTCATAACAGCAGGAGTGCAAAGTGAATACAAAAATGTAAACTCCTTAATTGATGGGAATAGCAAAGACATTTTAGAAATAAACCAATTATATTCATCAAGCATCTTGAAAGTATCTAATTTTTCAATTGTTTCTTTGTATCATACAGCACCATACTGATGCTCTAATGTTATGGTTTAATTTGTTTTTTCCTTCTTTTATTATGTTAATATGCTGTTTATTTCAGTTCTTACATGACTTCTGTACACTTCTAAAAGGATCTAAAGGATCTGTGGACATTCTCATCCATGTAAATATCTAATATTTTTAAAATCCTTATAAAATTTTGGCTTCACTGATATCAGTGTTGATGCATTCCACAGCATATGTATTTCTTATTCAAAGTGTTTCATGGCAGAACACCTCTGACTAAAGTAGATGATACTTTAGAGTCAAGGAAAATATTCTTCTCTATTTTATACTACCTATCGTAAAAACTGTTTCTTGAGCCAGTTGATATCAGTTTTTATCCGAAGGTACTCTGCTGCTTAAATGAAGTCTCATGTAAACCATACACTGAACAAAACCCACTGCTCCAAAAAAGAGGCCTCACTTTCTTCTGACACCTTTCTAGCACAATTTGGGTCCTGGTCTGTGCCTAGTTTGCTGTTTCATTAGAAAGATCTGTAATATAAAATAAAATAATGCTGTAATAATGACACTCCTATCCAGCGCACACAACAGGAAGGAATGTTATCCAATTTTATAAAACTCACATGTAGAAATAATTGTATGCTTATTTTTCTAGACGCTAGGAAAATTATGCTAATAAAGAAACATGTACATTTTTTTAAACATGTAACACTTCCTAGTTAGAATTGACTGGTTTTATTTGAAGCCATGGAAACAAGATTGAATACTCTCATAATGAATGTGCATGAACTTTAATCCAAATCTGTGAACTACCTGCTGAAAGAAATGAAGGAAACTGAGTATATTAAATTCAGCAGGATGTCTGAACTGCTGATAGGTACAATGAACAGCCAGAGTCTACTGAAGGTTTATTGTCAATGACCTAAGCAAATTAACAGACATTCCCTGGGAGGGGAGATGAAGTAATCAGTTGATTGCCATAGAATCTGGGTGAATACTCTTTCCATCTTCAGTGAGGAAGGACAAAATTAAATACCCCGTCAGTAAGTCTGACATTTCTGACAGGAAAATGGCATTCTGAGTACCAAAAGACACCAATCAGGTCTATAAAGGTAACTACCTAACAGCTCTTTCAGAAATCACCCACAATAAAAAAATCCACAAAATGGCAGCATTTGTTACGAGCATCCAGAAAGATACTTGGAAGAATAATTTTCCCTGCTGTGTGCTATTTCATCTACCCCTCAAATTACTTTAAGCAATCCTGTCTACCTTTTGAGCACAACGTCAACAACAACAAATCTTGCTATCACTCTATGTATTTCTTACATGTGGAATCCTGTATGAAGCTATTTCAGTGTTCCTGCAGAAGGGATAATTTTCCTTGCATTTTTCTTTTTCAACAGAAACTTGTTATGGATGCTTTTATTTCCAAATTGTGGTACTCAGTAACAGAATTTACTGTAACTGAAAGTTTGTACACTTACCTTTCTGAGGTTGCATTCCAAAGACACATTCATCCCATTTCTTTCCACCAGTATCTCTAAAATTCAGTAGTATACTATAGCATACTTATTGAATTGACACTCATTTCAAGAATAACTAGTGTGCTTAAATAATAGCAAAAGTAATAAAAAATTTATTGTAGCTTAAAATTTTGAATAGATTTCTGTACATGTATATGATTGTAAGCTGCACTGCAGTGAAGAGATTAACAAGAATGGTTTCCACCTATAATAGTATGTTTTTACATATAATTTTTGGTGTTTCTAAACCCTGCGCAATAGAATTTTTTCAATTTTCTTTGGAGCAAATGAGATGGACTTCATGGATTCTGCAAAGTTTTTTTCTTTACAGGCTCTAATAGTCATATATTGGGTCAAAATTTTGCTCTTGCTCTATAGAGTATAATTTCATTAAATATGCGTATATAAGCATGCAATCATGGATGTATGAGAAAAGAATTAATTTCTGAGTTTTTTACTTTTATGCAATCTTCTGAGGTGCAATAGAACACCTGAATTATTAGCTATATGTAGGGTTTATTTTTAAAAGTTAGATTTTTAAAGAAAAAAATGAAATTTCTAAATGTCATGGGTAGTATAGATGCATTTGCTGCTCATTCTATTTTCTAATAATCCCACCTGCAAATATCTAATCTAAACATGTTGAAAGGCAATGGATGGCACCAGGAAATGCAATAACTCTGCTACCCCACATGTTCCTTAAATCTGGAATGGAGAAACATACATTTTCCCACGGCTAAGATACTGACGAGATTTCTACTTTTTTCACCATTTTCTGTACTGAGGTGTTCTCCTGCTAGGCTCTATATGGTGCTCTAACTGCAACACCCATAGTCATATATTAAATAAATAAGAAAAAAACCCATGGACTATATATTATAGATGTATGTTGCTGGTTTTGAATATTTCTCATCACTTTCAAAGGCAGCAGTTTAATAATAAACTCAGTTGGAAACCAGGCTCTGAAACTCAAACACACAAAGCAGGATAAAGGAGAATATTACAGCTCTGTTTCAAGCTTATAAACTATTGTAACATATCCTTTATCTTAAATTTTTGTGGTTTATCTGTCTGCCATTGTTTCTGGAGGAACACCAGGACAACTTTCCCGGAGTACTGATGGCCTCTAAAGACTTCTCAGCACAGGGAAAATAATGTGAATGAACACTTGCCCATGCTCTCCTATGGAATTTTCTGCAAAAGGTAAAATGTTGCCACAGAGTTTTCCAAAATGAGGATCTATGATGAAAAACTTCTGCCTTCTATCACAGCCCTCTGAAACATTCTAGATAAGACCTCCTAGAACTGCTTTTTGAAAGTATTTTACTCTTTCTTCAAGTTATGTCTTATCAGACAGCAACAAAGGAGATGGGTAAGTCTTGAAATTACTTGCAATTTCAATAACTTCATGTGTCCTATAGTTCAAAAGAAGATGGTGTATTGGTGATGTAAATTCTTTCTCCTCCCTTGCTGAAGCATTTTCTCAAAACTACAAGTGGGGAATCATCTGCCTTGCTACCATCCTTACTTATTCAGAACTTTTCTGTATGGGATGATCCATTTGAATGAAGTTCTGACTATGAGTTTTATGCATAATGTTTCTAATGATGAGATGTGACAGGGTGTGAAAAGTTACAGGACTTTCACTTTTTCCTCCACAATTACATGGTAACTACAGAGCATAAATGAATATGACCTCATAGCTGTGATGCCTCTCCTTTCTACAGATAAGCATGTATGGTTGTCTCACTGCATTATAATGATAGAAAAATTAACCAAAATGGGAGCGGGTTTTTTCAGTTTGAGTCATCATCTTGGTGATATTTTTCTTAAACACACACTGAAATTAGATTCTCAAAGATCTTAGTTTAATCATGCATCTGTTCTTAAAGTTTTCACATTTTTTGCTACTTTCATTAAATAGATTTCAAGTTTTTTCACATTAATCAACTGAAGTTGTTCTGTTAATTTCCTTCCATATATTTCAGAATATGCCATAGTATAAAATATGAATTATATCTAGGAAATTGATTTTAAAACATTGTTTAAGTACACAAGGTGTTTTTAGATGGAAACATTGAGGTGTGTCCATTTTATGTAGCATAGAAATGCTGAGGCACATATTTCTTATTGTTTATTTGCTGAGAATAAAAGGTAGAGGCTTTACATTAAGCCTGAATCATCAGATGCAGAAGCGAGCCTCAGTATTACTGCTTCTACAACTCAAGTAAAATGCTATTGCTAGTGGCAGCCTGTATTATTGATCTAGGGTGGCTTGTGGAAGAAGTAACCTTTTGTCTGCCAAAGTAAAGGATCTATGTTTTGTTGAGTTCCTCAGCCTCAGTATTTCCATAGCTACATTCTCAAGTGGTTAGGCATCATTTATGTTTGTTTGTATGAAATGAGAAATCAAATGTTCACTAGAGCACAGGTGAGAGTGAGAGTAATTAGGTCTTCAGCCTGCTGATTAAGATGCTCACATGGGAGGAAAGGAGGAGAGGCTGGTTCCAGACCCAGCTCTACATGTATGACTATGCCCAGTACACACCTGGAACTCCTTGACACTGGGAGAAACCGGAAAGATATATGCTATACTCATACTACTGAATGCTCTCAATCTTATTCAGAATCACCTTGGTCTCTTATCTATCCAAATGGTGCCTTGGGCTGTCTTTGGTTGAGCCTTGCTCCAAGATTGCTCCCTCAATTTATCAAAGCAGATGATAGACAACAGCAACCAGAAATATTTTCTGACACTCCAGTTTATTAATTAATTAATATGTAGTATTTAAATATTTAATCTAATATTTGTTTCAGGTAAAATTAATAAAATATTCATTTAATTAAATCACATCCATACAACTGTTACAGATTCTATTATAAAGAGGAATCAGGCAAGTACATGCTTAAAAAAAATACCACTAAGACAAGACAGAAAATTATGATTTCATTAAGTTTTCAATTAAGACTACATTAGATTCAAAATATTTCATCATCTAAAGTAACTTGTAATCAAAAAAAGTTACCACATTAAAAGAGATTATTTTAATAAGGGATGAACTGCTTGAGAGCAGTGGTGCTTAGAAGGACTTTGGGATGCTGGTGGAGGAGAAACTGGGCACAACTAAGCAATGTGCATGTCCAACCTGGAAAGCACAAGTGTCCTGGGTTGCAGGGCCAGCAGGGCAAGGGAGGGGTTCTGCCCCTCTGCTCTTTTCTAGTGAGACAGCACCTGGAACTCTGCATCCAGCTCTGGAGTTTGCAGCAAAGGAAGGACATGGACCTGTTGGAATGAGCCAAAGGAGGGACATCAAGTTGAATACAGGGATTGTGCATTTCTCTTCCAAGGAAAGATTGAGAGAATGGGGATTGTTTAGTGTGAAAAGGGAAAGTCTGTAAGATGACCTTATAGTGGCCTCCCAGTACCTGAAGGGAATCTACAAGACAGATAGAGTGGGACTTTTTGCAAGAGCATGTAGTCACAGGACAAGGGGGAATGGCTTCAATTTAAAAGGTAAATTTAGATTATATGTTAGGAAGAAATTATTTACAGTGGCAGTTGTGATGTAATACAGAGAAATTGTGGATGCCTCATCCCTGAAGTGTTCAATGCCAGGCTGGATGGAGGTTAGTGCAGCTTGGTCTCGTGGAAGGTGTCCCTGATCATGGCAGATGGGTTGAATGTCAATGATAGTTATGGCCCCTTCCAACCCAAATCATTATGTGATTCTACGATTTTATATGCCAGACAGCAATATAACTAATGCAGCCTACTGACTTAAGTAATCATAAGCAAAATATCTACAGATTCCCAGCATCATTTCTTTTTCTGAGTTTCACCTTTCTAGTTTGTCAAGGCAGCAATAGTACCTCCTTTATTTTGGAAATAACTAAGCTGCCCTGTGTCACATTAGAGTACTTTTTTGCTTATTTTCCTTCCATTCACCCAGGTATACAGATTATTATCTCACCCTGAACCCAAGGGTGACTGTTAATGTTATGTGGTAGAAATCTTTTTAAAAATACTATGCTTAACCCATAAAGAGCTGTTGACATTGTAGTGATTGACACTTAGTGCTTAACTTGAAATACTGGATGGCCTACATCTATACCTTAACACATCTTCAACAAAAAGAGAAAAATCAGTGCAACTGGAGATTCAATCAGAAAAAAAGTTTGTTTTCAGGATCTTTAGCTCCCAAAGTTATTGTTTACTAAATATTGAATGCAGGTGATTTCTTCCACCAGTGTTTGAATGGGCCAAACATCTAAGTATCTCACTTGCTATCCCAACACCACTTTAGAGAAGAAAGTGTAGGTGTAGCTGGCTTTATGACAGGGGAAAAAAAAGGAGAAAAGAAAATCCAACAACTTTCACCACCGCTTTTTTACAGGGATTGTTGCTGGTTAATTCTGCTTCAGTAATAATAATCTCCCATGAATTTGTGACAAATTAGATTAGATGAAATATTAAATTAGAAACAAGTCATCCTCTTAACATATAACCTAATTTTGTAATAATAAGAATCATCACTTTGTGATACCACTGTAAAATATCTCTCTGCTCAGAGTTCCATGCTGATACTTTCTTGTATGTCAGTTGGCTACCTCCTGTACCATACAGTAAACATATACCACATACCTACACTAAATCCTACAAATATGTACTTTTTGGGGTGCTTTTTTTGGTTGTTTGTTTTTTGTTTGATTGCTCGCTTTCAGTTTTTGTGGTTTTTTGTTGTTTTTTTTTCTTTCCAGTTTTTGGCACTTTTTTTACCAGCATGTTATATAGTGCAAAGCCATAAGTCTTGAAAAACCTAATTTATTACATTTGATCAGTTTCTTTTCCAACCGAAAAATCCACACTCAAAGAAGAAAATCCATCTGGAAAAAATTTTTTAAACAAATATTAAAAGTCTGAAAGTAATTACAGTAATTTCACAACTATAAGGCTCACCGGATTATAAGGCACACTTCCAGGCTGTCAGCAAATTTCCAGACTTTTTCTGTATATAAGGCGCACTGGACTATAAGGCACACTTTTTCTTGCAACAAGGATCTGGGTGCAACAAAGTAAAGAATTAGTAACGGAATAATGCTATCACAGGGTTTAGTGGCAGGTGCTCAATTTGCAAACATTTTTCACAGATAAGCGTAGCCTTTAAATGCAGACCCAGTTGCCCACCCTGTGCTGTGGGCCCCAGCACTCTCACCCGCCCCTGTCGCCGGCTGGTGTGGCTGCTGCAGCTGCCATGGTTCTTGCAGCTCTCGTGGTGAGTGGCTCAGCTTGGCTTGCAGATTGTACAAATTTTCAAACTTTGTCCATATATAAGGTGCACCGTATTATAAGGTGCATCTCTGGGTTTCGATCAAAAGTTTAGTCGGAAAGGTGAGCCTTATAGTCATGAAATTACTGTACATTTTTGTAATTTATTTTTTAAGACATTCTAGAATAAGCTTTTTATTTTTACTGTTCTATATAGAATATATGTCAGGCAGCAGCCATAACTGATCTTTCCTTTTCCTTTCCTTTTAAAGTTCCCTTAAATTTCTAGCAAACTTTATTATATGATCACTGAATCTAACATTTCAGTAGTCCCTGTTGGGATGTTTACCTTGTAATTTTGTAATCTTGACCAATCTCAAATGCATCAATATTTTATATTTTGTTCCCAAAAGACAGGATACCATTCTATTCTAGCTTTCCAATACTCCAATCAGCTTTAAAAATACAGAATTCTTGATGATGATTGCTAAATAAGTTTCTTAATTATTAAAGAACATTTCAGAGCAACAGCTTTTTTTCATGATTCAGGATTACCAGATGTGTCCTTTCTAGCTTTTCCTTCTGTAAGAGAGGCTTCACGTGACTGATTTGCTCTTTTTTCTGAATTCCATATTTAGAGATTAAAAAGCAAAAACATGAAAGGATTATGTAGACAGTACTACAAAGACCATTTTACTTGTTTAACCACATTTACAATTCTAAAAATCATCCATATATCCATGTAGATTTCTTTTTTTTTTTTTCCCTCCTAGAATCAAGAATTAGGAAGGCAATTTTGTTTTTTATTCAGTTTTATTTTAACTTAACATACTGCTACAGGTTTCAAGACCCTTACCTTTTGAGTTCAGGGTCTTTAGTTGCAGCAGTATTTATAGTAAAAGCTGACTTAGTAATTTCACAACTCACACTTACTTCTAATATGAAAACCATAAAAAGTAAATTACTTTACTTATATTGAAAATTGATCATTTTATGATACACAGACAATCTTCTCCTTGTTCAGATCAGCCTAGGAAATATGATTTTTTTTTGTTAAACATTGTAATTGTTAATGGGTTTATGCCTGAAACTTTTCCGCATTCTCGTCTATAAGAAATTATTGAAAAAAAATCCTTTTCTTGCCAGAAATATTTCAGTGCAGTTATCTTTGCCCACTTGAAATCTCTCCTTCATTTTCAGTAGGACAAAAAAACCAGAGTTTGCACCTAGATATACACGTGCTTCTTAGAGCCTTTATATACAGCTTCATTTTAGGGTTGTAAAAAGAGATACTTTGTATAATGTACAATAAAAATAAAGTTTTGATAATTGACAAGTGTATTTAATGGTGATGTAACCTACACATATGGACACAATAAATCAAAATTTCAACCCTACCTGAAATATACACAAAGAAGAAATTAAATTAAGGGTTCTTGTAAGTGTGCTTTCATATCCTTCAGAATGGAGAACATATGAAATATTTTAAGTTACATGGAAAGAATGTCTAAAATTCTTTCTTTTCTAAAGCTAATATATTGTTCTTTGTGTTCAATATGCTCCAAAGATGTAAAATGTTTCTTTTTTTAAAAACTGAAACAAAAGTGATAACCAATAAGTAATCACTCAAGTCTTACAGAATTCTATAATCTCCATTTAATGTGCTAAATCTTTTAAAACATCTTTATCTAGACCTTTATCAAGCTAGCATGTTTGATAAAACTAGTAGTTTGATGAAGATGTAGTTCTCATTAAGTAAATCAGTCTTTATACTTACATGTGACATTATAAAATATAAATAAATATAAAAGTAAGGCAGTGAGGAAAATAGTGAAATTAAGCTTGTAAACTATTTGAAAATATTTATTAAAAAGGAAAAAAGAGTGCCACAAGGAAGTATATTAAGGCTAAACTTTGGTAGGATCATATTTTTATTCATTATTCAATCCTATGTCCTTCTTTTCTTTGATTGCTTCACTGACTACAAAGAACTATGGCTCTCAGCTTGGTTTGTTCCATTTAATTATGGCAACGTGTACTAGACTAAGATTTAAAGAACCACATACAGATTAGTACAAGTGAGGCTGCTTCCTGCCAGGGAGTGGGTCAGAATTCAGAATATACCATTTGAATTAAAGGAACATATTCTCTATTAGTCTTGCTAATTTCTTGAGATTAATATTTTTATAACCATATATTTCTTACAGAATCCATTAGTTAGGCCTGGGCTGTATCACTGTGCAGAAATCATATAAATTTTTAAATGACGCAATGTCTTATATTCCTCTTTTTTTCCAAAGATTTATTTTAAAATATATTGCAAGACACAATGTTCACCTTTCCCTGCTTCATTTTAAACTATAAAAAGATTTACAGGCAGACAAAAAGGCAAAAAATGACAAGAGAATGCTTATTCCCATGACAGAGTCATGAAAGCACTTCATTTTCAAAAGTACAGAGAGGAAATGTATGCGCAGTTTATGAGAACTTGAGTAGAACTTATATGTGAAGCTTAACAAGTTATTGGCCTCATTTAAATACAAAGCAATAAAGACTACACTTGGTAAACCAGAGATTTGACAGAAAATTGACAAGTAATAAAAATCAAAGCAAGTGCTTGGGCTCCATGAAAATTAGTTGTAGTTAATGCCAAATCTGAGAAGGCAGCAAGTACCTTTTTAGAGCAATGAACACTAATATGACATATAAACATGCACAAATTCACAAGCTTCTGTGTTCTTCTACTTACTGAGTTTGAGCATTTTGCAGGAGCCCCTCAGCACCCTGCTGAAGTGCAGCCTTGGTGGCAGTACTGCAGCTGTCAAATGTAAGAATTTGTTGACGCCTGCTATTCTGTGCTAAATGTCATGAGAACATGTGCTGATATTTACAGTTGTATACTCCTTTCTTAAAACTACTGGGAAAATAAAACCTGAAAAAGAAAGGCAGAAAATTAATTCAGTATTACTGTAAAAATTGTAGCTTTCTCCTTAAAAATCGTATTTGAACAGATTTACTTTTCCCTTCTCTAAAAAAAGTGTTACAGGCCAGTATTAATTAAATGCAGAAATGAATTCTAAAACCAGAATTTCTTCTCAAAGAAAAGCACAAGATGTTTTTTTATCCAATAGCATGAAGCAAATGGAGTTCTGGTAGATTGATGGACTCTCAGCAAAGGAGTATATGTGTTCAGTTTTCTCATTTGTCTCACTTGATACTCTGCTGTTGAGCTATAATCAAGTTTTTCCTACAATTTGTGTCAACCAGAATCATAGAATCACAGAATGCTCTGGGTTGGAAAGAGCATCAAAGATAATTTAGTTCCAACCCCCCTGCCATGGGCAGGGACACCTTCCTCTCGACCAACTTGCACAGGTTTCCATCCAACTGGATGTGGGAGGAAAAAAGATCACTGAGGTAGTAATCAGTCAGCAGAATGGGAAACACTTGAAAAGGTGATAACTTAGGACAGAAAAATTGATACATCATGATCCCCAGTCTTATGGGGTCCAAAAGCTCATGACAATGTACAAACAAAATTAAGGACATCTGAAGAATAAGACCAGAAGAGTAAGAGCAATAGTTTCCTGAGTATTTAGGAAAACAGGGATAAAACTAATTCATATTCCTAGTGATTACTCAAAAATATAGGAGGAGAATCAAGATGTTAGGCTTGAAAACACTGTTATAAAATGATGAATGTCTAGAAGAAGGAGGTTTTCAGTGCTGATGAAATGAATCAATAGAAAGGCTTCAGGTCATCTGCAGAAATACAGACTAGAACATCAAGACAGAAGTGTTAGAATGTGTCATAAAGGCAGTTTCAGATGGAGTGGAGGAAATGGAAAATTAAACAGTATGATCTGAGTACAAACAAACAAAAAAAAATACACAGCTTTTTATTTAATCCATCATTTAGAAATGGAAGGAGTGTCCATTGTTGATTGTGGAGCAAAGAGGGTCAGAGGTCAGATGTGAAACAGGAGAAATATCTTGAAATTACTGACTGTAGATGCCTCTCTGTTTATAAAATTAGTTGCCTGTATTGTATGCACAGTCATACAGTCTGAAGTTCTAACCACATTCCTACATTTTGAAAACTTTATTGCCAATATTACAGATTAATATAATGCAACCTCAGTGCACTCCAGAACTTAAAATCAAGGAGAAATGGCAATATGCTCTTGTATTTTATTTTCAGTCAATTTCACAGTTTTTTATTTTTAGCTTGATTGTTCCTTGAAGCTTATTTTTAACTGGAATGACGACGTGGCATACAACTTCTTGATCATCCTACAGTGGTGATGTTTGCTATAGCTGAACTTATCATTTGAGTATATTTTCTCAGCTTTCCCTCAAAGAAACAAAAAGTCTCTGATCTACAGATAATTGACTCAACATTAATGAAATCTTACTGGTGGTTTACTTACACATTAACTTTCAAGTGTGATTTTTTTAACAAAGCTTGAAAATACATATGATACTAGACAATATTTTAAAGGCAAAAATTATAGGAATAGTCATCATTATAAATGACATAATGGTCCCAGTGAAGGACTCCAGATCCTGACCACTCAGAGCAGCAAACTCCACCAATAACATTAGTGTGAAACCACTGACGTCACAAACTGGAGGAGAAAACGTGATTAAAACATCAGTAAAAGTGCTAGACACTAGAAAGTGAGTTACAATTTTAATTGCATTGTTTCTATTCTTATAACATTTTCAGAACATAAGAACTCTACCTGCAACTTTTTTCCTGCAATAATTGTATCTAGATTTATAATTTACTGCTAACAGTAAATTTTTGCTTAAGTTATGTATTTACAAGCTGTGTCTACTTTTTTGTCCCTAAGAGTACTTTGAATGCAGCCACAATATGTTTGCAATGAAGTTTTTAAATTTTGTATGGGGAAAGAAGTCTCTTATATTCTCCATGTTCACTGGAGGACTACACTGTAATATTCTGGGTGGAATATTGGCATTGTTTTAATTAAAATATATACCAATAAATAAAGTGTGTAAAGCTCTAATTGACTACTTACCTTATACATAAGACTTACTGGAGAATTTGAAATGTTGAGATGTGAATTTGTGGCTTGTTGCATTTTCCCTGTACCTTTTTTTCCTCACAAAAGCTGGAGTTCTTGGTTATTTCATGATATTGATCTAGTCATCTGTGTAACTATTTCAGTGGAGTTTCTGGATATGTTTATTTTTTATTTGGTTATGAAATAATATTTCTATACACTTCTAATACAAAAGCAAAAACTAGCAAAATTATAAACAAAGATTGTTTAATTAATATTTCCCTCAGCTGTAGTTACATTTTTTTTATCCTAATTTTGAGGTTATTTATCAAAGTCACATTCTCAATAGTTGTCTCTTATCATGTATTTTCAGTGGTATGCTTCTTCTTATGGTAAGAGCCTCTGTACACAATTGCAAATATTTTTATAAAACACTTGGTACTCTTAGAATTTTTCAGTTTTGATCTTTTAGATTATTAGGATGTTAGTCAATCTGTTTAGCACCTTTTGTGAAATATATTCTAGTTTGTAAAGCTAAATAAAACAACATTTTTAAGCATTTTCGAAAGAAATAGAGAGAAATTACATGAGGTAATATTGGCATCCCAATCTTGCCAGATGAATAGCATCACACACACCAAAAAAAAATTTATGGGCACAATAGTTTTACAACTTGCCATGAAAGTTATTTCTTCCAGTGAAAAACAAGGAGTTTTTTCAGTGAAATAAAAGGAATGCAGCATTATGTTAATATCTGTACACAGAGATACAGAAGAGGGGCAGGACAAATTGAGGCAAATCACATGGCAAATGTAGCATTTCTGAATGTATGAGCATGGCTTACAGAAGACGAATACTGCATGTTTTTCAAATTCATCAAAATTTAAAAACAGAAAAATACAATGAACAATCCCTCTTTACCTTGCTTTTATTATGTCAGTAGTATATGAATTAGCATAAATCTTTAATAAGAAAGCTACCAGAGTAAAACTTATAGCTTGTAGTACAGGGACTTGCTTGCCCAGGGAGAGAATGAGCAATGTGTTATGTCTGGGAAGTGGTATGGGATTAGTTTAAAGTGGCACACTTTCATTTTTCTTCACCATTTAAGAGACAGAGCAGCACGTCTCATGTCCTGAACCTGTAGGTAATAGAATGCACTTCTACATATGCATAGGACTGGATGTATATGGCTTATTCCAGGATGAAAGTTCCTCTTCCTATAAGACTTCTCCAACTGGTGTTTTATTACTGGGCTTGAATCTTCATGGGTATTTAATATAGAAGGTTAAAAGATCCTCTTCAGCTGGGCAAATAAAAGATAAAAAATCCTCAGAGAACTGCAAACAATATTCAACAATACTTCCCGATGAAAATATGCATTCTCTGGAGTTCTTTTCCTGCCTGCTATATTTCAGGTGTCTGTAGCAGTTTATAGATATTATGTGTCTTTGTTAAAGAAGAAGAAAAAAGGTCATTTATTGTGATTAATGTTAGCTACACAAAACGAGCAATCAGCTTGCCATTTTATGTAACATTCACATCAGACAGCCCTACCTCACAATCACACTGCAGCTGTTCTGTATGTTAGTTAAGGCTGATTTAGATATACAGTTAAGCTGTAATCTCTAATTCCTCTCAAGTATTTTGATTTAATCCCTCATAACATATGGATATTATTTTTTTTCAAAATATATTTTTGCAGTCTTAAACAGAGACCATACTTTTCATTTATTTTCTTTCATTGAGATGACATATTTAGGTGCCACAATCACAGCTGCTAAAAGCCATATAAATGTCTGTGTCTCTGATCTCCACTTTCCTCTTTTTTTTTTTTTTTTTTTGCCTCTTTTTGCCTGTGTTTAATGGTTTTCTTGACGTTAATTTTTTTTTTTTCTGATGTGTTGCAAATTTCCTACCCTGGCACAGACAGTTCAGCAAAGAAACCTGAGTTAGAGAGAAGTATTCAGGGCTGTCAAGAAATATGAATGTCACCACAAGCAAATGACAAGACTGTTGGGGATGACATTCTTTTGATAAATGATCATGAAATAAACTCTGTTTTCATCTTATCTCCCTAACAAGAACACGCAGAACATCACATAATTTACTATTCTTGTCTTTGCAGGTGATATTCTGTAAGTCCGCTATGGTAGAAGCTGCAACTTTACATGTGAGTGTTATTTTTATCATGTTTTGAATTCATACATAATTTTCCTTCTTACTGTATATAAAGATATAATGAAAATGGAAAAAATGAAATATTTCAGCACATCATAACCAAACAAAAGTTAATTAATTTTAGATTAGTGGTTTGTTTACTTTTACAGTTTACATTCATGGAACCTGATTATTTTGGACAGTTTTTATACGGTTATGTTAATTTCATATATGTTTAGTAATTTCACGATCATAAGCCTCACCTGAATATAAATCGCACTTCCGGGTAGCTGGGCAGACCACAGGATTTGTCCATTTATAAGCCTCACCCGAATATAAGCCGCAGGATTTTTTTTTTTTTTTTTTTTCCTCCGCACAGCAGGGTGGGGGTGCGGCTGAGGATCCAGGCAGCGCCAGGGCCGCACTAGGAGGGGCCGGCTGCCAGCAGGAGACAGCAATGCCGGGAGCGGTGGGCAGTGGGAGCACCGGGGAGCAGCACTCGCTTGCCCATGCAAAGGGATGCCATGGCTGCGGCGCTTGCTTGCTCGCCCGTGCAAAGAGAGGCGGCACTGGCACGCCTGCGCGAAGGGAA
Organism: Sialia sialis; assembly: GCA_009812075.1. Classification (NCBI taxonomy): domain Eukaryota; kingdom Metazoa; phylum Chordata; class Aves; order Passeriformes; family Turdidae; genus Sialia; species Sialia sialis. The sequence goes on along the minus strand of VRYO01001463.1, from coordinate 78,337,020 downwards.
ATGGCGGCGGGGGCACTCGCCCGCCCATGCAAAAGGATGTGGCGGTGCTCGTTCGCCAGCCTGTGCAAAGGAATGCTGCAGGGGCAGTGCTTGCTCGCCTGCCTGTGTGAAGGAAGGCAGCACTGGCGGCACCGGCTCGCCTGTGCGAAGGGAAGCGGCGGAATCGGCGCCCGCCCCAAGGGAGGCGGCACCGGCAGTGCTCGCTCACCCATGCGAAGGGAAGCGGAGCCAGCGGCACTCGCTCACCCACTCCAAGAGAGGCGGCGCCAGTGGCAGTGCGCTGGCCACAGTGAAGGCGGCTTGCTCACCCGCGCGAACACGGCAAAGGCGGCTCGTTCGCTCATGTGACGGCAGCGAAGCTGGGCTGGCCTCGCCAATCCAGTGGCGGCCCGCTGCCCCCTCGCCAGTGGCTCCAGGTCACTGCCCACCCAGCAGCGGCTCCACAGCAGCTCTCTCCCCGGCCAGCTCTCACTTCCGGGTTGGCATTTCGCTGAGATTTGTCCATAAATAAGCCGCACCTGAATATAAGCTGCACTACTGGAATAGGCAGGATTCTTCAATGAAAAAGGTGCGGCTTATATTTGTGAAACTACTGTATATATGTCATGTACAGTAATTTTGTACTGATAAACCACACCTATTTCACTGAAGAGTTGAGCCGATCCCGGAAGTGCAGCTAATCACCAGGCATGGCTTATTTATGGACAAATTCCAGTGAAATGCCAACCCAAAAGTGTGAGCCGGCCGGGGAGGAAGCCGCTTCTTTACCACCTTCACGCGAAGCTGAGCTGCTTTGCTGCCACCTTTTGCTGCCACTTTGCTGGCATCACGTGGCCAGCCCGCCAAGCTGATGCTTTTGAGTGGCGCAGGGACCCATGGCAGCCAGGTCAGGGACGGGAGTGCTGGGGCCTGTGGCACGGGGAGGGTGCCTGGGGCTGCATTCAAAGGCTTCGCTGGTCTGTGAAAATTGTTTACAAATTTTGCATCTGATAGCAAACCCCGCGATCGTGTGATTCTGTTACTATCTCATTACTTTGTTGCACATTGATCTTGGCTTTTTTTTAAAAAAAAAAAGTTGCAGCTTATTACCTGGTACAGCTTATTTATGGACAAATTCTTTGGTCTTCCCGGAAGTGCGGCTTATAACCAGGTGCGGCTTATGAGTGTGAAATTGCTGTAAATAAACAGCTACATCTCTTTGATCTCTACTGCTACTGTAATGTCATCATGAGGACAGTAGGTATGTAAAAAACTGAAGTAGCGATTACTAATTTGAATATTTAATGAAATCTAAAATAGCAATGTTGTCCCCTAAAGAGTGAATTTAAAGTGGTGATGTTGATACACTCTTTATATTGTGTTAAATGTTTTTGACTGAGTATTTATATTGAAGGAATATGCAAGATAATATAAATACAGCATTTTTTGTTGTAGTTAATTTTGTCAGGCAGTGGTAACTCCTGGTGTTTGTATCACATTAATCCCATGGGTATTTCTTTCACCCAAGAGTGTAGTAAAAAGGAATAATATTACTGTGAAACATGAGTAATGTTAGGTTAGGAAGGACATGGACCTACTGGAGTGACTCCAGAGGAAAGCCACAAAGATGATCAAAGGGCTGGACTCCCTCTCCTATCAAGAGAGAGCTGGGGTCATTCAGCCAAGAGAAGAGTCAAAGTAGTTATAGATTTATTCATTCTGCATATTATACACAAACTAGTCCAAAAATGCATCATGAAAAATGTTTTAAAATAAATTTTTACCTTTAAAAATTTATTCAGATGTGCACAAATTGTTTCAGTTTCTTCTTTATCCCATTTATCAAAATAACAATTAATGTTCTTTCATTCCTGTGTCAAGAGATGGTAACTACTACATATCCTTGATGAACTTGCCTGTAATAAAAGTCTTCTGAAACCTTTATGAGAGTAAAACATATAAGTGAAAACAGGCACTGAAGGGACATATTTTGCTATATTTAGAATTTTAGCTATTACTTGAAAAATTAAACCAAAAACCACATTGAAGAAACACTTGACTGCATTTCACTTTGCTTTGCATATTTTAAATTTACTTCTTCCTGATTATCATTATCATTATTATTTCTTGTGAGTCAATGTAAAAAGTCCAAAGTCTTATGTTCCCAGATTTAATCTGTGCCTATAGAAATTAAATCTGAATCTGTGTGATTCAAAAATTATTTGTACATTTCTAACTAGATTATGGTGTGCCTTATCAAGCTAATGTTTTCCTGTGAAATTTAAGATAAGAAACTGTGACATTTACTTCAGTGAGTGCTGAAAAAGACAGTAAAGTACATTGAAGAGAAAAAGCCCTGACTGGAATGTTTTAATTATAATTTCTATGTAGATTTCTATCTAGATTATTCTTTCAGATATAAGTTACACCTTTCTTTATAGCTCAGGTACAGTTCTGCAAGCAGAACATAGCAGCTTCATATTTCAGTTCATTACTTAAGTCAAACCCCACGGTAACTCTACAAAGTAGGTTTCAATTTATTTTATTCAGTTGATTTCACCTGTCTGGGGAATTCTCTTTGGAATTTGAAACAAGCCCAGAGGGCTGTCTTACTGAAAGATTATAACAAAAAGAGAAAAAGCAGAAAGTTCATGTGCTGAGTAACAGTCATAATTTACCCTTTCAGCACATAACAATATGGTAAAGGAATACAATAAACTATTTCCAAGTAGCAGAAGAGATTTGATAAAATTTTGCAGAAATATGATGTTACTGTTTCATACTTCTTAAGTTGCCAACATTTTTTGTGGCCTAATTCTTTTTGACAAATGCAAGGCAGAAACTCTCCATTAAATGGGAGAGTAGGCAGAGGCGCTATTTCCACAGTTAAATGTTTTCTGATCTCTAAGGATGTTAAAACCATATCCTAAGAGAAATTTTCTTGACTTATCTATCTTTTCTGGTCATTTTACCATCTCACTGAGTCCTACTGCAATTGCAGCAACTGATGCATGAAAAGCTCATCCTCAAAATATCTTTAGTACATTTTGTTTTCTTGGCTTATAATTTACCTCAAAGCAAAGAGAAGTATCAAGACTGGGAAGATCTCTAGCTCTATAAAACTGTGTGTTTTAAACCACATTTCCTGGATCTCCATTTAAAAGCATCTGACACAATGGTCCTAGAACTTCATTTACTTATTATGCTTTGAAAAGTAATAGAAAGCTTCAAAAGGCCTACCATCCTCCCAAAGCACCATGAAAAACATAACGTATCATCTTCACATCAATACCTGTAGTACTGATGTTTCTTCATACATGTATTCAAAGAAAGAATATTCACTTTCTGATATATTTTTTTAAAAATCTGAATGTAGTACAATTTGTCATTTAAATTCTGTATAAATATAATAAAAATAGTTCAGCTCTTATATTTGTTAAACATCTTTATTAAAATTAGTGTCACAGGCTATCTATACATAGTTGCAATTACTTGTATTAAACAGGCAAACAGAGCTATTTTTTAGTATTTTAAAATTTCTTTATAGTTTTGCTTAATAGTCTGGACAGCATATCAATGACACCTCATTCTTTCTGGAATATATAATTAAAGGTATGTCAGGAGTTTGGATAGCAACAGCTTAAATAGGAAAACCAATTTAGATGCAACTGTTTTTCTCAAAACCAAAAAAAAAACATCCAGAGGGTTTCAATTAATAAGTCTGTAAATAAAAGAATAACAGAAATTCATAATGTTTTGTGTTTGAAGAGAACTAAATTTTTTACTTGATTAAAAAAACCCCAAACAACTTAGATTGAGTTTCACAGCATTTCTAATTCTTAGTGGGACTGCTGCCCAAAACATGTTTTTGAACAAAATTTATGGTAATTTATTTCTGTAGTGTTTTGTGAACAGGAAAGTATATTTTAGAGGTTGCTAAGAGCTAATTAATTTAGATATTAGTGACAATAGCAAGTAATCAAATTACAGTAATTTCATCCTGATAAGCTGCACCTATTTCACTGAAGAGCCGATCCCGGAAGTGCAGCTAATCACCAGGTGCGGCTTATTTATGGACAAATTCTAGTGAAATGCCAACCCAGAAGTGCAAGCTGGCCGGGGAGGGAGTCGCTGCTTTACCACCTTTGCGCAAAGTTGAGCTGCTTTGCCACCGCTTTGCCACTGCTTTGCCGCCAGTTTTTGCTGCTGCTTTTTGCCGCTGCTTTTTGCCAGCTTCAAGCTTTGCCACCACTTCTTGCCACCTCCGCGCTTTGCCGGCTTCGCACTTTGCTGCCGCTTTTTGCCACCACTTTTTGCTGCCGCTTTGCCTGCATCGTGCTTTGCCAGCCCCCCGAGCCACTGCTTTTGAGGTACAAATCCATTGTTGGATAAATAAGAACTTACAGTGGCAAAATTCTTATTGTCTAAAGATTCTTGAACAAAAAAGGGACTTCAGAATTGTAGCATTTCTAAGGTGATATTTTTTTTTAAATATGTCATTATGTTATTATTGCCAGCATTGGACTCAACTACATGTGCATATTTCTCAGATTGAAATTTTTCTGGTTTCTTTGTCATCTGAATATGTTTGTAATGGAAATGATAAGAGATTATCAACTTTTAATGGAACAGGAAAATACTTAAGTTGAAATTTTGTTCATAAAACATTTGTTTTCACTCCAAATGTGCTCATATTTCTAGTAAGTACAGGAAAAGTCTCTTTAGAACCAAATGTTTTTTGTTGTTGTTGTTTTCTTTAAGAAATAAATAACGAAAAATACCTTTGGGACCTTGAACAAAATGGTAAGGGTGTTATTTTTACCCCATATAAACTAAATGCAGTATTTTTTAACCAATACTTAAAATTATTAATGTATTTTTGGATTTAGTAATGTGAAGAATGAAGAGTGTCAGACAAAGAGCCACTTCTTCACATGGGAGGCTAATCTAAAGGTCACCACTTATGGAAAAAGTACTTGTGAAGGTCAAATTCAGTATGAGAGAAGATTCCAAACAAAATGAACCTTAGGCAAATATAAATACTTCCTTGGACATTTATTACAGAATGTTAATAAAATGAGAAGCCAAACAGTGAACAACCTTTGAGGTTAGACTTTAATGGGCATAAGGATTTCACTGCTCTCAAAAATTTTCTGAAGACCTTGTCTTGAAAATAATCAGAGTTTTGCTATTTGAATTTAATTAATAAGGGAATTCAGAATTGAGTGAGTTGTCCTAAATGGTGATCTCAACCATTTTCCATGAGGTAGCAGAGTTCACACTCACCAGTTCTGTCTTGGGGGAGTTTCTAATTCCTTAATTATGTGTGGTTAGAAATATGCCACCAGTTGTACACATGTATCACTTAAACTTAGTTGGAGGGAGAGAGAAATTAGAGTGCCCAAAAGAAAAATGGGATCCTGAAACACATGTTTAATTTCTGCTACTAAGAATATATTCTTCTCCATAAAGTAGCTGCTTTTTATGGTCATTTTTCCATAGTGTAACCTCATTAATAGACAAAAGAGTCCACTGTAATACTTGTATAAATCATAAGTATGGCTGGGAATCCTAAATTACTGTAAAGCTAGATGTAATTGCTAATTAAGTATCTTGTAAACATTGAATCTCTGGAAAAATTCACTCATGGAGTTGGTTTCACTAACTTCAAAATATCTAGTATTTCCTGTAACAAAGGCAGCTAACTGCCTGGGAGTAGTATATGTGCTTTACCTGAAAATACCTCAGGCAACACATATTTGTTAATAAACATTTGTGTCTGACTTTCTTTTCAGGTAGGTAATGTCAGTTTTCAAAATGGCTGTCAGTAGTTCAGATGATCACATTACATTCCAGTACAAGAAAGTGCATAAGAGTTTATTTTTTGTGAATATTTTTGTATGCACACCACATTTTCACTGTTTATTGGTATTATTCTTTTTAAAAAGATATAGGCCTAGAACCCACAGAAAAAGCTGATTTGTCAGAAATTAACTTGCTGGCAATTACCTGTTATATGCTACCATACTTTCTTCTACTTAATGCTTAATTAAATAGTTCTTAATTAATTAACTAATTCTTAATTAGTTAATTAATTAATCCAATGTGCTTATTTTTAACAACTACCGTTGGCCAAGATAAGATCTCTGAAAGTTTAATCCAGTTCTTATCTACCTGAGAGTGACTTTATAAAGTCTACTTATAAACTACTTCTTCATTAGAATGAACTATTTAATAAAACTAATTTACAGTGTTAAATTGAGATTGTATCTTGTGGTCACTATTTGGATTTAATATTTACCATCAAGACATCAAATAAATTTAATAGAAATTGTTTCTGGGAATCAAATCTTTGTTCTGTGTCATCAAAACCAGGGAAGTCTTGCAGTATGTTACTCTCCTGTCTGCATTGCATTGTAGCAGTAATACTTTAGTACTACAGAGTGCTTAAACTCCCTCCATGCTCTGTTGTGATTTCAGGGCACCTTAGAAATCAGTGCCAGTACACGCAAGGAATGGCAGATTTTCATAAGCATGCAAGGAGGAATTTGCATCTGCTATCAAAAATGCCATTACACATTGTTGCTGGGCATAAGTACCTGTCTTTTCAATGAGCACTGTGTTCAGCCTGACTTGTCACATGCAGAGTTCTGCAAAGACTGAGCTAAGCATAAGGTTTCACTTTGGCTGTGAAGAGACTTCTACCAGAGATAGAAATGTCCTCTGTAGAAGGGGGACAGTACTATATTACCTCTCAGCAAAAATAAAAGACAGAAATATTAGTGACAAGAAAATAATTCACTCAAGATCATTACCTGGTGCTAGGATGAATACTGCCTCGGTCAATGTGAGTCCACGCACTCTTTAATTATAGCTCACTGCACCAACTCCAGTGGATGTGGCTACTGGTTAGTGATGACTCAAGCTGATCATGCTAACAGCATTTCCCTGCTCTGGAAGCTCAGCTTCCCTAGCCACAGACAGTAACTGAATTTTAGGAGCTATCTGTCTTTGCCATAAAATGTCACATTTTTTTCACCTTCTTTGGTACAAGATATCAATCTTCAGTACCAGTTAGAGCACAAAGCCTCTGAGTTTGAAGCTGATACAGGCCCAGTGCTCTCTGATGGCTGTTGAAGTTTCACTGTAAAACACAGCATGAATGTTTTCCTTGTTTCCATTTCCTCTCTGTTTTTCTTGTCCATCAGCAGCTGTGCTTGATGTCAAACTATTCTGCACTGCATCATAAGAATAATTCTAACCTTACCATGAAATGACTTTTGCATAAAAATACTCTTCTAGGACAATTCTGTCAGCAACAATATTTGTATGTTTAGCAGACAGCGTTAAATCCAACATTGGGGCTGATAATTAAATACTTTTAATTTTGAAATCTGCAACAAATTTATGCTGTTTGCAAGCAAACTAAAACAAGAGCGTGCCTTAAGGGGTACTCAAAAATTGAATCACCCTGTACTGAATTGTGGGAGAGCTAGGTTTACTATTGCATGGGCACTCTTAAGCCTCAGACTAAAATCAGTTTTTATCCTTTTCTAATATTTATGTGAACTGCAAGGGAAGTTTCCTAAGATTTGGAGTTTAGCCTTCTTATAGGGTGTAAAATATATTATTCCAATTCTTCTTCCTGCATAAAGTTAGAACACAAACTTACTACTAGTTAGACCAAAGGCTTGGATGGTCATAGCGCTAAACTGGTTTGCCTCGAGTCGACCTAACACACATATGCTTTGTTTGTCTTTGCTTCTTTTCTCTATTTCATTGCCATTTTTTCTTTTACTCAATTTTTGTGTCCCTCTAACCTGTGTTTTGATTATCCACTCTTCTTCTGTCAGTTTTAGCCACTGATGACTCCAGTGCTTTGTTTTGCTCTCTTGTAGAATCTGTTCTTCATGTTAGGCCTACTACTATTTTATAGTCCTTCTTTTGCCCATTTGCTTTCTTTGATTTTAGGATATTATAATATTTTTCTGACCTCCTATATCCACCACAACCCACAAATGAAAAACCTTATTTCTCCTTTTCAATACTTTGCCCTTCTACTTTATAATACAGAAGATAAGAGTGATGGCATTTTGTTTTCTTACTCCAGGACAGAAGCAAGAAGATCTGAGATGGGGAAGAGGGAGGGAAGGAGAGAGGGAAGAGAGAAAGGATGGCATTGCTTGTTAGCTCTTCTTACATCTCATGGGTGAAGAAAAGAATAGAAAATGGGTTGTACAACTAAAAAACAGAAATTAATAGGTCAGAAGCAGTTCCTGGGGAGCTGACAAGCATCTTTTCTGTATGTGTTGGCTAGAAGAAGTAATTGCAAGTCATTTGGGCCATAAATTGCTCCTTGACTTTTCTTTTGAAGCTTCTTTCAGTTACTGTTGACATTCATCTTACCATTACAAACCTGAAGCTGTTCTTTGATGCTTTTTTCACACAACTATTGCTCTACTTTTGCTGCAGCTCTGGCAACTAATGTTCACAGTGGGAAACCGTAGACACTATTTATTATTTTCTAAACTCATCAGGCATTAGAAATAAACCTGAAGGTGAAATTTCCCATTGGATTAATTTGATTTAAAATTTCCTTCAACAAAAATTTGCACATATATAGGGGAAAAAATTAGCATTTACTGTAATTTGATCACATAAGCAATTGAACTAAATGTTCTTTAGGGAGAGAAAAGTAGGGGCTTTTCATGATGCAAAAATTTATCATATGTTTGAATAAAAAGACAAGTGCTTTTGTTCATATGTCTTCTGGAACAAAAAAGAAACAAATACTGTTGTAAGTTGCCTTAAAAAAGTCATGATTTGTGTATTTTGGCTGATTTTGCCCAAAATATTTAAGTATTTGGCAGTATATAAAAGCAATTCTATATGTACCTGATCTCTCTGCATAGTTAAATAATTGATTGCTTGCTTGATTGATTATTGCCCAGTCATTTGGACTTTATAGAATCTGATATTTTCCCTTGCATTTTTGCTGACATGTAGTATATAATAAAGTCCATTAAAATCAAGATTACTTATGTACTTGCACTGATTTATTTTATTTTCTATGGAATTTTTTCAAGATTTCGTGATTTAAAATCCCCTTGAAGCCCTTAGGTTTTAGATTATACACTGTATAGGATGTCCTTTATTCACTTGTCATCTTCTATATTATGCTGTGCATAAAACGATTTTGTGTGTGAGCTGCATTTACAAAGTCTGTTTGTACACTTAAAAATAGTTGTTATATATGTAGCTCTGAAAATGTGCTGTAGGAGTGATACTAATCATTTTCAAAATGGAATCTGAAATAATTTGTAAATAAAGTTTCTTCACACATTTAAAATCCATGCTGTGCCTGAATGTGTAGAGTCTTATAACTTTCATGCACATATATATGTATAAATATGAAAGAAATAGAAACTCATCCAATAGTCATGGAAGTTATGATACAATCATCGTATTGGTTTAAGCCACCATACTGACCAAAACTTTGATGATTTTAATTTGAAAAATATTATGCTAAATGTTGACATAAATGTCCTATTAAGATGAAAAATTACTTTGTCATTTTTTAAAAAAAATATATCAGGCAGCTATTACATTGAGTTATTTTTGAGTGCTGACATTTACTTTTGACACAATCAATCCTCAATCATGCAGATGCTGATTTCTAGGATGCAATGTTTCCTGGTATAATTACTTTGGGAGGGTGTAGCTTAACGAATCATTTTATTAGAACTAAACAAAACTGTTGATACCACAAGCTCTTTTCCTGATTTTTAAAGTCAAATAAGTGTAATCCATTGGAAGTAAGATGGTGTGCAAGCAAACATTAAAACACTTTCATTATAAGAAAAGAATCACTTATGTTTCAATGAGTACATCTCATTTGGAATATGGCTTCAAACTTTGAGCAGCTTCTTTAGCTAAAAGAGTAACAGAACAAAATATTGAAACCTGTAGGTTGTTTAAGACTAAACATAGTGACTAAAATGGGTGGTGTTTTTAAATTCTTCATAATACCACCACATACTCTTGATAATTTGAGCAAAGGGTATAAGCAGAGGCAAAATCTCTGCCTTTACATTGAAAGGAACAGTATGTGACATATTTGATCTGGTCTTACTGATATCTCTTTAACATCTTTATAAAAATCTACTTGTAACTGAGGTGTTAATTCCAAACAGTAACCAACAGAAGTAATTTATGGAAAAAGCATAGGGATGATTCAGATTACTGTGGTGAACTAACTACGCTTCTGTGTTTAAGAGGCTGACTATTCTAATTTATTGAGGCTTAACAGTTCTTGCAGGGTATGAAGGATCATGTGATTGTGGAAATACTATGATGCTGCTATATATGGGGGTTAAAAAAGATTGATTTACCAAATTGGGGAATTCAAGAACCTGACATCATTTGAAGGCTGATTTTTGGAAAAACCTTGTCTATTCCACTTGGAAGAAGAGTTCTGTAGACAAACCTATTTTTTTTATGTGTTTTTTATGCATATATATCTTCCTGCCAAGAAATCCTGCTAGATACTGCAACACCCACCCTTATATAATTAAAAGAAGTTAGCTTAAAACTAAAATGGCTCTTGAATAAGGTTTCCTGCCCAAGTTAAAAAAAAAAAAATTATAAACCAGTTATATGGTCACTGAGCTGTTAACTCACATGCTTTTTTAATGACCAGAGTTCAGATAATATTTTAGATCTGTTAGTTATTAAAAAAAGCATGAAATCCATAAGACCAATTGCTCTAAAAATAAAACCTGAGTTGAAAAGCAATTTTGCAAAATATAATTATTGAGAATGGTTTTTTTTTTGTTGGATGGAATAATTTATTTTAAATGTCTTTTTTTCAGCTGTCTACCTTGTACTGCAATATTATTTGAAATGAAGCAATTTAGAACTGAAAATGCTATGTTTATTTTCCAGATAAAAATATATCAGTTTCTCTCCCTTGTACGATTCTTTTATAACCCTTATACATACTCATATATACCAATAGGTGTATATACGAATATCTACACATATATATACTTTGTTTCAGGTACTAAAAAATAATTTTTAAATGTTTGTATAAATGCTGCCTAATTTGTGTTTTCTCCATCATAAATAGTTTTGCATCATAAGCTACATCCATTGTCATATAGTGCTTCTTACATCACAGTATGTTAAGATTGTCTTTAGCCCTCACTTTTGTAAACAAAGCCATGACTGGGAAACTTGAGAAATAATGAAAAGCAGATTATAGATATTATAAAAATTTAGAGTATTTAAAAAGAAATGCAGTTTTAAAAAATGTGTATTTAAGGTAGGAGACATTAAAATGTGCACATTCACCTTTGACTTTGGAAAATGTACTAGCAAGTACCAAAAGAAATTGTTTCACTTGTAAAAAGTATTATAATATTTTTGTGGAAATAAGAGGTAGGTCTACAGTTTCTAAATGGAGAATCTCAAGATAGGTACAATAGGAAAAATAATATATGGAGAAAGAGAATGGACCATCAAATTACCGACCCTCTGAGAAAATGGAATAAAAAGGCTGGGGTTACATTAATACTCTGGTAATGAAATGTGGGAAAAACATTTCATTAAGACACAGGTCTATTATCAGTACAGTATTTCTGTCATTTGTATCTTTCTCCACCACAAGCACAAAGACACCAGATCTGACTTAGGTGTAGAAAATGAAATACACCCGAAGGTTAGCTGGTGCTAAATGCATTCTATGATTGGCAGCTATGAAGCTACTGTTTTACAAACAGTTCATTACCCTTTCCAGACCAAAATTGTGATTTCCTACTTCTGGTGAAGAGGAGGAAATTCTATATTGTCTAAGTGAGAGGCAAGTCTTTAATTCACTACTTATTAAGTTATTGAATTTACTTCAGTTTATTCTTTTTTCTGTCACAAAGCTCTAGCTCTTTTTTCATTGTTCAGTAAATAGCAGAAGAGAATTTTCACATTAAATATCTTAATTTCATACCACTTGAAACAACAAAATACTGTGTAAGACCCTTGGTTCTCCTGTGCATTTTCTTTAGCATGAGGCTTGATATTCTTCTTTTTAAAGACGTGATTCAGAAGGCACCTTAAATCTTTGTGTATTATGTTCAACCTGCAAGTCCTGCTTTATAGATTTAGACAGTGTGATGTGCTTTTTGCTACAGGGCTCTTACACACAGTTTACTGCTGTTCTGTGCACAATAAATATATAAATAAGTTACTTACCCTAGTCTATATAAATGATTTGTTTGCTTAATGTGTTGGAAATAATTTGACATATTATAGTTGCTGTTGTTGTTGCCACAACATTACTACAAATAAGCAAGATCTATATCTTGTTCAGTCTTCTGGAAACAATTTTTAAGCGCTTTATTTTAATGCTATTCTTACAAGTTTTCTGCTAATAAATACACAGTTGTGTTTTGTGTTGAGAAACAAAGACTTAAGAACAAAATATTTTTTGAATAATCAGTCTCATTCCCATTTAAACCAGTATTTTAATTCATGCTCTCAATAATACACAGAATATAGAAAGTAATCCATGCAAAACGTGTAAAAACTTATTGAAACCCCACCATATGACCTCAGAATTGTATAACGCAAATTTTACACAATCCCTCAATGTCATCTTCATGCATCCCAGTCAGAAAATCTAGAATAAGTCAGGAGACTTTTCCAATCTTGCTTCCTATGAGAAACATGACAGAATTTTTTTCTTGCCAAAAGCCCAAGTCTCACTTTGCATTAAACATATGGAGATGTGCATATTTCTCTCATGATTATGAGCACTGCATTAACCTCAGGAAGACCAGTGAGCAACTGGTGTGTACAATAGTTACTTCAGATTAAAATATCTTTCAAGTCTATTAGCAACTGGACTATATCAAGCCTATAATTCTCATACAATTAATTTTCTTTACTCTCTTGCAAGATGGCTTTTAACTCTTTGCTTTCTCCCTTTGAGTATGTGCCTCCTGGCCTCACTATTCACTATTTCAATCTTGCTCCATGTTAGAATTATTTATTTCTGTATGCATTTTCTGTGTAAACATAAACAGAACAAAGAAACAAGAAATACTTTCATGCTTTCATATCCAATGTCACAGTGGTGTTACCTTTCTTTTCTGTGGGAATCTTGAAAGAGAGACAAATGCCTCTCACGAGTGTGTACAGATCACACACCAATAAGCAAGATGGGTTTGGAGGCCTGTATTTAAACTTTCTATTTCTTTATCATTTGTCAAAAAGTGCCTTCTCAGTTGAGAATCAAGCAAATATTGTTTTTACCCATATATTTTTTTCAAGAAGGTGACTTTTAGTGACATTCTGGAAGTTTTGGACTTTATTTTAGCCTTGTAGTCAGGAAATCCTCTTTCACTGCAAAATATCTGGCACAAGTATTTTTCCCTATTTTTAAAATCACCAAGTGTACCAAATAGACATTTTTTCTAAACTTCTGATTTTCCATGGTGTTTGGAAACAAGTAGAAAAATAAGAAAATCTCACCATGTTTCCTTTACAGTCAGAAAGCAATTTTTTATCTCTGATATGACTGCTCTTTATTTTTAAAGATCTCAAAAAGAAAGCCTTATTCTGAGGCTATTGCTGAACTGTACTTCTTTGAATTTATATTCTTACTGTGTTTTCATATCTTTTCCTATGAAGATAAGAGATATTAACAACATTTCAGCTCATCAGCTGTTTACTTGGTGGAAAAACTCAGCTTATGTCTCATTACACTACACAAATTTGCACAACTAACCAGATGAATGGAATTAATATATTTGAAGGGAGCCCAGAAGTCTGTAGAACTGTGCAGCCATTCAGTTTTGAATTCACATGTAGCAAGTCCCACAATGAACTTTTACTATTTCTAGGCGAGCTAAAGTACTGATGACAGACATGCAAATGCTTGCCTGTGGGCGCGTATATGAATGAATCTGTCAGGAAGAGGGAAAGTAAGAAAGGGACTATTGAAGCTCTGGAATTTTACAGCATTTTTTTGGCCAATAGTAAAACCTATTTTTATAAGGCATGATATAAAGGCTTTGCATTGGGAAAAAATACAAAGTAGATTCAGAGCACCCAGACAAAACGTTACTTCATGGATACTCTACTGCTTAATTAAAATCCATTATCAAAACCAAAGAGGGTTAGCATGTTGCAAGTTCATTTGCTATTTGTTACAGCCTCCATGACAAAAAAATTTGTATCAGAATATCTTTTATGGTCCTGATTTGTAAAGTTCAACATTTCAGAAATACGTGAAGCCACATACATATTATTCCCAGGCACAAGCAGGGTCATTTTCAAAGAGTAAATACTCATGCTTTTTCTTTTTTTTTTTTTTTTTTTTCCTTTCTTAACAGAAGTTTAGGCTCAGACATAATTCCTTACTACCTGTTCTAGAAGAATATGTTTGACACTTGCCTATAATAAATTATAACCAATTAAGTGGCTTTACTATTTCATTGCCATATTATATGGGCTTTAGAACATCAGTTTATCTTCTGCTACACCCTCTTTCAGCTTTTCTGGATATTTTGACAGTAATTAGGTTGGATTTGCAATATGAAAGTTGCTTGTTAGCTGTACTTTAGAAAGCTTTTGTCTAATCTTTGAATGGCAATAAATACTGAGGGCAGACTGTATGAGAAGAGAGACAGGAAACCTGAGAAATTTTTCTCCCATTCCACAGCAGCAGACAGTTTTCTGTATCAGTGAGTTAAGTGCAGGTAAGAGCACTGGAGGAATAAATGTTAGGGTTTAAAATTAGTTTAAAACAAAGGCAAAAAGGGCTGGGAAGCAGTATGGCATGAGGAATATATTACCCCAAAATGGACACAATCTGTGTTTGGGCTGCTGAATATGGTGAGCAACCCTACTTTTTTTTGCTCTACACCCTCCTCCTCTTGTGATATAGCCTTCATTTTTTTTTTTTTTTTTCTCATGAAGAGCTCCATGATCAGCAGCAGAAAGGGAGAGAGACAGAAAAGAGGCACAATGACTGACAGCCAAGTACAGCAAGCAGAACAGGGCACTGGTTACTGTTGTCTTGGGGATGATCTACCATACTAAGCACTCATTCTCCTGAATGATGTTGAGCTGCCCTCTGCCTTGCCTACCACCCCTCAGAGGTGATGGAATGCATTTCTTTAAAAACTTCATGTGTGGTTTTTTAAGAATTTGGAACATTTCACATCTTTAAACAAAATGACCTCAAGCATAAAAGAACCAGTGTTCTACTATGATAAACTAAACTAGCCATGACTAATTCACATAATTTTCACATAATATCATCCTACTTTGCATTATAACATAAGAACAGCCGCACAGGAATAGAATAAATGTTCATGTTTCTCAGTATCATGTGGAGTACTATCCTTCCAGTGGAGATAAAAACAGCCTGTAAAGGTAAAAAAAGAAAGTAATGATAAAAGGATAGTGTCCATCCCACCCCCCACACCCCCTCCTCCTCCTTAGTACTCAAAACTCCAGCTATTTTCAGCCCAGGGAACATTCTAAGCTGAACATTTCTCCATATATGTCACCACTTCTAGAGATTTCTCTTCCATTTACTTGACTTGTCTCTGCTTGAATTCTATTGGGTCATGAACTGGTGTCTGCTTGTGTATTAAAAATAGAATTTGGCCTATTATTTTCTTCTGGGTGCACACACAACTCAGTAGCATTATACATGTGTTTTGCCTCCCAGCAGAACTAAAAGTGAAAAGGCTCTTTCAAGTATGTTGCACTGGGAGTTTGAAACTCATAAAATGATAAATTATAAGACCACGGCCTCTTGAAATGCTGATAAATCTGCACCTGCTTTGTAGATTTAGGTTAATATCTGTAAGGAACTATTTCCGTGGACTTTCAAAGACAAGCATTAGCAGTACGGACAGCTGCAAAGGTACAACCTGACTAGCTATGGTTAGAAAATATCTACTGTTTCATTATTATACAGTCAAAACTTCCGACGTATGAAGCTATGTATTAAGATTTGTTCTACAAATTTCAGTTCCTTGATGGAGAATTTTTTTTTTTTAAACCTCTTCTTTGACACAAAAATTTTTATCAGCTTTAGTTTACCTCAAAACCTCAACTTCATTTTGTAGGGTTAATTTTTTCAATTGACCAGCTTAAAACTCTTTATCTCTAGAGTCCTTCAACAATTTTGCTATTTTCTTCAGTTATTTACCTCAGGAAAAATACAGGTTTTGTTGTTATTTTTTAAATATAGGGGGAAAAAAGCTACTTATGGAAGTCTTAGTTGATATTACTTTCTTGTCATGAACGAATATGGCTTCAGTGCCCTCTTTCCTTAGACCACTTTTCTATACATGTGTAAGTTAAAAAAATTCCTCAAGGAATTTTACATTGTGTTTACATTTGTTAGCCTATGTGCAATAAATAAATTATATGTATATTTATAATGTTAATCACAAAAAAAATTTCAAAAAACATTGAAGAAAGTCTTATATTTAATTAATCTAATTAGAGTATGTAAGTTTATTCTCTCCTTGATAATTTTCTTCCATAATATTTACAAGGAAAGACATGCTGAATGCTGTGAAATTTTGTAAAAAGGAGGAATAACTGACCAAATTTTACTAACCAAAAAAAAAAGAGAGAAAAGAAAAGAGCATTTTTGAGTTTTTCAAAACATGCTTAAAAATGTGAAAGACTAAAAACGTAATTAATCATTCTGAAACTAGGATTTCTGTAAATAAAGCTAATATTTTCTTTTTTTTTAAAGTGTGAAAGCAAGTAACCTCTGCTCATTCTATTTACCTTGTCTGTCATTATGAGCCCAGTTTGCAATTCTCTTTTTTAATTTATACTATAAACATTCTAAGCAATGTTTTTGCAATTACATTTGTCCAATTTTTGTAAAGAGAATCTACATTACTTTTTATGAATTATTAGAATTCACAAAACAGTTTCTACTACAGAAGTCAGCCTTTAGTTTAAAGCAGCCAAGTTCTTGAAATTTATTATGCAACTTTTTATGAAAGTGAGTCAACTAAAGCTATCAGGGATGGCACCTACTGTCATATTTCATTTTACAGATATCCTAGCAGAAAAAAAATATACATATGAGTTATGAAAAACTAAATCAAAGCTACTACTCAATAAAACTTAAAACTTATACTTTTTAAATATAAAATTTAATGAAATGACTAAAAATTTAATGAAGGAACTAAGGGAAATTTTTCTACTGCTTCTTCAACATGTGATTTTAAGGGAATGCTCACTGCAAAATTCAGTCATAAAAGCTCATTACATCTTA
Organism: Sialia sialis; assembly: GCA_009812075.1. Taxonomy (NCBI): domain Eukaryota; kingdom Metazoa; phylum Chordata; class Aves; order Passeriformes; family Turdidae; genus Sialia; species Sialia sialis. Next base: position 78,319,727 of record VRYO01001463.1, on the reverse strand, counting down.
CACACACTTTGAATGGTAAATCAGCATGATGTAAACTTGCAGCTTATTAAATACAGAAAATCATGGTGCTGAGTGCACTGTTAGCCCTCATTCCCCCTGTCCATGTCTCTGTGTCTCTGTGTAGACTCGGCTCATATTTTTGCTACATATACTGTTCCAAAAATTAAAGAGATTATTAATAACAACTCATATTTCCACAGAAGGTTCTTAATCAATGAATATATTACAATTCAAAATATGTGAAGCTCTCATGTAATAAATCTATTAAGTTGTCTGAGAAAACATACTCTTCCACATTTCATAAAAGATCACTTGTCAAAGCTCTTTTCACATTCAGGAATTAGATAACCTATAAACCTGCGTAATTCAGCTATAGTATCCTTAATAAAGGTGATGAGAGGAAGGTAACTGTTTCAAGAAGCTACCATTCTTTCTTGCTTTTCCCCTATTTTCTGCTACAAATAAGCATTTCTATTAATAAACACTTCTATTAAAATGAAACCTGACTATAAAAAAGATAGCAAAGTTTAGATATATTGCTAAATAATTTTTATGAAGAATAACAATGTCAGTATCTAGCCAGAGCACTGAATTTTTTCTGGTAAATATTTGCAAAAGGGTCAGCATCTATTAAATTCTTTTAAATTCTGTTAAATTCTTCATGACTGAATTATACACATTTTAATAGAAAATTCACAACATAAAAGAAAAAGCTAGAATTCTAACCTTGAACACATACATAAAATACATTCATTGAACTCATTTGAACTCCAAATTGATTTTTACTAAACATCACTCAAGGCTAAGTGAATTTTAGTTAAAGAGTTAGTGTGGCATCATCTGTCCCTCTGACAAGGATGTCAAAAATAGCCTCTGGTCTGCTTCCAACTGAGCTCTTATCTTTTGCAGAAGCCCATCTGCTGTAACATCAATGAAGATGATTTTTTCCCCAAGTACTTTTCAAATGCATTGATATTTATGTTAGGTACTGTAATAGGTATGCATATGAAATTTACCTATTACTTTACATTTGTAAGTTAACTGTAGACAATAAAAAGAATCTTTTGTTTTGTTTTGTTTTGTTTTTAAGGTAAATGTAATAATTTAAGCAAGATTTGTAAACCAAAGTAATTTTAAGTATTTCTTTCCTCCGATATTTGAATCCCTTGATAGAGTGACTAGCTTGTCTAGTGAAGATTATAAGGGAGGAAAAGGATGATGGAGATACTGGATAAAATTTAGACCATCAGTAAGAAAACACAACTTCATTGGGTATTATGTGCAGTTTCATTGCAGCTGAATTTATCTATATCTGTGATATTTACAGTTTGTAAACAGAAGCAAATCATGCCGCTGTCGCAACCAGAGGCAATGGGCATGAACTGAAACACAGGAGGATTCATCTGAACACAGAGGTAAAGTTATAACTGTGAGGGTTTTGAACTTACAAAGAGATGTTGTGGAGGTATTCAAAAGCCATCTGGATGTAATCCGGGACAGCTGTCTCTAGATAGCCTTACCTGAACAGAGGTGGGGTTTGAGGAAGATGACCTTGATGACTTTCCAGCCTCAACCTACTCTATGAATGAAGCAATGACCTAAGGCATCTACATAAAGTAAGGAAGACTAAAAACTAGAAGACTACAGCATGCTTGTCAGCTATATTGTTGGGCTCAAAGATCAGCAATGCAGGGATTAAGTTCACTTTTTTCCTTAAGTTTCATGAGTATTTTAAAAATGAAATAAATTTCTTGGCTATTCAGAATTATTATCTATAAAATAGGAACACTTTTTGTCTCTCTTACTGGCATGTTGATTAATTCATGCACCTGAAGGTATTCTACAGAAGTAGCTAGAAAACCACTAAATTTATTAATAATATACTGAATAAAAAGCAGTTGTGGTAAATACAAAATAGTTGTGGGAAAGAAGTAAAAATGAGGGAGATTGAGTGGGAAAATGTATTGTTTTGAAGATTTGCTTGCACAGCTGGAGACTTTTTCTGCATTGCTAATTGAATATTCCTTATTTGCCACTGTACACACACAATATATCAAAATCGGTCTGGTAAGAGAAGTTAAGTTTTACTTCAGGATGAAGTACGTGTACATGTAGCCTGAGTGTTGAAAAAATGGTAAGTCATGCAATAGGGAGGTAGCGGCAACCATTTAACCTTCAAGAAAGACCTGACTACCTGTTGCGTCTCTCTTTGGAGAATAAAACGTCTAATTAAACAAACAATTATTCTATCGACCAGTATATCCCTAAATTGGATGTCTGATCTATCCTTAGTATCCTTCCTTATGCAATTGAGACAAATTCAAAGATCCTACCTTGGGTATATTTACAACTCATACTGCATAATGGACACACATGCTTACTTCAATTGTTTGTTGATTTTCTGCCTTAATTTTTAGGTTTTTTTTTAAAAATTCAAGTTTAGGCCTAAGCAGTAGATACTTATTAGGAAAATGAAAGGAATGAAAACTCCCCTCTCTCATTATTAAATATATTTTTTCATATTCAAGGGGAAAAAAAAGTCTACACAACTTCAACATAATCATTCTTCAAGTTTTCTCAACATTAGAAATTTAATAGATAAAAGAGACATTTCAGATAAACATTTGTACCTAATCCATGGCAACTGTCCATTTGTCATAGAAAATGCAATGCAATTCAATTTAGCTTAGCCTGTCCTAACTGAGGGAAACTTAAACTAGCATTAGAGGGTATGGGATTGTGCAGTCAGAACAAAAGAGCAGAGTTTAAAAACAAAGGGAAAAAATGTCATTCTAAAGGAAAAACAGAATTACAGGGAAAAAAATGTTTCTCAGGTTAAGACCAGAAGTACTTGGGATGGGATAATTCTGGGGTGTGGAATAGGTGCACAGCTGTGGCTGAATGCTTGGAATCAGGAAATCTGTGATGCAGTGGGTGCCAAGTACTACTTAAACTATTATTGTAAAGAAAAAAAATGGTACAGGCAAGCCAGTAAATCATACTGTTTGTCAAATGAGGGTGATTTCTTCATCATTTGTTGCTATCAAAATAGCAAACATTAAACTAAGAATAATCCATCTGCATTTACCTCTGGAACAGATATCCTACTCCATCCCTCCCCCCATAACCATCCTTAATTGTTGGAGAGATCCAGCTAAAAAGGCTAAAGGAAGGTAAATTTTCCTTCATAAATAGTAATAACATTTGATAATTTCTCTGCATATTTTTAAAAAGTGCACTTACTATTTTGATGTTATGAGTTATTAAAAAAATACATAAAATCCTTTTCTATCCCTCAAATGAAACAACTCAGGAAGTATTCCTTACAAAATGGTAAGAAATAGACTGAGTAGAAGTTTGGGTCTCAATATGTTTTAATACCTATTGCGTTCAATAAAGTAAACTTAATTTTATACTTCATGTAATATAGCAGGACCAGACTGCCAGGGACAGAGATGCAGCATCTGAATAATTTGACTTTTTTCTATTGCTCTGAAAATTTTCTTGATACTTACTGCAGCCTATTCTATCCTGTTAAGCCTCACACTCTGAGGAAACACTTGTCTTCACTTCCAGTGCCCAGTCAACTGTTTTACAATGGAAAAAGACAATCTGGAATAATGGATTACTCCAGCTGCATGAGTATTAATGAGCCATTTGCTTTATGTTCACACATCTAGATTTCCTTTTATGACATCAGTAAGGAATGGGTTTTATATCATTGAAATTGCAACCATATACAGGAACGTAGTAAAACTCCTGAACTAGGGATAAGGGAATCATAATGATGAATTTGAATACTTCCATACATGTAAACTTAAAGCTTCCAAACAATGGATACACAAAATCCCTACAGAACACTCTTTTAATATTTTTAATAACTCAAGAGATTGAATGAAAAAGTTTTACCTCCCCCATTTGTGAGAACTGTGTAACACAGTGTGAAAAAAAAAACCAAAACCAGAAAATGCATAAACCATATAAAAAAACTTACAAGTGATGAGGTTTATATTGTTAGAAGGAATACATAATCTATTGAGGGCAGCTCTAGTAGCCGGTGTTTTCAGTAACTGACTGTCTTTATTGCCTCAGAAAGACAGCACAAAACTTCTGTAGTAACAATGGAAAAAGTGCCATAAAACATAGACTTAAAGACTTAAATCTATGTAAGATCATTACATAATCTAAGATTGTGGAAAGATATTTTCTAAAGATGATGAATGATACTTTTTCAGTAATATATTGTAGAGAATATCTGTACTGTGGTAGGTATGAATAGTAAATAAAAATCATAAAAGCAGTGAAAGGTGAGAATTTTTGTCGTATTTGAAGTTGGGTTTTATTTGCCCAGTGCAACAAAGCTTTCCAAATATTTTTGTAGAAACCAGAATTCTGCTTTTATATACTTTTTTCTCATGGATTTATAGTAGAGTTTCCACTTTAATATAAATTCTAATAAGGATAACTCATTAACTGTGTTGGCTGTACCATCCTTTTTCTCAGGTAATTGTCAAATTTTCAGAATGCAAAACTGCCCTTCAGCTGGGCTGCCAATTTCAGCTGCAACACTGGCATGAAACCCCTCAGCTCTCCTGTGGCTGTATTCCCAACCCCCTTCAAACCTAGTTTAAAGCCCTCTCAATCAGCCCTGCCCTCTGTCAAAGTCAGGTAGCACCATCATCTAAGCCATATATTAATTACTCCAGTTATCCTGTTCCTTTCAAAATTCACTCCTGGTACTGAAGGGATTGAGGAGAGCACAACCTATGCATGGAGTCCTTTGAGTAGATCTCCCAGTGCCCTGAAGTTTGATGAGCTTCAGTTCATTTTATGGATTACAGTAATTTCACATTCATAAGCTGCACCTTTTTGACTGAGTTTTCGACCTGACCCCAGAAGTGCGGCTTTTCATCCAGTGCGACTTATATATGGATAAATCCCATGATCTTCCCAGCTACCTGGATGTGCGGCTTATAATCAGGTGTGGCTTATAATTGCGAAATTACTGTACTTGTTTTGTATTTCATTTACCTTCTAAGAAGTGGTAGTTAGCTAAATGCACTCTATTAAATGCTATTTTATACTGAAGTTTGCTTATATGGAAGTACTACCATGACAAATTGACTATAAATTTCCTAGGAATAGGAAGTTTCTGAAGAGCAGGAAACTGCACAGAAGGATGGATATGAATGTTTAGAGGACTACAATCAGCTTTTGGCTGAGGAAAGAGGAAGCCTGGGATTAGTCAAAAAACCTTTTGATTGCCACTGATGCTTTTAACTCCAACTCCTTAAAAACATTCTTTCTTTAGTAGGGAGGGAATCAAAAATTAAGGTCTTCATTGAGGTACAGTACTGTTAGATTACCAGTCAAATTATTGTTAAACACCTCTGGCTACACAAAATGGTACCAGAAAGTCCAGCAATCAAGACATTCTGGCTGAGCTTTGTCATTACAAACAAATGCTTTTGCATAGCATATTATTTGTGATTGTTGATATTTGCATCTCTAGCTTTGAACACAGGCGGCTCAGTCATCAATCAATTAGACTTAAAAGCCCCTTTTCATGTAGTCTTTAGATGTAACATTCTAAGTGTCCTTGTCAAAGGAGAGGGAATATTTTCGCAAGGACAAAAAAATATGTAAATTAAAGTGTCTTGGTTGATCCTCTGGGTGTCACTGGGGCTGCATAATTTTTATGCATTTTTCATTCCATTTCAAGCCACGTGTTATAACATTTCTTTGTAGCAATGCTTAGTTTAATTCTGAATCCATTATTTTCTATTTGGTCAGCACTGTCTACCTTTCTGGGATTTAGCATAAAGGCATCTGAAAAAATAATGGAGCCTTTTCTTGCATCCCTGAAATTCTAATACTGCTGAGCAAAGTGGGACAGTGATTCAATTAATGTTCTTTTATCTAACACATGTCAAATAAAGGACAAAGAGGTTTCAAAAACCAAAACTGTAAACATGAATATTACTAATTGGAAAAAGTTATTTTGTTGATAACATATTCATTGAAGCCTGTGCATAATGTAAGCCGTAATTCAGAAATCTGTTTTAACATTCTTCCAACTACTCACCATGAGATTTACTATGAAACTGTAGGGAATGAAGTATCAATTTTAAATAAAAAACTCAAAATGTCATAAACTCAGAAACTGCAAGGCTCCAAAGGCAAATGTTGAAAAAGCGGTGCTATCCTCCTGTCCTATTTAAAAAAAAAAAAAAATACTAGCAAACTGCCAAACAGCATCATTTTCATCTCTGCAGTGGTTCAATGAAAACACTTTGTTCTGTTACTAACACAATTTCCTGTCAAAATCATCTTTAGTGGAAAATTGTCACCCCTTTTTATTTACAGCTTGTGCATGTTTTCCCTGCTGAAGGCATAGAAGTATAGACATTGCAATTCTAAGCACTGAAAGGCAGATGTAAAGGAGTTTTCGCATTCTAAAGTAACTACAGAGTGGTACCTGCAAGACAAGCAATCCAAATTCATAGAAACATGTAATCATAGAATATCCTGAGTTGAAAAGGACCCATAAGGATCATCCAAGTTCAGCCTGGCCTGGCACAAAACAACTCAAAGAATCACGCTGTGTGCCTGAGAAACAGTGTCCAAGAGCTTCTTGATCTCTGTCAGTCTTGGTGCTGTGACTACTTCCCTGAGGAGCCTGTTCTAGTGCCCAGCCACCATTTGGGTCAAGAACATTTGCATAATATCTGACTTACACATTTCCTGACTCAGCTTCATGCCATTGCCTTGGGTCCTGTCACCAGCCACCACAGAGATGAGATCAATGCCTGTGCCTCCACTTCTCCTCATGAGGAAACTGTTGACTGCAGTGAGGTCCCCCCTCAGTCTCCTCTCCTCCAGGCTGAACAGACCAAGTGACCTCAGCCATTCCTCATATGGATTTCCCTCAGGGCCTTTTGTATTTTTTTGTGCATTCTTCTGGACATTCTCTTAATAGTTTAATGTTTTTTCTTTTATTGTTGGGCACAAAATTGCCCCCAGCACTGGAGGCGAGGCTGCCCCAGCTCAGAGCAGAGCAGGACAATTCCCTCCCTTGCCCAGCTGTGATGCTGTGCCTGATGCCCCCCAGGACAGGATGGCCCTCCTGGTTGCCAGGGCACTGCTGGCTCGTGTTCAGCTTGCTATGGACCAGGAAAATCATATCCCTTTCTGCAGGGTTGCTTGCCAGCATCTTCTTTCCCAGTCTGTAAGTAAATCCAAGGTTGGAAGCAAATATAAAATGCACAAGATGTATAAATATAAAGAATTGAATCATTCAACTCTCCAGACCATGACTGTTTTCCTGTCTTTGAATTGTATTATTTCAGAAATATTGCTAATATATCTCAGCCTTTTGAGATACCACTGTCCTAAGCTTCACCAGGGAACAACCTTTGTTGCCCTGTCTGAAAGGTAACTTCCTGCTTTATTATTAAATACTACTTTACCGTTCATACTTACTTAATAGTAAAAAGACATTAAATTAGAGGAACATCCTCTATTGCCTATCTTGAAATGCTTATCTAAACTCCTTCTTTTTATTAATGGATTTTAATTTTCAATATTTCATTTAGAATTGTCAGGGTTTGCAAAAAAGAAAAAAGCCATTATATGTATTAAGGATAAATAATAAAACAGTTATGAAAGATACCCTTTTTTTTTTAATTGAGTTGAATTTTATTAAAAAATTTCACAGTACATTGCACATTATGTGACTGGCATAATCTTTCAACTTTAGTTTTCAGCTTTCTTTTTGGCTTAACAATAGCTGTAAATTATTATCTAACAAGTTTCTTACCCCAAAAGTTGAGATATTTAAAATTAGCATTAGTGTGGAGAAAATGTTTTCTATTTTTGATTATTTAATGGCATTAAGTTTAGTTGCATATAATTGCTAATAGTATTTACTCACATGTATGGAAAACAGCAGCAAGATGATGTGGATGAAAATAATTACTGTAAGTTTTAAGCATTGAAAACTGCTTATATTTTCATTTTTAATATTTTCAATATTAATTAGGTTGGAGTATATAAATCAAAATTTTATTTCCATTTTGTACATCTTACTTTTTCAATAGGAAAATTGAATATCAAATGAACAATAATTTGCTGCCTGAATTTTGTCTTAATATTGTTTCCTACTAAGTTTTAGGTCTAATGTTTTCACATGTAATATTTTTACCAAATCCAGAGCAATGAACAGTACAGATCTCACTGAAAGCATGCAGCCAATTGGTAACAAAAATGCACAAACCTTGAGACCTAAAGGCACTCTCACTACCCAAGTACCATCTGATAATTCACCCAGACATCCTAAGAAACAGCCACAATTACAGGTTTTCTGGTCCAATATTCTACATGGGCTATAGAAGATCACACATCATGATGTCCATCATAATTCTAAAAAAGTAATGTCTTAAATGTGGGGTTTTTTCTATACTTAGCTCATTGAAATATAGAATACTATGAAACTGATTATTTTAGTGATTCCTATCTAAATTCTGTTAATAGATAGATTAATATATTTATTTCTTCCTTTTCCTTTATTACCATTTGGACTATTTGCTTTTAGGCTGTGTATATTCTTTCATACCTTGTTTTCTTCTGAATAGCTTTGTGCCTACTTCAATTTCAAAACGTCTTTCTAGAAATGAGAACCCAGAATTATATTAAATACTTCACATTTCATTAAGCTTTTTTTCACTGATATTACCTGTTTCAGCTCAAAATACTGATCCTGATGCATTGTCTTTTTCACAGATGAATCAAATTTTTATGTCACAATTTCTCAGTGATGGATTTGTCCATCTAGACCCTTTTCAAAGCATGTAGTAAATTTTCTTTTTTTTTTTTTTTTTTTTTTTGCTTAGTCCCTGAACACATGATCATGATTTTTTTGGGTCGTTTTTATACTGCTTCCTCTTTCTATTCTTCTTTGTAACTTCTCTCTAGAAGTTTTTCTACTTTTAGTAGTACTCATTAGCACCTCCTTGCTTACCATACAATTCACTGTTAATCATCAGTTTTCCTCTGTTAAAATCAGAAGCTATTCATGGAATCATAGGATTCTGTGCTGAAATGGAAGTGACCTGTAAGAGTCATCCAAGTCCCACTCCTGGCCATGCACAGCACCATTCCCAAGAGTCACACCATATGCCTGAGAGTTCACTTCCTGAGCTTTGTCAGGTTTGTTGCTGTGACCACTTCCCTGGGGAGTGTGTTCCAGTGCCCAAACACCCTCTTGGTGAAGAACCTTTTTCTGATATCCAACCTAAACCTCCTCTGACACAAATTCAGGCCATTCCCTCAGGTTCTGTCACCGGTACCCAAGAGAAGAGATCAGTGCCTGCCCCTCCTCTTCCCCTCACAACAATATTGTAGACTCCAATGAGATCTCCCCTCTGTCTCCTCGTCTCGGGGCTGAACAGGCCAAATGACCTCAGCTGCTCTTCACAGGGATTTCTATGGCCTGCCATTTGACTTGCTTGGTTTATGAATATTCTCAAGAGACCTGCAGATTCATGTGCCAGTTTCTTTGTGCACAGAGGTAGTATAATCATCAAATTTGAGTGCATTATGACATAGACATGCACATCCTTAGATGCTCCTTGAGCAGTTCCCTGCCGCATTCTTATCTTTCAAATGCTTATCTTGTTAGGTTACAATATAAAGAGTGGTTTACTGCACTTAGCACAATTTAGGAAGCAATAGATTAATGTGGGGCAGAGTTGCACAGAGAATGAAACTGCATCTGAACATGGAGTTCCCTGGATGTTTCATTCACTTCAAAAAATAGAAATTTCCATTCCCATACTTCCGTTTCCATTTGACACTTGGCCTCTGCTCATGCAGAAGGCTGCAGAAACCTTCACAAAGACTTCTAACATATACTTTGCTTTTTACACAGAAGTCTATTCTTATTTCCATTTCTACCCTCAACATTCCTCTTTCCTTTACCTTGTCTGGTTGTTTTTTGTCAATATTATTTTTTTCATCAGTAAATTCCTAACAATTGTCAATATGTTTCGCAAATTTTAATTTATTGCAATTTTGCAATTCCTATTTCACATATATCTTTGACTTTGATTAAATTGTTTGTTTTCTTCATTCCCTAGGGGCTATGTTCAGCTTATGTGGCATCAGACTAACACAGAAATATCATATAACTGCTCAGTTTTTATTCTGTAAAAGATCCCAACCTCAATGTATAGTTCTGCATTTATGAATTCCACAAAATTATAGATGACAGTAATAAAAAAATCACACATTACCAGCACTTCAAACATTTAGTCAAGGAGTTACCTATGTATCAAGAGTTCCCCTCCCTGGGAAGTCTTGCTTTGGGAAGACAAGTAGCATTATTTATGGATATCCTTCCCTTCTCCATTTCCCTGAGGCTTTATTGCTGAGAATTTCATAGGCTATGAAATATCCTTTTGGTCAATTTAGGCATCTGTCTCAGCTATGTCTCCTCACAACTTCTTGCCCTTCCTCAGTCTTTTTTGCTTTGAAAGTAAACTCGGGAGAAGGCTTTGATGCTGTTCAGTAACAGCCAAAATACGGTGTGTTATCAATGCTGTTTTAAACACACATGTAAAACACAGCACCATATGGGCTGCTATGAAGGAAGTGAGCTCCATCCAAGACAAACCCGATACAAAAGTGGAGAATATCAGTTTTCATTAAGATATAAGCTCTTTTCAGGCAAGAAAAGTTCAGATTAAATGTTGCCAGTGCATCTTATCAAATAATAAGAAAACAGCTATGTGTAACCAAATGTATATCTTTAATCCACTACAATATCCATTAAACTTGTTTATAAGTTATATGGAAATAATCAATAGTAGACTACAGTAATTTCACACTTATAAGCCACACTAAGTAGCCACACATCCGGGTTGTAGGGAAGTCCACGAAATTTGTCCATGAATAAGCCTCACCAGGTTAAAAACTGTAATTTTTTTTCATTTTTTTTCCCCGTGCACAGCAGGGTGGGGGTGCTGCTGAGGGGCTGGGAAGAGGCAGCACCAGGGGAGGGCTGGAGTCCGGCCATGCCAGGGGAGTGGCAGGAGGTGAACAGCGCCAGGGGAGCGCGGGGGCCAGGCGGCACCAGGGCAGCGGCAGGGGCCCAGCCACTCGCCAGGAGTTAAGGGGCAGGGAACGCCTGCTCCCCCCGTGGCTTGGACTTCTGGGTTGGCATTTCGCGGGAATTTGTCCACAAATAAGCCGCACCTGCTGATTAGCCGCACTTCCAGCATCGGCTCTATTCTTCAGTGAAATAGGTGTGGCTAATCAGTGTGAAATTACTGTAGATTTTCAAAACCATCTAAAGACAGTTGTTAATTCCAATGGTGTAATGACTTAAGTTTCCTTTAGAAAATGCAACATATGCAATTCTGTAATGAAGAATACAGTGCAATAACATATATCAAAGAGTCTGCCCTACTTTGTGATCCTTTCTGAAATCTCTTCTCAGTGGCACTAGTACAACAGTACTACTCCTTATGGTTTGCCCCTGTGAAGCTGTGAAGTGGCCAACCAGGGAGTCTCCATGTACCACTTCATTGATTAGACAAATAATTAATATAATAATTAAAATAAAAAATCAGGTGGATTATCTGAAAGATCACATGTTTACCTCATGGTGTTGAAACTTATTAAACTTGCATATTCACAGAATGTTCAGTTACACAACTGGAGCACAACTTCATCTTCAAAATATTTTCTAGTTCCATGACCTTTTCTGATGCGGTCATACTTATTCAACTGGGTGTTTTCATTGGATTGTACTATTTAATTTTTGAAAATCTGTGTTTTACCACTTTTTTCTATGCCAAAGAATGGTTTTTTAGGAGAAACATCACTGAAGAAGTAAAACTCAACAAAACATCAATATTTATTTTTAAGTAAGTCTATTTAAAACAAAAATTCAGAAAATTATATTACTTGAATGCAATAGCATATGTGCTCAAGAAAATGTTAGAAGAAAAATTTAGGAAAAAAAATATTAATTAATAGCTAGACAGTTATAAAAATGAAGCTACAACCCCCCTTTCCTCTCCTTAAACACACAAGTGGACTTATGAGAGCAACTGCAAGAGATCAACCAGAAGTTTTATAAGTCTCTATAGGTCTTTGATTAATGCCAAAATATAATATCCTTTACCAGAGAGCTGCAAGATTTAGCTGAAAATATATGAGATTAAAAATAATTATATACAATATGCAAAAAAAATTAAAGACACACAAACAAGGCAGCTTTTTTTTTCCCTCAAGGTTATTCTTTTTCCCATCAAAGATTCTTTTTTTGCTGTTCACTAAAGAACAAAGCAATATGACAATATGATGAAAGATGGGTAAATATTTATTCATGTGGTGTGTAAATGCCCATTACAAGCCTAATTTAAACACTTATCTGAAAGAAACAGTGTTACAAAAAAATACCTAAATTTTGGATTATCCAAAGTGGGAAGTGGGAGAGGATAGTCTGAAATGAAATTACCTACACATGGTGTTGCAGAGCTGTTCAATGTCATAACATTTGTACCCTGCAGATTTAGGAAGTATTAGAATACTCAGCAGTTCAGCTAATGCAGCATTTCATGATATTAACTGCATTTTTTCACAGCAAAGCTCTATTCTGGCACTCAGCTGTTTCTGCAAACTGGTTACATAATTCTTGATGTTTGATCTCATATTCATGCATGTAATGCAATTCCTCTAATATATGTTAACATACTTCTTATCATTCTGAAGAATAATATTTTATATTTCTCACTAATTTGTGACCAGTTAATATTTACTGGTTCTTGTGACAATATTGTCTTTTTTCTCTTCTGCTTCTGCAACTCCATGCTCTATATACTCCATGTACTGACAGTATTAAGAGAGTTCAATAATCCTTCTGCCCTTCTCATAAACTTAAAACATTAAACAGTTGAAGCCAAGGTCTCAGTTATGGAAACAATACTAACAGTAGGCATTGTAGATATGTACTTGAAAGCTGAAAGAATAGCCAGCTAAGAGGACGTATGCTGGGTTTTGAGAGCAAGGGAAGAAACATTAGTGGATTACTCTCACAATTAATGAACTTTCCCCTCACCTTATACTGACTTTTATGAAACCCAGTTGCCTGCTCATTTTGTCATTACAGTCCTCATATTTTGTGTAATCTAAAAGGAAATATATTAATTATATGAATTGATACCCCAAATGACTCTTTAATAGAACAAATCTAAATCAAATTTTCACTAACAATTTCTTACATAGACAAGAAATTTAGATGATACTGGTTCGACATCATACTTTATCCTTGCTTTTGTTGGGAGACATGACAACACTGGTATTTAGGTACCAGAATCTTTTGAAAACACCTGAAGGCAATTGAGCAGAAGGTAAGAAGGGCTCATCTGTAGAGAAAAGCTGTTTACTTCACTTGTATTTATGTGAAGTAAAGTTAAACTTAGCATAGTTCAGATTAGTCATGGGTAATTATGTTGTACATCTGCCCCCATGAATGTTTCTGAGCTGTCATTCTCAAAGTTTGCTTGTTCAGGTGCTGCAGTAGGTGTTATAAATCAAAAGTTTCCAGAAAACCAGGCAGCATAATTAAAGTCAGATGGTGGCAAGTCTGGCATCTATATTTTATAATTAACAAATTAATTCTTAATTTTCCTCTACACTAAAAGGCTAAAGTTTTCTCAAATTAGTATTTTACTTAAAGCCAATATGCCACATCATTAAATTAAAAGTGGTTTGTGGAGTTTATTTTCCATTTAAGAGTTATGAAAATGCTAAGAAGTTGTAAAATCAAGAGTAAATTTTATGGTTAAAACCATAATTTATTATAATACATCTCTGTGATATTCTTCACAAGTACTGAATCAGTCTCAAAATTCTATTATTGGATAATTTAATTGTCCTTTATGAGTTCTCCTTTGTTTATTTTATATACATTTTATTTTATTTTTCTCGTTACGGCAGGTATACGCCCCTGAAGAAATACATTTTAATTATTAAATTGACAACAACTTTCTAAATAAAAATAAACACATAAATATAATACTGTATATAAATTTCTTGTGTGCCAACCAAGATTTTTCAAATTTCTGAAGGTTTGATAATAAGAAGAGTAAGGAAAAAGAAGGTTAATTTTCTAGCCAAGTGAAAAATTAAACTCACTCTCCAGAGTGAATAACATAATTTGTGCTACATACAGTGAGAAAAGCCCTGAAAGTCCAAAATGAAACTAATGTATTTGGTTTAAACTGATAGTAAGGGAATTTTATAAATAATTGTAGGAAAAAATATTATAAAATTTTATCATTTCCAAGATTTTTCTCATACTAATATATATATGAAAGTATTGGAAATCCATATACAAACCTAATTATCTCTGTATGATATTGCCCTTCCCTATCTTTCTTATAAAATGTATCTCATACTGTTTTCCTCAAAAAATTATTTTTTACAGTGGCATTCCTGAGACACAACCTAAATCTTTGTAGAACAGTGGAATAAACCAAAAGTTTTTGTACCAGTTACAATAAACAGCTTGTCTATTGTTACACACAGAATATATTCCCCTCTCCCCTTCATTTCCCTAAACTAGCAGCAGGTACCGAAGCCATGCAGAGCCATCAGAGTTCTCACATTCATCCTTTTGACAGTGCATTTGTAAGATGAAATCCTTTAATATTTCTGTTTTCAGGCTGTATTTTCAAATGGCCTGAAGAAGTTATGCACTGCATGAAAAGAGAAGTCAAGTTCAATGAGGAAATAACATATTTCAAAAGGAAGAGACAGATAACTGAGTTACTAAAAAAAAAAGAGGACAAGAGTGAGGGCAATTGTCATACAAATTTCAATTTGTAATTGATAAACAAAAAATGATTCTTTTCTTTATTCTTGTCAAGTTGTGAATGAGGATATTCAGCTCCATAAGGATAAAGGAATTCCAAAAAATTAGTCTCAATTGGAAAAATACTGTCCCAATTCTTTTAAAGAGTAACAATTCTTTCCAGTACATGTATTCTTTCCAGTACCTAATAATTTTTACTGAAAAAGCCTTAAAAATATTTATATTTACTAACTAAAATCTGAGCATGACATTCTGGAAAAAAATGTGAATTCTGATCCCCATAAAGTCCCATAAATGGAGAACTCCTTTAACGATAATCTTCTGTAAGCACACTATCTTAAACCTAAAATCTAATGGCTAATATTTTATTAGTTTTAAGAATTTCCTTTCATCACAAAAAAAATTGTTGAAACAATTAAATTATAACTGGCTCATATCAATTTATCAATATATGTAGGAATTTTTTCCTTAGTTTTCAGTATTATATTATTCCTGAATATTTACTCAATAAGATTTTAATATTTAAATATCACTATTTTATTGTTTACCTGAATATTTGCTTCATTAAGACACAACTCAAGTAAAAATATTAACACTGTCATAACTAGAAAAAGAAGAAATCCTTTATTTTTAATTATCTTTGCCAGCATTAAAAAACAAAACCCATGGCTTTTCCATGAGTCTGTAGATTTTAGGCTAATGATAGAGAAATTAATGTTTGGTGACTATCTTAGGATAGAACAGAGAACAGTGTTCATTCAAATTTTGTTTTGCTATTTACTACAGATCTGTAACATGATTCCCTATATATTATCATCTCATTCACCAAATTGTTTATTTTTACTTTGGTTCATAGTTTCAGTTTTAGATATATTAGCTCAAATAATGCAATCAGTTTCACAGGTGAGGAGTAACAACATCTGTGTACCACAATTTTTTCCTTTTTTTCATATTCTAATGACATTCACAATATTTCTAGTCTGCCCTTGTTGTTTACATATAAATAAGAGAAGTTGGTGAAAGGACTAAGTTTACAATTAAAATGGGTTTTTTTCTGTAGGTGAAATTTTATTGACTATGAAAGGGGAATAAAGTAAGAGTAATTAAATCTATATTTATGATTATTTTATTAACAGTAATGTTAAATATTATTTGCAGTAATAGCAAATATATTAAAGTGTTACTTCTTCAGTCTAAAAAATCCTTCTAAATATCTTCATCTTAGCTGTATTCTAACAAAATTTTTGGCAAAAGATACAATTTACACATATCTGCATAGAGTTCACAATAGCTTTCCATAAATCTAGTCAAATAAACCCTTCTTTTTACTCTCCAGGTATAGAAGTAAGTGACTAAAGTTTGAGTTCCAAAACTTTAAA
Source organism: Sialia sialis (assembly GCA_009812075.1). NCBI lineage: Eukaryota > Metazoa > Chordata > Aves > Passeriformes > Turdidae > Sialia > Sialia sialis. Next base: position 78,303,467 of record VRYO01001463.1, on the reverse strand, counting down.
ATAGATAATAAATAAACTCCCTTCAAAATATGAGATGGAAATATGATCTCTGTGGCTAAAGTAAGAAAGAAACAGCTGCAAAACATTCATAGTTTTCTTATTCAAAAGAGTCTCAAACTATATTATTGAATTTTTTTCCTTGTTCAAGACAATGGAAGCAAACTGGAAATTCCCTTTCTCCATTTCATGAAAGAGCAGTAGCATGTGGAGAAAAAAGAAATACAAAAAACACACAAAACAAAACCACAAAAAGCCTCAAAACAAACCAAAAAAAGCAACGACAATCAAAGTGACAGTAAAGGACATTATCGACAGTATTAACAATGTGCCATTCCGTGTGAGCACAAAGATTCAGGATAAAATACATTTTTAAAAATTAAAACAGTACATCAGTTTATTGTGGCTGTAATATCAACATAATTGAAGACAGCATACAACAGATATATGTATCCAATAGAACATAAATAAGAATTAAACTTCATGCTGCTAGAAGGTCAAGAAAAAAAATGTCCAGGTTATTTTCTTACTGAGTTGAAAAGCGAAATCATAAAATCACTTGTAGTGCATCTTCTGCTCTACTAGCCATGCTCCATCACCAGCGCTTCCAGCTGGGAAGTTGCTGCTTCCCTAAAGTTGTAACATATCCCAACACATCCTAGCAACACATCTCAACAAGTAAAAATGTGACCTATTTAAAGAAGCTATGGAAATATTACAGACAAAAAGTTCTCTCCTTGTAGACACCAGACACAAATATTACAGTATTTGTGCACTATGTTAATATCTATTTCCCTGAATACATACCTATTGTCAGAAGGCATTGTTTGAACTAGCCTGTGTGTTTGGTTATGTGAAACGACATATGTCCGAAGCCAGAAGGCTGTTCAGCAAGCAGTGTCCTGTCATATGATATGACATATGTGTGCGCCCAGGCTATGGAGCCGCCACATTAATAAGGGCTCTTTTGATTTAACAGATGACCTCTCAATTTATATGATACCTATAAAAGAACATTTTCTGCTTCTTTAAGCCTGCTTGTAATAAACAACAAAAAAACTGAAAGAGTAGAAAGCAAGCTCTTTCTTACTGCTGCCTTCTTCCAAGAAAATGTATATGATACTTAACATGTCTGAATTTAATTCAACAACTCTGTAATTATGGTTTCCTAAGAGATGCCATTTATATGGTACTCTGCTGTTTCCTGAAATGATGCAGTTAAAAAGTTAAGTGTCTTGCAGAAACTTCTGGTAATGCAGGAGCTGTGTGAACTAATCTTATGCAATTCTATCACTCCCATGGAAATATATATCAGCACTGTTAAAGTGCTGCAGAGAGTATTTATTTAGTAAGCAATGACTGAAACAAAAGAGAAGGCTCTGGGTTTAAATATGTGTACTTTCTCCCATATTTTTGAAACAACCTTATCCAAACAAGAGTAATCCTTAACAGTTAACAATGTAATTTAAAAGTAACAAAATCGTGGGGAAGCACTTACAGGGTCTTTTAGGAGCTGCAAAGTCTGATTACCATTCACAGCTTCCAGTTGTGAAGTACTTAACACACCCATAAACCAATCTTCCTACAACACTATTTAGTCTTCTCTTTACTAATTAATTATTCTGAAGAGAGTAGAAAAAACATTTGTTGGTATGTTTACTGCTGGAAGGAAAGGGTTAAAAGTGGAGGAATGGTGAAGTGGATTGTAAATTTGCTTACTGTCTTATACATATAAAATCAAATGCATGGGTTGAGTAGTATCAGAAGAACATATCAGAGAATGGGAAAAGAAGAAATAAAATTAGTGTAAAACTAATGATGATTTGCTTGAGATTTTTTTACTTTTCACTATAATTTGTACTATATATTCTTCTCATGCTCACAATTAGAAAGTGCAAGTTGCCAAATTTTGGAGAATCCAGTTTCAACTGCTGTGGAAAATTTTACTTCAGCAAGACATTAAATATGAAGATATTCATCGTTCCATGTATCTTAGGAGTAGCCAAGACCTTTAGCAGGACAAATCCATTGATTTAAAATTAATTATTCAACACTTTAAATTGTATCAGTTGATTAATTATTGTCACAGTTATAAATGTTTCCTTCAACTGCATTTGAATCTATTCAGTTTAGAGTCCAGCTATTGCACTTTTTTTTATCTTTGCATGGTAAAGGGCACAGGCAATTGGGACTGTTCAGGGTGGAAAAGCAAGGGGTTATGAAGACCTTACTGTCTATAAATACAAGAGAGATGGACTCTCTTCAGTGTACCTGATGACAGGAGGATGGATGCAAGGAGCACGAACTGAAAAACATGAAATTCTGTCTGAACAGTAAATACTACTTCATTACTGTGAGAGCAGACAAACATTGAGGGAGAGTTATGGCGTATCCATTCTTGGAGACACCCAAAATCCAACTAAACACTGTCACTGACAACTCTGTAGCTGACTCTGCTCAGGTAGGAAAATATTGGACTAGATGACCTCCAGAGGTCTCTTTCAACCTAAATGATTCTGATATTGTGCAATAGTTAGGGGAAGTATTATGAAAATAATCATAACTACATGGTTTATATACCCCATAGCAGGAGTTTCCTAGTCTCTGATTGCCTAATGAGACAGTATAAGAAGAGGAAAAGGGGGAAACAGAAAGTGAAAAGATTAAAAAAATGAGGAAAAGTATGTAAGGAAAGAACTAGGAAAAATATAAGAGAGGAGAGAAAAAGATGAGAAAAAAATCACATAGAAACTCCTAGCAAAGACCTATTTAATTGTGTGATGCTTAAAAAAGAGAAGCAAGAGTAATGAGGAAAAACAGGTTGGGAACTGAGTATTTTGGAAAAGACAACAGAAACTTTTCAACACATACTCCTCAAGCCTCAGAATAGACTGTTATAGACCCTTATGCTTCTAGCTCCTGCAGAGAGATAAACCTTCTTCTTACTAACAGTGATTTGGTCTCTACATGAAGAAACACAGATGGAACCACATCCTGTCTTTAAAATTAAGGGCGGAATGTAAAGCTGACAGCCATCTTCAGGGAAGAAAAGACTACCTTCCCTCTCTCCACAGATATGCAGACAAGACAAATAAATAGGGAGAGATAATATGAGATCCATCTTATGGAAACTGATCTAATCACTGATATTATAAACATCCTTTTTCTGTACATTCTCATTTTTCAGCACCTCTGATAGTTTAAGAGTGAAATTTTCAAATAATACAGAATAATAATTTCTGTGGTGTATCACTGACTGTATATAAATTAAATCTGAGAGTAAAGATATATAACTATCAACACAGGATAAAGGAGATCAGAAGCTGTAGGTCCACATTAAAAGTGAGAGTCTGCCTGGTGTCTTCCTGGTATGCTGTGGAAGGAATCATGCATTTTTTCCAGCACATTTCTAAAGTCTGCTTAGGTAGTAGGAAACACCTTTCATAGATTTTGAAATTAATTTGTTCAGTTAATGAGGCATGAATATAATTATTCAACCTTTATTTTCCCCTTCCCCTCCTTATTTTATCAGTGGCTTTATCATTGAATTTCAAGCGGAAAAGATTTATTATATATGATATGTTATGCTAAGTTCTCATTAAAACTTTACTGCTGTTTTCATGCAGATGAATAACCATACTGTTGTTAATAGATATATTAATCTAACCATGAGTTTCAGGGAGCCACAGTACAAGCCTCTTGCTGCCAAAGGTCTATCTTACACAATGCCAAAGAAGCTAATATGAATGCTTGAGTCAGTAAATAACCTGCATCTTCTTATTTTTGAGTCAAATGTGTTTTCCAAGGACAGTTTATTTATGCATAGGCTAAATTTTTAATAATAGCAAATATCCAAGGGTAGCTACAGATACTTGAATGTCATGACCGAATAAGCCCCAAGACATACCTTGAGTATAAATCTGCTGAATACTTTATTTTTAGTATCCTGGCAACTGGAAGCTAAATGAAAAATGTAAGATGTTACATAATGATCAATTCATATTCATATATTCACAATAGTAGCATTCTTTCCTTTGTTTTTGTCTGTTTGGACTACATCACGAAACAGAGAAACACAAGATATAAGGTTGAAGGCTGAGGTGCATACCACAAAGCTCCAGTGTATTGTAAATGTCTTAGTAAACAAAACTCTTGATGAAAAATTTTGGAAGTCACAGACTGCAATATGAGAAAAACAGATCCATAATAGAGTGGGCATTTCTGTACAACTGGAATATATTCTAAATATTTTCTTTAAATTATGCATGTTTTACTTTTTATAACAATGTACTAAATAAAAGATTATGCAAAGAGGGAGAATAAACAAAAAAAATCCCTATCCATTTAATGTTAATTTTTTTACAATTTTTTAAAAATTTAATTTATTTTTTTAAAATTTAACTGTTCTAAAATGGCTTTACTGGCATTTGTTTTACATTTTTATGATTTCTTAATGACGAAATGAAGCCATACAATGTATTAATTTAAAAACAAAACCAAGCAATCCCACAATTTGTTGTTTATGAAACAACCCTACCCTGATTTATTCACATATGTCATAGGTGAATGTCAGAAGATGATTTTATAGACATATTAATTAGAGGAAACTTATCTCAATAATCCAATAGAAGCTGAAAGTTATTATCTAGTGAGAACACCCATAGAAATTTCTTAAAGCATGCCATATTCTATGTTACATTAGAGTCTTACTTTAAAGGTTACTTCCTAGCTAAAAAATATATAATTGCTCCATCTGCCAACCCTACAGCATTGCAGTACTGTCAAAAGGGCCATATGTGGAAAAGTCAGACTGTTGTTCTGTTTATCTAATACACATATACTCTGTAGTACCTGTGAAATCAAATGGCAACATCTCTCAACAGATCTCAAAGTACATCATGAATGTTTGTTTTTGTTTTCCCTTTTAAATAAGTGTAGGTGATAAATACGGAATTTTTAGAATGAGCTAATCAACTTTATTTTTGCATCCAGGAAGACAAATTGATTCTGCTCACCACTGTACATCTGAGTTTTCTGAAGAGATACTCACACTGAAGAAATGTAATTGCAAATTTATAATTTTAATATACCATGAGGTTTGGACAAAATAATTGTTGCAAATACCATATCTTTTATATCTGTCTTGTAAACATCTAGATGCAAAATTTGAAGTTTATGGAATTAGTATTGGAAACTGGTAACAAAAACTGTATGAGAAGGCTGAACTGAATGGAAATGTTAACTTTACTTGTTCTTTGGTCACAAATAATGGATAAACAACACTTGTGTTCATCTTTTTGTTGTCCTGAATGTGTGCTAGTTACCAAATGAGCAAAATCAACTCATATGCTGAGGAAAAGTACTTCAATTTTTGATTCTAGTTTCCACTAATAAAGGGCTGGGTGGTACCCCACAAAAGGCTGGTTCGCTTATCATCAGCACTTTACATTATTTACACCCTTTAACCAACTAAGGCCTCAGCATTCACTGCTCATTTGAATCTGGACGCTATTTTGAGGAGGTGGTCTGTGAGTGGGTACTTGTGAACTTCCACTACCAGAATTACTTTTACCCCAGTTACTGCTCAGTTCTGCTGACTTCATTCCTGGTGGCTATCATCCAATCTGCCCATTAATCTTAGGATTGTCGTCCCTTTTCCATAAAACAAAAGACTAGTCAGACGTAAAATGATCACAGGGCAATTGCTTAATCATAACAGTCTAGCTAATTCGACTGATTAACAATCAAAAAAAAGAAGTTTGCAAAGTCTGAGTAAAATCTTGATCAACATCATTTTTAGCATACAAGATAATAGCAAGCAATAAGTTATTACTATTGGAAAGCATGATATATTTCATAGATTTTGCATCCAGCTTTACTGTAAATCAAGTAATTAGAACAAAGTGGTCTTTGCAAAAAGGAGTTCTGTTTCCAGGCTTTAGGAGTAAAAGGAAAATAAAAGAAAAAGATTTGATAAAGTTTCCAGAACTACTACTCTAAGTAGCTGCTTTTCTGTCATTACGGTGTCTTTCCTCAAATACAACTATTACAGAAACATGATGTCATTTATTGACAGCATATAATGCTACATTATAAGTTATAATTCAATAAAGCTATTCACTCTGCACAAATATTACCTTCCTTTAAAAGAAGGTTTATAACCTAAGGCAGCAAGTTAATACATATTTGCCCTGCTAATATATTTACAAGCCATTTCAACTACTTTGTTCATGCATGAGAGAGCCGTCTGAATAATAACTTTGTTTAGAATGACATTATGAAAAATGCTCAGTTGGAATCAAAGCCTTTTTACAAGACATTGAAAATAGAACCAACTCTAAAAATTTCACCAGACTGTCTCCAAAGCAGGAAAAAAAATGCAGGTGAGATTGTTTAAATCTTCCTTTCTTTCTTCTATTGATTCATTTGTTTCAGTCTTCTTTACATCTTTACGAGCTGGTGTGCATGATATAGGTAGGTATGAATCAAATTTTTTTCTATCAGTATGAATGAAAGCCCACCACTGCCCTGTAGTACCTAGGCTCCACCCAAAATGGACATCTGCAGTCTCTGCTAGTGGATAATCCCCCGGGTCATCTGAGAAATCAGAGTAAGGACAGAAAAAATTGTGCTTGGTGTTCATTCCAGTGCATAGATTTCTGTTGCATTGGTATTGCACCTGCTAAAGGACTTCAACTAAGAATGCACATATGGCTATTATGTGGTACTAAATCAAAAGATCATGAAATAAAGGAACAATACTTCCTTGATTTGTTTACAATTCTTTTACATCTATTCTAACAACACTGTTGTGTACCAAGAGAAGAAATTCTGCATTACAAACTTACTGAGGAAGTATTTGTGAAAAAATGAAATGGATTTACATTTCATAATTTTGTATAAAAGGTATCTTTGCAAATGCACACATGCCTACACATACAGTGAGGAACAATCTTAATTCTTTGACAGTATAAGGAAATTTTTCCACTCTCCAGTAATTAAAGAGTATCTTCCTATTTCTGCTTTTTAATGCATCTGTCCATTTTCCCTGTAGCACAGACCAAATTTTCATAGGTATTAGAGAGGATAGTGATTTGTGCTGTATACTTATGACAAAATAAGCAAGTAATTTCACATTCATAAGCCGCACCTGGTTATAAGGCGCATTTTCGGGTAGCCGGGAAGACCACAGAAATTGTCCATATATAAGCCGCACCGGCCTATAAGATGCACTTTCTTCGGCAGGGTCTGCGTGCAACAAAGTAACGCTGCAGGCCCTGGTGCTCTTCACCCGGCCCGAGCTTTACGCAAATATGCTAGTGGAACCGTGAGCCCAGCAGGAGCCGTAGCCGCAGTCGCAGCTGGGCTGCTTTATGTAAATGCGGTAGAGAAATCATAAGCCTGGCAGGAGCCATAGCTGCAGCCGGAGCTGGGCTGCTTTATGCAAATACGGTAGCAGAATTGGCTCACCCGTGAATCCAGGTGAAGAATGGAAAACACAACAAAATCCAGAAAGAAATAACTCACTTTTATTAAACGTTTAATCAGCTTTATTTTCAGTTGGCTCTTCATCCTCTATGAAACCTTCAAAGTCTTCGTCCTCCGTATCTGAAATCATCAGCTGTGCGATGCTGGCATCCAGCAAACCCGAACCCTTATCAGCCATATCTTCCTTGTCAGACTCCTCACTTTTGCTACTGTTGTTCCCGTCACTTGTCGGTGCTGGAATGATGTCCGCCTTCCTGAACCCTTGCATGATAGTTCAGGGGGATACCTGATGCCAGGCATCCATGATCCACTAGCACACAGTGGTTTAGCTTGCCCGGGGCATCTTCCCGGTCTTTGTGAAGGAGTAGTCTCCTTTGACCATCCAAGCTTCCCACCTAGCTCAGAGTTTGGCTTTGAACAAATGGATTATGCTTATGTCCAGTGGCTGCAGATCTTTGGCCAAGCCACCCAGTATAACAGCTAGCTCCAAGTCTGTCTTTTTAACCATAGCTTTTTTGCTTTCTGTTGTGTGGGCATGCATGGAATCGAGAACCAGAAGTGCGGGTG
>VRYO01001463.1:78277193-78294415 GCA_009812075.1 Sialia sialis | reverse complement strand
TCAGTGGAATGCAACACATTCATAGTGTTAATGGTGTATCATTGTATATTTTCTGCTCCAGGCACTATTTAGCAAAGGATGGAAAGATCAATTTTCTTATTTTTTTCTTCCCCCAGGCCTATTGTTTTTTCCTCCCCAAAGACAATCATGATTTGTTGACAGTCTTGGTCTAGAAACATTAAAGCTCAATCATATGAAGGAAATCTGCTCCATCCTCTCATCTGTTTTGTGATCAACTTCATAATTCCTTACTAGCATAACCAACAAGAGTGTATTTTTCAATGTACAGTTAATAGAACTCCTCTAGAAAATATGTTGATAAGAGTAAATATTTTATCCTGAAGTCAGAAAAGACAAACAGGATCCTCTGAGTAACTCTTTGGAAGTGACAGTGTGACTGTAGAAATAGAAAAGACAGCATCAGAAATTCAAACATTTTGGTTTTTACAATTCATATGCAAACATACAGTGAGATAAACAGAGAGAGTTAGATCACTATGAAGACCAAGATTTCCCTCAAATAATAAAAATATCTGTCAATATAATAGAAAAAAAAAAATAGAAGAGAGGTTTGGATGACATCAATAAACTCTTTTTTTAACACCTTCCCTTAATTTTTTTATTTCTCTAAAATTAAAACATCTAGTGCCTTTTCCCTCTTTGGAGACAGCATTTCACCTCCTTTGGGATGTGACATTTTCTTTTCTCATCTCTCCTGAAACCTCTTCCTTCCAATCTAGATTTTGATAAATTTTTAAAAGGTGAAACAGAAAAGCAATTTCATGGAGGAAGACTTAGGGAATACAATGAAGAGACAGCTACTGCTGCTGTCTCTAACAAGTGAAAATAAGCAAAACATTAAATACTCATAAAATGCAGCTAAAATTAAGCATTCTACCTTATGCAAAAAGGAGCCTCTGAAACACAGAGTGGTGGGTACTGGTACAAACTTGATCCTCAGCTTACATAGCCAGGATGATCCAGACTGCTAACCAGTATTTACACTTTTTTCATCTGCCTGACTAAGCTCATATCCTTCCTGAGTGGTTCTGTTTTGTTTCTCCAGAACAAACCTTTTTTACTGTGAGGTCTCATAAGTGTCTCAACAGCTAAATTTTCTGTGAGCATCAATTCCTTCCTCCCTCTGTTGTGTGAACTTTTAGGCAAATTCTTCTAGAGAAAAGAGAAGGAATTAGAGAACTTTACTAGTTGTGTCCCTGCTGCCTTTTCGTGTTAAGTGAGTACTTGAGGACAGAGCAGGGATATGTTTCATTTGATTCTTTAGTTTACGAGTACAATATGCAAGAAGAGATAGGCAGAATGTATTACTGTTTTCCCAATCTTCTCAGATTTTCCATGAGGAAAGAAGAAACAAGACAATCAGGCCCACAGACACCGGGATGTTTCCCAGCTATGAGAGAAGTTGTTTCCCTGTCTCTCTGAAAATGTGTGCAAATCTGACCTGTTCCTTTGGTTTGCCCCTACATAAACTTCCCATGTTATCCAGAAATAAGATCAATAATTATCTCTCCTTTCTCTTTGCTTTTCAGAGATAGAAAAGGAAGAAGCAACAATTCTCAGCAGTAAAGCAGAGATCAGCTTTAGATTTCTGCAAAAAATTTAGTGATCAAAATAGATTCCTATTTTGATTAAAAATCAAAATAAGAATGGAAAATGGAACAAAGTTATCACTTCATGCCTCTAAGTATGCCACAAAATTGGTCCTACATCAGTCACCAGGACCTTCCCCTTCTGACATCAAATCTCAGACAAAGCCTCTCCTCCTAAGACAATGCAGAAGTCATGGCAGAGTTAAAAACCATTTCATCTTTAGAATAGACCGAAGAAAGATATTTTTCATATTTCCCCTGTCAACCAAATTTATTTTGTTTGTCTAGTGACAGGGCAGGACCACTCAAATGTATTTTAACCCATTAAGATAAGACATCATCATCCAGAAAAACACAGTATTACCTTTATTGTCCAGTGACTGCAGACTGCATCACAAACTTGCAGGGAAAAGTTGCCATAAAAATGGGACTTTTCAGGTTTTGGCTTACACTTTCCCCTTATTCTTCTGCTAAACACAGGGCAATATTTCTTTCATAAATACAGTAAACTTAAATATTTGAAAGAAGACCTGTTCTTCAGAACAAGGCTTCCTCAAGGCTATCTTCTATATTTTGTGTGGCATGAAGAACACTTCTCCTGTATTTTTAAGTCAAAATATTTTCCCTAATAAATCTTTCCAAAAAATTAACTTTTTGAATAAAACAGTACTGTTTAAAGTCTAAAGTAAGGCTGAAAAGAAACTTTTTGCTAACCAAGCAAAATGCAGAACAGTGAAATCAACAGCAGGTAAATGTAAAATGGCTATTTCAACCTGGTACTTGTGTCTCCAAATTATTTTTAATTACTTTCCCTCCTCTTCTCCGAAAAAAAACAATTGTTGCATTTGGGAACTTCTAATGAATTTTTAATAATGGAAAAAGTTGCTAATCTGTTTTCAGAGGAAGTAAATACATAAAGGAGTTAGTTTAATATATGTGGTTTAGCATATCATCTAGTATTCCTACCCATTGAGAATTTATTACACAATGTCAAGTCATAATAATGTCAAAAACATTCACAAATAAAGGAATCCTAGAATATGGATTGTCTGCAAAGCAATTTAATAAAATTAAATAAAACCCAAATAAAATTAAATAAATAAATTAATACCCCTATGTGCGTCATAATGATAATTCTTTAGATATACAATTATGCTGTACTTTATTCCATATTATTTTATGTAATTCTTGCAGAGGAAAGACTGCACTTGGTTAATGATCAGATAGTCCCATTCAGCTCCAGTCTTGTGTGAAGGATCAGTTACTGCACAGTACTCAGCTCCAGTTATGAACACAGAATTGCTAGTTTTTACATTACTTTTTTCTACAAGGATTATCCATATAGCAGAATTTCATTTAATAAACTAAAATTTTTAACATAATTTGTTTTTTGTGGGTTAGAGAGATTATATAGACAAGGGACCAAGACTATAAAATAAAATAATTTCCTATATTCACATAGCAAATGTAAGAGATACAGAACCTAACTTTCCAGACTGACTTGGATTTTCTAGATTTGTATATTTAAAATGCCTTGAATTCTGGTGTATTTATCACTTCCTCCAAACTGAGCAGTCAGGAAATTAGTAATACAGTTAAAAATTGCTTTTGTGTTACTCAATGTCACAGACTCTTTGACTGCAGTGCAAACAGACATGAAGACCTTTGGATCAGTAATGAACTATTTAACTGGTCAGTCTTCTTTTTCTATGCTTGCCACAGTAAGAGGCTAAGTTATGCACCTGAGCTCCTTCCAAATTCTGAAATAAACAGGAACTATGAGACTGCGCCACTCAGGATTGCTTGGCTCTCATCTGAGCGTTGGGAAAATTGCTTTCCTGGTATCACTGGCTGGAAATAGGAGCTTGGGCTGATGGGCAGTTAAAATCCTTACAGTTCAGGGATGGCAAATTTGTTCCTGAATCGTGAGAGAACCTGAATGAATTCTAAAATTTTTGACAGCCTTTTCTGTCATATATCTACCATGATCCCAATATTTCCTGTGAGTACTCAATAAACTTGTCACAGTGAGTTTTCAAAGAAAGGAAATCGGAGAGGAAGCAATGTTAAAGTCCAAAATGATGTCTAACTTTAGATATAAAAAAGCCAGTATAAAACCAAGCATGAGTGAAATTTCCTCTGGGTTGGAATTCACCTTTTATCAGTTCTATAATGCTTCTTCGAAGGTGGAATAAAGACAAAGCTTGACACTAAGTTAATATTAAAAATATTCCCATAGAGAGACATCAGACTCTCTGATTTGCGGGATTGGATAAAAATACAATTTATTTAAAAGGCAAACTAAAAGTTCTGAATATTTCCTTAAATTTCATTCTAATAGAAAATGTTATTAAATTAAACATCTGATTTTTTTTTATTTCCAGGCTGAACTGAAATATTTTTCCTCAATTTGGAAGTCAACTGAAACAATAATTTTGAAGTATATGTTGAAACTTGTCAGCAAGCAAAAAATAGGTTATTTTCTATTTCTTTTTACATATTTAGGATATATTTTTAACTAAAATATTATTTGTTTCATTAGAGATTTATTCAATGCATGGATCATTTGCAGCTGTTAAGGACTTCGGGACAGCAACAAATACAGAGCCTTCCCACGGCTTGTTTTACTATCTTTACTTTGCAAGAGTCCATACATGCAATCAGCATCATATCTGTTGTTCACTGTTCTGTTGATTGGATCATGAACCTCTTTAGAAAACTAAATTTTGTATCCACCTGATACCAGCACTTGCTAAATATTTACATAACGCAACAGATCCAAAAAGCAGGGTGCTGTTCACAGTTCTCAGGTTTGTATCTCCACAATAATCTCTGTTGCTCCAGTGGTGAATTCCCATGTGCATATTTATAGGTGCATATTTATGGGATATATGTCCTCTCTATGTTATGTGCAGTATTAGGAGAAGGAGAAGGAGAATAGAAAACATTTCTCATTTTTCCCGTAACGTCAGCTGCACTGAGAATATTCTTACTGCCAGGGAAGCACAGCACTGCAGTCTCTTCCCACCTTCTTATCTGCATATGACAGTGCTAGGGTATTTGGATAGAAATTGAAATGGCATGCTAGAAATGCAAATGATGTGCAAGCTCTTACATGGCCACAAAAATGTGAGATTAAATCCTTTCCCCAGCTGCTCCACACTGTCAGATGACCCTTGCCATTATAAAATGTGGTCTTTTTGAAATTTTTTGAAGTAGTGCTGGATGAACCAAATCAACATCCTCTGTAAAATCTAAAAATGTGTTGGTATGGTTCTCTGATTTATACACAGCATTATTCTGATCATTCCTTCTCCTATAGGAACTATCAAGGTAAAATTGCAAAAATATCATCATGTATTCATAACAAAACGGTACCTTTTCTCCACTGAAAGTTAAAGCTGAACATTAAAAGCAAGAAAAAGCAATGTATTATTTACTTTTTAAGAGAAAGCTTTAAGTTATTATATTTCAATATATTTTTAGTAAAATGACCTCTCGTAGGTTTACAAGAGAAAAAGAAAAAAATGTCCTGGACAATTACCATTTTTACCATCTGTGTGATGTTTCCCTTTTACTGTTTTAGTGATTGATATGGAAGAAAGCACTCAGAGTCTACAAGTTGTTGTTACTATGTTGATATGAGAGGAAAAGATAGACTATGACAGGCAATGAACTTCTTATTACAGATCCTGAGGTGACAAAATGAAGTCTTAGTTCCTAATGTGGTGACATGAAATGACCTCCATCCAGTTGCTCCTACTCACCTTTTCCAACATATCTTTGAAGAATATTGCAAGCATATTTAATGTTACTCAGACCCTGATCATGCAGGATACTCTTCTCATCCGGATTGGTTGTATCACTTAATGTACTGGAGGCAAAAGTGGAAACCAAGAAAATGATTTCTTTTTTGCACTGTGAAGTGAAAAATACCAGTCTTTCAGAATCCTATTCTGAAAGCAAAAAATATTCCAATAACTCCTCAGATAAAAATAAAATATATTCAATACAATGCACAAGTGTACAACTTAAGGCAGAAGGAGCAGAATATAGCATATCTCTCGATCTGCGCTGAAGTATTTAGGCAAAAAATACATGGCACTACATTTTAGAAGACCATTTGTTTTCATAAATATTAAATCATGGTATTTTGGGTTTTTTTTATTTTTTGCTTCAGTGTTTCAGGTTTTTTTGAAAATTAATTTATAGTAATTTCTTGCTTAGGTCATAGATGACATTAGTTCTTGCTTGACATTATTCTGCATATTTGTAAAAACTATTCATAGTTCACTTAACAGGAGAAATTTTAAAATCCATTAAAATCCATTAAACTGTATTGCGTGTCAGATGAAGTCTTTAAAGTGCTTGAAAAGTCCCCTGATTTAGAGATGAGATTTTTAATACTCTAAGTGAATTAGAAGCACAAGCTTTCATTGATGTATTTTTAAAATTCTGCATAATTTTCTGCTCCTTATGAAACATGACATTCAAATTTTCCAAACTTACAGAACTTCGAAAAATTACTGGTCTAGAGTGGCTTGCACAAAGTCAGTCACTGTCTGAATGTGAAATATCTTACATCTTGTTACAAACAAAAGGCAGATAAACATATGTGTGAGCCTAAAAATGCCTTGTTAATTAAGTAAGAAAAAAAAATAAAATCTAATAGACCCAAACTGTAAATCACTACAAACAAGCTTTGCTAATATAACAGTTAAAAATGGGATGCCACTGTCCTACCGCTGCTGCTCGCTTCCTCGGAGTTAGTATTCACCCCTTGGGCATTCCTCCAAGTGTTCAGCCGGACACTTTCATCCTCCCTTGGGACAAGAGGAGGATTACAAGCTTTCATGCTCAGGGCTTCAATAAGAGGACTCTGATGTTCATGAAGGGGGCCCTTTCTGTGGCAGTTTTAGACCCATTTAAGTTTATTTTAATGCATTTCCTCTGCACAGCCTGTGTCCCTGTCAGTGTCTCACATCCCTACTGTGCTCTGGGGAGGTAAGAGTCACTCACTGCAGGCAGCCAAGTCAGACAGCAACACCTGGAACTGAACTGGGACAAGGACAGCCCCACGGAGTACAGACCTGTTCCCTAAAAACACTCTGGGACTGGAGGGCTTTTGTGAATAGTGTCAAAAATCACATTTACTTGGTTACACATCTAGGACAAGTATGTAGAAATGTCAGATTAACTTGGCCAAAGCTTCAAAATAAAAAGTGACAAAAGTTTGTGCTTCAGAGGGCAGAACTTCTGGGAGACCTTGTGGATGCAAAAAAAAAATTAATAGGGTTTCTAAAATTATTTAGCTTTATGATTAAAATTCATGAGAGTAAAAGCAAACTACTCAGCCTGAAAATAAAAGGCACCATTTGTAAAGCAGAAATTCAATGAGATATTAATCAATGGAAACCAGGACAATGTCCATATATTTGCACTCTCTGTTGCTGTTCTCTTACTCTTAACTGAGCACCTGTTGCAGTCAACATCTGTCAAAAACAAGGCTGTTGGTTAGGCAAAACATAGATCTGACCCATATCATTCTGCTCAATCTTACATTCAAAAAATTTAGCAAGTTTTGCAATATAACTCCTGTTATTGTCATAAACGTCATAAAATAACTGGAAATATGAACAAAATATGGTCCTTATAGGCATTCTTCATGGTCTTTGCATTCGCATGTCTGGATTTACAGAATTCTGTAAAAGTAAAATAATTTTTCCCAGTATGTGTGTGTCTAGGCTAATTAAGTGGTCAAATAACTAATGAGACAAAACTATTAGAAGTAATACAAAGTTTAACTATGTGGTCTATAACAAGTTTAATAGAATAGAAGAATTCTGAGAAAGATGAATCACGCATCCTACTCACTGTAGGCTTCTACATTAAATTTCTATTGACTAATGGAGAAGAACAATCAGCTCCACATACTTTAAATTATCACGACAAAAAGGAAATCTTGTCTCAGTTTACACCACTGGAGTCAATAATATCACACTTCTGAGAAATCAGCACAAGTAAGACAAGTGTTGGGACAAATATTTTAATGTTACTCTCAGTCTCCGAAAGGAAATTTATGTTTGATTAACTCTATTCCCATTACAGAATATGCAGCTTGTGTGCATATTAATTGGTCTATAATATTTCAGATTTATGAAGGCTTACACTTGTCCCAGACTTGAGAGAAAAAGACAAGATAAAAGGATTGTGGTTTAATTAGCTTTCAGTGTATTAATTCATCTGAGAGCTGTCTGACAATAACTCACTAAGTGCAGGTCATGGTTCATTTTTGTTTCTATCTGGTCAAGAGGTTCTCATGAATCTCCCTTCTTCACCTGCCCACCATTTTAATAATCTCTTCATATGAGGGCCTTTCATTACAAGACACTTCCAGAGAGCTAGTCTTTTACCCAGCAATACAGTAATTTTTCATGTTATCTATTCCCCTAATAATAAGGGCAATATACATATATTCAGTTACTAATAAGAAAGCATGCCTGTTAGTCCTGGGAAAATTAAGGTAACAGTTGTGCTATTTCAGCACAAAGAAATTTTTCCTTTAGCCTGCAATTCATGCACCTTTTGGATTGTCATTGTCTTTCCCCCCCTTCAAATTAATTGCTTCCCATCTTAACTTTTGCTGCAGCACTTCAGAGCATCCAAATCTGGGAGAATTATTTATATTGCCCTTAAATCCTTTTGTCCTACATTGATTAGTGATATGTCCAAAGCAGGGCATGCAAAAAATGGATACATACTAATTTAGACACAATTAATATTTGCTATCTTGCATCCAGTGAGAAGTGCACGATTGGTGATGGTATGCAAGCATTCTGCAGCACTTTAATACCAAAAATAGAGTTTTCTAACACAGATGAGACATGACTGCAAAGAGGCCAACAGAGTTTCATGACACAGTTACACAAATAGGGTGAAGAAAAGACATGCAAGACATGAAATCTGCAGGCTGGAAAGATAGCTTGGAAAAGTAATGCAGTTCTGCAGAACAAGCCATAAGGGTCTATGTGGAATTAGAACAACCCTGCAAAAGAAGCAGGAAAGACACCAGAATCCTATAATCAGAAAAGTCTAGTTTGGAAGGGCCCTCTGGAGACCATCTGATCCAGCTGTTGAAAGTAGAGCCTTAGATTATCTGAGGACCCATCAAGCTAAATGCTTCCGATGACAAAGGTACCATTACATTTCTGGGCAGCCATTAACTCTTCCCACAGCAAAGGGGTTTTTTTCTAATATTCAGTGGTATTTTTCCTCAAACAGCTTGGGAGCATATCCTCTCATCCTGTCACCTCATTTTGTGAAAAGAACACATCCATCTTCTCTATTTCATTAAAGTACTGTAAGGATATGATAACTCACACCACATATACATTTCTCCTTTCTAGGCTGAACAAATCTAATTCCTTTGACCTTCCCTCATATTCAAGATTCTCCATCAGTCCTGCTTTTTTGATCTTGCCCCTAGTGGCTCCTGAACCTCCTCCAAGCTGACATAAGTAGAGTTCTTCCATTCCTGTCATCCAGATCCTTTATAAATATATTAAATAGTATCAGGCTTCTAAGGAACCTCCCATTACTTCCTGCTAGTCCCTCAAAGGTTCAATTGCACCAGAAGAATACTGAAGAATAACGGAACCTGAACAAATATTGACTACAAAATTGGAACGTCAGAGACTATATTACCCTCTTTGTTCCTTAGGGCTTCATATTGGGGCCAGTTCTGCTTAATAATTTTAGCAATGAACTGATTGAGAGTATCAAGGGCACCCTCTGTGAATTTGCAAATGACAGCTTCTGGGATGGTACTGTTGATCTGTTAAAGGATAGGAAGGTTCAGCAGAGGAATGTGGACTGGCTATATCAATGGGATGAGAACATTTGTGTGAGTTTAAACAAGGCCAGGTGCTGAGTTTGTACTTGTGTCACAAAAAGCCCATGCAATGTTACAGGCTTGGGGGCGAGTAGCTGGAAAGCTTCCCAGCAGAAAAGGATCTGATGTGTTGGTCAAAAGCCAGCTGAATATGAGCCAGTGCATGCCCAGGCAGACAAGCAGGCCACAGTGATCAAAATTATTGTGTCTAGAAGGACTAGAACAGTGCTAATCCACTTGTTCTTACCACTGGTGAGGCCTCACCTCAAACACTGGTGCACAAGTGTCTGTTGCATAAGTTTTATGAGGAGCTGCTGAGGGAGCTGGGGTTGTTTAGCCCAAAGTAAAAGAAGGCTCAGGGTAGACCTTATCACTCTCTACACCTACCTGAGAGGAGGCTGCAGCAAGGCAAGTGTCAGTAGCAAGTGTTTGGAGGAAATTGCCTCAAGCTGCAGAAGAGTAGGTTTATATAAGATACTGGGAAAAAAGTCTTCACAGACAGGGTTGTCAAGCATTGGAACAGGCTCTCCAGGAAAGTGGTTGTGTCACCATCCCTGGAGGTATTTTAAAGATGTACAGATGTGGGATTGAGGGACATGGTTCAGTGATGCACTTGACCATGCTGCATTAATGGTTGGACTCAGTGATTTTAAGCATCTCTTCCAGCCTAAATGATTTTATTTTTGGAATATGACTGGCACAGCAATGATGGAAAAGGGGGCCTATTTAGATTCTGACTTCTCTTATCAACAAAATCTCAAGCTTCATCACCTTGACCTTGGGCAGTACAGGGCCACAGTCATAATTTTTAACTATACTTCCAATGTTTCATGGTATTGTATGTCAATGAGTTTGGGTAAGTTATAGACATCAGTTGTTTTTAGATGTAGTGATAATGACTGACAGTCATTTGGCAATGTATCCAATCCAGTAAAGAGTAGATTTGAAGTCTGAAGATATCCTGATTTATTGATCTTAACACTTCTCTCACAGGAGTATCTAATTTTCTACCAGATATGCAGATCTATGTATTCAGTTGCAACGGTCATCAAACAAAACTATGCAGTGCTGTTATACTGGGGAGGAACTGAAAAATGCAGGCCTTTTTAGCGGAATAATTTATAAGCAGATCAAGAAGCAGTGTCATTTTTCTGTTTAATTGCAATAGGGACAGAAACTCTATATTCTTGGTAGACATATAGCAATCCTGAGACAATTTTTATATTATTCCCAGACATTTTGCAACCATTCAACATCCTTTTTGTCACAGATTTTCCTCACCAGTAAGATCCAAACTTAAATTCATTAAAGCTTGGTCTATCATATCCATGGACCCATTCCCTACAGGAAATATTTGGCCTTCTAACACATTCTTTTAACTGTGCTTGGTGAGAAGTGTGTCATCATCAGCATGGGTAAAATGCAAACAAGCCTGTATATATGTTCATCTACTCCTGCAGTCCTATTCATGTTTGTAACACTGAAGGAAAAGGCAACCAAAGACACATATGAATTCTAATGCATAAAAAATATTTTTTTAAAAAAAGTTGAGCAGAAATTTCCCTACATTTTATGAATGTGGATGTTAATGTCCCTAGATGCTGCAGTTTGTAATGCTGTCTTAGTGTGTACTGGCTTGTAATTAAACTGAGAGTGAACAAGTAAGATCCTACTTCACCAAGATATCTTCAACAGTAAATGCTTGCTTTGACTCTTATTTCAGTTTTAATTTAATTTCCCTTCCCTTCCCTGTTCAAAAATGGGAACTAGCAGTACCAACACTCTCTGCAGATTATTAAGATATTTGGTACTTGCTTGATCAGGCAAATACTAACATCTTCAGTTTCTCAGACTGTCCTGGTTTAGCCATTTATTGGTGTTTTTAATTTTTAAATATCAGTTCTCATTAAATTATCACAAATTCCTGCATTTTGAGAAAAAGATTCCTCAGCAAAGCTGAGTTTACAGTGTATCAGATGTCCTGTGTTAATCACAGAAATATATTGCAACACTTGTCTCAAAGTAGTAAAGCAAACAGCAGCTTATCCATCAACTACTTTGAGAAAGCACCAAGAAGAGGTAAAACAGATAATATTTCTTCTGAGATGCTATGAGGTGAGAGCCTGCATACATGGATGCATGCAGGATTTGAGGAGAAGCTAATGCACAGAAAAATCATACTACAATTTAATACCCCACAATATATACTTTTACCTACTAACTTATTGCTGCAAAACATAAGTTATAGGAGCTTCTCTAACAGCAGATTGAAGAGAAATGAACATAGAATTTATATGAACGATCTTTTGCCATACATTTATTCATCACAAGTAGATAATTCTCTTGTGTCTCAATACTGTTATGTGCACGCATGAGAGTGGCCTTGGTTAACTCTCCAAATGTCACTGTCCAAAAATATTCTGTCATAAAAGCAGATATGCAGTGCAATCACACATTTGTGACTGAGCTTATGTGTGGTAGAGTGGACGGTTAAGCAGTATGCATTCCCAAGCTTTTGGTTAAGGAGAACGGAGAAGGCACTCAACTCCTACCCCTAATAACAGTAGTATGACCTGGAAAGCTTAAGCAAATCTCATTCTCCAAACTGCTTTTTCTTGAGCTGTTCATGCTGGCCATCTGTCCCTATAGTAGCAGACCTGCTCGGTTTCAGCATCAGGGTAGAGAGTTAATGTCATTGCAAAAAGCTCCTGCTGTTTCCAAAAATCTGACTGTGCCTTAGGTCTGTGTATATATGAGGAGATATCTCAGTTCTTTAGGATAACCTTCCCCAAAGGCAAAGTCAACTCTCTTTCTTACATATTTTAGTCTAAATCAACCTGCAATATCTAGAACTACATTGTTGAAAAGCACCTTTACTCCAGTTTGTTCACTTGCCTTCAAGCTTTTTTCAGGCATAAATAGGAAAATCATTCTTTAAAATAATCTTATCTTGTGATCACTCTTTTCTTTTCTGGGCCACAAACAAACTTTTGTTTAAAAGAAAGACTATTTGCTTTATTTCCGTGGAAATTTGGTGAATGTCTTCCAGTTTCCTTCTTCCTCTCCCAAACTGTGGAATTGGCTTTTTGATAATATTTTGCCACTATTACTTAACTTTCCCCTGTTAGGGCAAAGGTGCATTTTGATTACATCTTGAGAAAATCACAGATAGGTTTCTATACTCGATTCTTTGCTGAGCATTTTTCAAGTTTGTGGATACATAGTGGATACTTAATACTTTTTTGTTCTTTAAAGAGATTTTGCTTTCAAGTGTACATACAATTGGCTAAAACTGTAGTAAAATTTACTCACTGAAGAAATTAAAATTTTTAAAAAGAAAAAAAGAAATTGAAAAGTGGAATGGCCTTTCTTTTTTCTCCTGATAAATCAAAGATCCCTTGAGTTGTAAATCATCTTGCAGAAAGTATTAATGTTTACTGAAGACTAACTTAAACAGCATGATACATGTACAATTGACTTGGGCCTGAGAAACTTACTTAATAAAACAATCCTAAAGTACATTTCCAGAAGTATGTATGACATTCTCCTTTTATTTCTGTTGTGAGTATTCCTTTTTGTTAGGCATTAGGGATTTTTTCATTTTTGATAAAAGGTAAGAAAGAACAAAACCCTGAAAATATATTAATAATTTCTATATAACTAAAAGAGAGAGAGAGAGTGAATATATTTTTTTAAATTAAGGTGTGCTCTTCTTTCTCTTTTAACCTACAATAATTTAAAGAATATAAGCCGCACCTTTTTCATTGAAGAATCCAGCCTACCCCAGTGGTGCAGCTTATATTCAGGTGCGGCTTATCTATGGACAAATCCCAGCGAAACACCAACCTGGAAGTGAGAGCCGGCCAAGCAGAGTGGCAAGTGGGCGGGCCAGCCCCTGTGCCACCGGCAGCCGGCAGCGGCACGGGATCGTCGGCAACGGGGGCTGGAAATGTGCGGAGAGGCCCCCGTGCCCCCGGCAGCCGGCGGCAGCGTGGGACTGCCAGGAACGGGGTGCCGCTGGGAAGCCGGGCTGTGTGGGGCTGGGCCGGAGCGCCCTGCCCCCTCTGCCGTGAGGAGTTAAAAAAAAAAAAAAAAAAAAAAAAAGGCGCAGCTTATATTCAGGTGCGGCTTATATATGGACAAATCTCGTGGTCTTCCCAGCTACCTGGAAGTGCGGCTTATATTCAGGTGCAGCTTATAATCGTGAAATTACTGTACTTTAAAAATTACTAAACAAAAGAAAGCCTCCATCGTTTTCTGGTAATAGCCATTGGATAAATGCTCTTTTGAGCAAGCAGGGATGAGTATGATAAAACTGTGTGGCAAAGACAATCACATGTCAAGAAAGAAAACAAAAAAAGTTGGTCCTGAAATCACATCCTGTAATGCAAAATAGTACTACAAAGAAATATTTTGTTTACATTCATTCACACTCTCCCAGTTAAAGTTTATGGTGAATAGAAATAAAGAAAAAAATCAAAAGGGACTTATGAATTAAGCAGCCCACTGCCCTTTCCTGCTGCTTATAAGCTTTATTTATAAGCATTTCAGTGATTTTTTTTTTAATTTGACAATGTGTACAAGACATATTAATTGGACCTATTAAAGGGAACCAGTGTTTATAAACACCTTCAGATAAAGCTTTCTCAATTTTACTGCATGTTGAAATAAGTGATGGTAAAGAAAAGCATAATAGTGAGGATGGAGGCAAAACCAGAAAAAAATCAATATTAAATATGCCAAAGGAAGCCATGTTCTAATGTAAGAGGAAGCAAAATCAAGTATTAATCTTGTTGTATACCAAGAAGGAAAGGAGATGGGAAAACAACAAACCTTTACTGGCCTTTTTCCTAATGCACATTCAAGTAGCTCCTCAATTATTTTTAATCTTGCTTTTAATTAGAAATCCCTGCATTCATTGAGATACCGTAATTTGCAATTTTTTTGTTCTTTAGATATAAACACATAATCTATATCCAATATGGAACATAAGGATGCCTAGTACGAATTCACATATCTCCAGGCAAATGTAGCATGAAATACCAGATATGGGAGAAGGAGCATAAAAGATATGACTCTCTTCCAAAACTGAAATTTTAAGTTATGTGACGACATACACAGACTGATTTACATATATCAAAGTCTGTAATGAAGCAAACCCATCTAGACTTTCTGTAAGAGAATACTCTTTGACCTAAATCAGAAAGAAAACTTGCAAGACAGCCCAATTCAGTTTCTCCAAAGCCTGAAACCTGCTGTGCAGTTTACATGCTTTCCTCCCTGCTAACCACCGAATAAGATATATGCCGCCATCTGCTTCTAATTCGCTTGACATTCCAAATCAGCAAGATGCTTGAACTGACAAAATATATGCTAAAGTCATTCCATTGATTTTAGAACTCATGCTCAAATATAGGCTTGTTTCTGAGTACCTTGTAGAATCAGGACCTGAAAGTGCATTTAAGGAACTCATAAACACAGTTAAAAGTGAAAGATATCATTAAGTGCATCAGTAAATTGGAAAAGATCAGCTTCTTCCTTAATATCACACCACAGAGCAAAATATTTCTGTAAGCTGACTTTGCATTCGGAAAGGGATGGGCTGAAAGAAAAATATGTTAAATAATAAAAAATCTGATATACAATTGAATTCACTCAGGGAAGCTGCCCTGTCAGAGATGTATTCCTTGAGCAGAATGGGTGTAGTTTTATTGACATTAACAGCTAAAATATTGCCCACTAATGTGGTTTCATTGCTCATGAAGAATCCAATTTCTATTTATTCCTCATGGAGGTTACAAGAGGTGTGTATTTACTGAAGCCAGTTCAATAACTGAATACAGAAATGTGTATTTACATTTACCCACGGTAATCTATCATTTAGCTTCTTGTACTGCAGCAGAGCCCTCCTATTGAAATATATTGCTTTTTCTCTATATAATGTTCTTCTGTCTCGCTTCATGTAGACTTTCTATTACATTTCTTTACCAGCCACTGCTGCCCCTCTAAATGCTTTTCTTTCTGACAGACTCAGTGTTTAAAACTAAGTAGACTCATTTTTGTCAGGATCTGTTAAGTGATTCTGCTTTTGCTCCTCACCTTGTTAAATATCCATAGACAAAAATTGGGCTGGGGAGGGGCTGAGAAGAAAGACATAGCTAACGCAGTAAAGAACACTATAGAAAGAACTTCATGTAATGTTGAGAGCAATGTTTTATATCAGTGGAACATTATTACATGAGCTCTTCATTCTCATGGGTCAGGATCCAGCAAGTATCAAATCAGAATCTCACCAAACAGGTTTCAGTCCTCCCTGGAGTCCTTGACTGCCCACAGAAGGCAGGAGAAAACCAGGGTTATCAGGCTACAGTCACAGAAGAAATCACTTTAATCATATCTTGCACACACCTTGGGATTTCAGGGGACAAGGGCAAAAAAGGCTTTCCAGAACAGTAGCCAAACACTTGCTACCATAAATGCTGACTGAAGTGAAGTATGTTACCAGGTGTAAACATACTACACCCTGCAATTTCCCACTCTCTTCTTTAAATGATAACACTGCACTATCTTCAAGCTAGTTCAAACTATCATAACCATGTATAAGCAGAAGTTATACATTTAAGAAAAAAATTATAATTAACCATTTCAACTGATCTTCTGGTGAGTCTAAAGCTTTTTCATACAGAAACATATGTGTATTTTTTTTTTCCCTATGTGCTGCTCCTTTATTTTTAAAAAGGATTTCTAATATTTTAAGCACATAAAGGTAAGGTATTCTCACAAGTGCTGTTATTTTTTGTGGCTCAGTCATTGATATTGTGAAATGAAAAGTCGAAGCGATCCAAACAGAAACAAACAGAATAAAGAAATGAAATATATTTCTGAAGCCATAAAAGGCCTAAAATTCTGCAGCTGAGTACAAGCAGAAATTGCTTTTAACCTTGATTTTATATGTTTGCTCATTTCCTTTGCTTATTTTTATTATTCTGTTAAACTTTTGCCCTTGATGTTGTCTCCAGCTTCAAGAATAATCAATGAAATTCAAAAAATATGAACATATAAGTTAGATTTTGAGAACAAGTGGTATTTAACTTGTACTTTTCCTGCATTATGGATCAATTATTGCTCCTTGTGGAGCTAGGCATGTTTACAAGGGGAAAATCCACATTTTCCTGAGAAGGGAAAGTATCTAATTACATAATCGTATTTCAAACAAACTAATTAATTAAGTTAATTAAAGTATAGTGTGGTCAAAGCAGGCCAGGATTTTTTACCATTTTTTCAATGATAAAGGAAAGAACTCAGGGAAGTGTTGAAATCTGTCACATGTTTCTATGACTACTGATTGTTTATTTCCATCCAAAAAATATGGGACTAACTTCCTCTTTTTTTGAACTGGTATAAATTACAGTAATTTCACAATTATAAGCCGCACCTGATTATAAGCTGCATCTCCTGGTAGCCGGGTAGACCATGGGATTTGTCCATATATAAGCTGCACCTGAATATAAGCCGCACCTTTTTTTTTTTTTTTTTTTTTTAAAGTGAGGATCCATGTGTAACAAAGTAACAAATTAGTAACAGACACAAATTGGTGTCAGGTGCTTAAGTTGCAAACAGTTTTCATAGACCAGTGAAGCCTTCACAGGCAGCCCCAGGCGCCCTCCCAGCCAGCTCTCACTTCCGCGTTGGCATTTCACTGGGATTTGTCCATAGATAAG
>VRYO01001463.1:78244533-78273302 GCA_009812075.1 Sialia sialis | reverse complement strand
GGCTTCCCAGCGGCACCCCGTTCCTGGCAGTCCCACGCTGCCGCCGGCTGCCGGGGGCACGGGGGCCTCTCCGCACATTTCCAGCCCCCGTTGCCGACGATCCCGTGCCGCTGCCGGCTGCCGGTGGCACAGGGGCTGGCCCGCCCACTTGCCACTCTGCTTGGCCGGCTCTCACTTCCAGGTTGGTGTTTCGCTGGGATTTGTCCATAGATAAGCCGCACCTGAATATAAGCTGCACCACTGGGGTAGGCTGGATTCTTCAATGAAAAAGGTGCGGCTTATATTCTTTAAATTACTGTATATCAAATACCATCAATTTCTGTTTAGCAACAACTAGTGAGGCACTGTATAAGCTTCAGGTGTATCTTCATTTACTTTGCAATTCAATTTTGCAATTTTACTACTCTAGGTTATTTATGAAGGATCACCATACAAATACAATGTGAAAGTTACTGAAGAGGGGAATTTTTTTCCCCAACTGATCAATTGAGGCATCTCCTTTTTCAACTAATGGGAAAGAATAAAATTATTCCCTAAAGAGAGTGACTGTTTCTTGAAAGTTTTAAAAATATACTGTTCAAGTGTTTTCAGAGTTATTTAGCTTGTAGAGTCTCATGTAGCTGTCAGATGAGAGATACAAGTATATGACAATGTGACAAAAACCTTAACATCTCCATGAGGTGCAAAAATCAGACTGAAATGAATTGATTAATAAAGTGTTGAATGAGTCTCTAGCTATAAGCTCATGATAATCAGCTTCCAAGGTGTAAAATTTGAAGAAAAAACCCACGTAAGTTTATTCTTCATATTGTAAGTCCACTGATTTAAAAATGTGTTAGATTATATTGTATGATACTGGGATCTTGTTTGGGGCGCTTAAAATCTGAGAACCTAACTGATTTATATGGAATTCTATCAAACATGCATGGATCTGACACTGCCTCACTGATGTGAATGAATATTACTTTTTACATTACAAATAAAATCATATGGGCACTAATATTTACTGACACATTTGACTGCATTATTGGATTTTATCAAAATATTAAAAGAAGATCTATACTTAGAAAGTTCTGAGATTACATTTTTAAATATCAGACATATGTAAGACACACTTTCAAATGCCAGAGGTGAGAAAACATATTAAATCACTTCCTTTCAAGGAGTGGGTCTTACTCTAGTAAAGTCAGAAATATACATAAAGCTTAACTTACAGAAAATAACAGAATTTACGTACAAAAAATAAAAGAAAATAACCTGTGGAGAAAGATTAGCTACCTTATCTAGAATTAAAATTATCTGGGGAAAAATAAAATATGAAGTAATACTATTCTGTAACTACTACCTGAAAAAATAAAGTCATAGAATAATAAATATTTTTGTAATATCAAGATGTCACACCACCTTTTGGTTTTATTCTGATAATTTAATGAACACTGAAAAAAATTTTGAAAGGAACTTCTTAATTTCTTTAGAGCATAGTAAAAACTTAATATATCTAGACTGAGTTACAATACAAGTAATATAATTTATCTGAAATAACTTTTTTTTTTTTTGGTGCAGAACAAAAATTCCCAATATTATAAATTTCTGGAGAAAATTAGTATATCAGAATCCTTGATAAAATGCTTCAACATGCTTTATTACCAAGAATCTGCCTTTCATTAATTGCTAAAATTTTCCAAGCTATGTGCTATAATATCCCTGAGGATAGAGGAATTATTGGTAATGTAGACTTTCTGACTCCAACTGTATTGCATGAGTGAAACTGACTTTATTACAAAAACATAGACTGTTTTTCTATATTTTAGAAGCTATTTCCTTACTCTTTTGAGTTAATTAATTGTGTTCTTTCTTTTCAGTTTATATTTCATCTCTATGTCATATGCAAATTTTTAATAACTTCCACTATGTTTTATATTAGATACAGTATATATTACATATTTAATTCTATATATTCGTTTATTGGATTATACAATTTCATTTAGACTGTATAGAATCTTAATTTAAAGCCTACATTGAAATTATCATGATTGGTGAGGAAATCTCAAACACATTAAAAGTAACTTTGTGCATAAAAAGGCTTTGGTTTTGGGAACTTCCATGGCCACAGTACATCAGCCATTCCCTTGCCAGGTTGCTATGTGAGCCTCAGCCCTGTGATACCAGAGGCAAACCTTGTGTACTCAGTTTTCAGAACAGACAAGTAATGCACAGTCAGTGATTATTCCTGATTCAAAAATGGAATATGATGAATATCAATTATGAGAATTCAGTTAAGATGATTTAGAGATGCAAGATATTCTCTTCAGAATACTCTCTCATATACTGCCATATTCTGCTATTGTCTGAAAAGTGATCTATTCAAGAGAGCAGACTTTTGTGATATAATGGGAAAAGAACCAGAAAACTTTTAATCAAAATTCAAAACCCCATGGATGCTG
Source organism: Sialia sialis (assembly GCA_009812075.1). Taxonomy (NCBI): domain Eukaryota; kingdom Metazoa; phylum Chordata; class Aves; order Passeriformes; family Turdidae; genus Sialia; species Sialia sialis. Next base: position 78,270,858 of record VRYO01001463.1, on the reverse strand, counting down.
TGGGAAAATCTCATCAAGCAATATCCCAACAGGCAGGACAGTGTGCAGTCTTCATGTGACCATTGGTGCTGAAGAAAACAAGGGCTTAGTTCCTTCTCTCTAATTATTTAACTTTTCATTTTCAATTGATTACTTGAGAACTATTCAAACAACCATACAAACAAACAAAGAACTACAAGCAAATTAGAAAATAAAGTGTCTTATCCTGTTATAATTGACTGATAGTTTCATTTATCAATTTAAACTGGGGGTCACACCTTCATGTCTGGCTTTCATATCAGTATTGAAAAGATGGACAAAGCTTGATGGTTATTATATGCTTCTCTGTGGGACCAGAAAGGGAAGAACTTGGCTGCTTCTAAATCTGTTCCATTTAAGCTTATTTTACCTCTTCAAACACTTAAAGAATAACTAAATCTTCAGATGTAATGATGCTTTGATAATATAACTATCCATGCTGGACAAACACTAAGAATGTTCACTGTGCTAATGAAATCATCAAGCTTCAGTAGTTTTCTGCTATATATAAAATGAAAACCTCCTCCTTGAGAAGTAACCTATTCACAGTGTCCAATTAACTTTTGGCAAAGGTGTATTACCTTTCAAACTTTCATTTCACAGGCAATGCTACATAACCTGCTGCCTGACAGTTTTTGTGAGCTCTATTGTGGAAGCAATTCCCATCTAGATCAGGTTCTAAATTTTACTAAAATGAAAACTATCATTTTTGTCCTGTATTAAATTGTCAATGTAAACAGTATTTTGGCAGCAAGTTATCACAGAGTTTCAAAATACTTTCTCTGCAATTCATGATTAAATTTAAAGTGACTAGCGAGTGATGTTTCGCAGCTAAACAGAAAAAAAATGCTACAGATTTTCTTGCTGTATGAAATACTGTGCACTTGTGGATTTGCAGATGGCCAATGAACATTTATAAATAAATTTAATATGTCATATCAAGAAAGTTTGAAAACTTACCACAGAAAGTTAGGGTTCTGTACTGATATTTTCATCTACAAGACACTAAATACATCCTTTTGTACCAAACTGCTGAGCATGAGGGATCTGAAGAGAAATCAGTTGTAAGATCTGAGCACTTTGAAAAAAAAATTTAAAATACCTATTCCATTAAGTAGGCTCAACATATATTGAAGTACAATTAAATATGTATGAATCTAACTTTAAAAAAATTTACTTTTAAATTTTTGGCTTACATTTTCTAAGAAAAATATATTATTTGCATATTTTATATTCTTTAGATTAAAATAAAAATCAGAAGATAACATTTACATTAAACTATTTCTCAAATATTATTATTTTTAATGGACTCATACACTATGTTAGCTGGCAGTTATATTTTGAAGCTTAGTACAAACATCGACAAACTAATGTCTTGCAACTGATGCACATGGAAGCAAATCCTTTGGTCTTATATTCTTATGGAAATCATAAGCTGAAACTGATGATTCACTGAAAAGAAAAGAAAAGACAATAAAATCTCAGAAAGATAGGGTTGGTATATTTGGATTTGTGAAAACCATTTCTCTGATTCAGTACTGAATCCCTGACTGAAGATGATGACACATAATATTTGGATCAAGGGTAGATGCTGATTAATTAAATTGTATTTACTGAGGACAACAAGTAATTTCTGAAAAACTTCACTTAAATGCATATGCACTATGCCCAGAGTATCCTGCTTGTACCTCCACTTCACAAGCTCATGCATGTAATTTTCCATATATATCTATTATTTAATGCCTATTTACATGAGAATTAGCTTTTCATAAAAAACCAGCTGTATACAACTTTGTGAAATCTGGTCAGATGTACAAGGTGGCAGTCTTTTCCAGGCTTGGCCAGTAAAGAGACAAAGTTCAGCTAGGGATATGAGCTCAGTTGGATATGAGAAGATAGCAGAGGATACTGACAACTAACACAAGGGCTAAGGGCATGACATGAAGAGCAAGGCAGAAGTCACAGTGACAGGACAAAGCCACAGCACTTCTTGGGGGCTGTGCAATTAAGCTGGACAGGAAGTGCTGCCTAGGATTGCACTGTTTGTGGCAAAGCAGAGTCTGAGAGAAGTAATTTACATTTTTTCTCATACCGCAATCTGAATCCCACCTTGCAGATGTTTGTTTCCAGTGATCCAAGACAAACTGCAAAGCTCTCTGGTGCCCCTGCGACAGACAAAAAAAAGCAAGATTTCTAGTAGTCTGGCAGTTCTCTGTAGGGTTGCTCTTATCTTTCTTATTAGTGTCTTCCATCACAATGTCTTTCAGACTATGAGACATTGTATGGAAACTCAAAATCGATGGGATTCCTGGACACCAGACTTCCTAGCATAACCTCTGCTCTGCTGTTGATTGAAACATTTTCCATGGAGGAGAAAGATCTATCCCTTGAAATATGGAGGTAATAAAAGTGGATTTTCAGGGGTCCACAGAGAAGAATCATATACAGGAAGCTCAGGAATAGAACAGTAAATTGAGAATTGTGATGTGAGGGCCTGATTCTCTGCAGTGAGATAAGTACCACTCACAGTGGACTGGACAGAAAAGCTCTGCAGCAAGGTGACTGGAGAGTAGTGATTTGGGAGTATTGCAACCTCTGAATTGGAAACTTAACTCACGTACCACCATTAAAGATCTCTCCACTTTGATGCAGGTTCAAATAAGATAACTTTCAGTAGAAGATTAGGACTGAGGGAGAAATTATTTTCCAAAACTCAGTCTATATAATATCAGGGGCCAAACAGGCTATATCCATCAGTATTGATATCTTATCAAGTCTGCTTTCCATGTTCATGGAGATGTGGACAGCGTCCCTAAAGTTTGGAAAACACAAATATTCTAATATCAAAAATCCAGGGAATCACACAAAACTCAATCTCACTTTTGGCCCTGAGTAAATAATGGAAAGAATCCTCTGGAAGCATGTTTCTGAGCACAAGGAAGACAATAAGGTACTTGGGAACAGTCAGCATGGATTTACCTAAGGTAAATGATGACTGTCAATGTAGTTGCCTTCTGTGGTGTTATCTGGGACTGACGGCCCTAGTGGTGCTGAAATGGGTTCCATTGTCAAGCAAGGGACGCAAGAGCTAACAGTGCACTCGAAGCCTTAACATATTCTTTCCTTCACTCAGTTCTATGCACCAAGGTGAAGTGTATTTGTGCTCCCATGATTTATTTTCCCTTTGATTTCATTACAGCATTCCAATTTCTGCTGCACATTCATTTCTTTTATCTTATTTCTAATATATGTGCCTAAACTTATAAAACCCTGTATGTGTCAGCATTGTTAAATAATGAACCAAAATCAAAAATAACTCACCAATTAAATTTCATTCAAGAGGTAGTAGAAGCTATGAAGTTCCATTTTACTTCATACTACTAACAAAAAAAAGAACATCTATATCATCTGGATCTTTTCCGACTGAGAAGTCTTGAACCTTTGAAGGACAGACATCTTTATAAATAATAATTCTCATTTATGTTCACACCACTGCTAACTAAATCTGATTGAACTTAAATGGCACAGGTTTTTACTTTTTGTTTGTACCATGTTTTAACTGCCCCTCTGTACATATTTTTTCTAGTTGTTAATAATCTGTTCTTCAGCGGAAGATGACGTAATGCTGGCAAAAGTGCAGTATTGTATTTTAAGTGTATTTTAAGGTATAGAATGGAACATAGAACCTAAACATTGTTTACAAAGTATTTGTGTCCTTTTGGTGAAAACAAAAAAATCACTCTGGAACAGGGTGTGTGTTGCGTGCATGAAAATACATTTTGCCAGCTGGAACACTGAAAATGTTTACAGTATGTTCACAATATGATTTATTGGAATTTACAGCTCTGGGATGGGTAGATTCTCTAAGGTACTAGATTGCCTGGAGCCTACACATTTCTCCATGTTCTTAAATCACTTTCAAACTACTTTTAAAGTGTATTAGCTGTACTTGCTAAGCCTCCTTGTTCTATGACAGCCAGAACCACAAGCGCAATCTGTGGAATTCATGTGAACAGATGGATTTAAAAAAAAAAAAAAAAGCAAAAAAAAAAAAAGCAGGGGAGTAGGGGGGAAGGAAAGAAAGCAATCTTGCCTATGTGAATTCACTCCAAATAAATGGCCAATGATTGTAGTATGACTTCTTTAAACAACACCGGTGGGGAGCAATTAAAAAGACCATTTTAGAACATTTACATCATTTGCAGCATTGAAATTATAAAACATTCAAAAACAGTATTGAGGTCCTGGCTACCCAGGAGGGGTTAAAAACATGTGACTTTGAAACTAGAGTTATTATTTGGGTAAAATAGTCCACTAGTGCAAATAGACATTTCTGAAAATAAGCTTTTGAAAAGTTTTTTTCTGATAAATGAAATATTTTAATAGTCTAGCACGCTTTCTTCATAGATATGTTAAAAGTTAGAAGGTGTTTTCTGCCCATCCTTCAATGAAAAGTTTCTTCACTTAGAGACTCATTTTCATGGCCCTTTTATTCCTCACTTTTTTCCAACACTTTTCAACTGAGGATACTTGAAAAATAGAATGTCCCAAAATCCATTCCAAAGATGCATGTATGGGAGTCATTGGTAGGTCCATAGATCCCTACTCATAAATCTAATATCTCCATTTTTTTTAAATATCACATTATCACACAAAGTCTTTACTATGTCATTCAGCTTTGTTCATTATGACCTCTACAGTCTTTCCAGAAACACTGCCACTCCACACTCAAGCATTGTAATATTATTCTGTATTTTAATCCCAGGATGTATTATAATAAGTTTTCCTACAGAATGAAACCCATCAGAAACAGGCCATTTGCACAGACACTAAGACTGGTAGCAAGGTAACTGTGCAAATCAGGTGGAAACCTCCTTGTCACAGGTGGAAAATGTCACATGAGATAAGGTAGGGAAAGAAATGCCTGGTCATTCAGATGATTCCAAATAGAGTTTAAAAGTATCATATCATTGTGATTTACTTGTTCTAGCACACACTAAGCTTGTTCTAGTCCATCCTGCTGTACCAGTCTCTAACAATTCACAGTTTGCTAATAAATTGATGCAATATTTTCCCCTGCAGATGGGCTACAGAGCCATAAAGTCATTAAAGTGCATAAATCAGTTTTCCAAATCCTTCTAAGAAAACAAATTCTCCATATAAGAAGCAGTCATTCATTGAGTAGGTATGACTTGCATTCCATCTTTCTAGATTTATAATTGTAATATTGCTGTACAGAGTAAATGCTAAGTGCATCACTTATCAAATAATCCAGACAGGTTTTTACTGAGTGTGTTTTCTGCATTACGTCTCATTCCACTAACTTTTATGGCACATATAAATCTTCCCAGTGATCGTTTTCATGCTTATTTCCAGATCACGGATAAAAAATATTAAATCACACTAGTTTGGATCCTCTGGAAAATGTTTGAAACACACTCATTTGATTATTGCATACTTCAGCTAACATTTGAAGAGATTTGAGAATTGCCCAGGCCTCGATTAATTTAGAAATGACCAGTGAGTTCTCTAGTCATTAGCATTCACAAAAGATATTCCAGTTCCACTGTAAGAAAATGTCAAATTCCACTTTTTGTCATAAGTGAAGCGTGACCCATTCTTGCACAAATCACTCTAAACCTTACTATAATATTTATCATAGAAACATAGAAAGGTGTGTTTTATAAGGAACCTTAAAGATTATCTGGTTCCAACCACCCTACAGTGAACAGGGACATCTTTCACTAGAACAGGTTGCTCAAAACCCCATCCAGCCTGGCCTTGAACACTTCCTGGGATGGGACACCTTTACCTTCTCTGGGAAACCTGTTCCACAGCCTCACCATGTTCCCAGTAAAGAATTTTTCATAACATCTGATATAAATCTACCCTTTTCCAGTTTGAAACAATTGACCCGTGTCCTCTCACTACATGCTCTTGTACAATATCAATTTTACAGCTTTCTTGTAGGCATCCTCCAGGTATCAGAAGACTCCTGGAAGGTGCTCCCAGAGCCTTCTTTTCTTCAGGCAGAACAGCCTCAAATCTCTTAACTCCTCTTCACAGAAGTGCTCCAGTCCCCTGATCATCCTTGTCACTCCTCTTTGGACTTGCTCCAGTAGGTCTATGCCTTTGTGTCAAGTTGAATACAGAATTCCAGGTGGGGTTTTATGATTGTAGAATAGGGGGGCAGAATCATCTCCCTTGACCTGCTGGCCACATGTCTTTTTTTGTAACCCAGGACAGAGTTGGTTTTCTGGGCTGCAAACACACATTGATGGCTTGTGTCCAGCTTTTTGTTCACCACAAAGCCTATATCCACCTTGTCTGGGCTGTTCCCAATCTTTGCCCGCCCTGTATTTGTGTTTGGGATTGCCCTGACCCAAGTGCAGGACCTTAGTTATGGCAATCCCAACTGCTTTATGTGTGTTCACAATTCGTTGTAGTCTACACTTAGTAATGCACAACAATACTGAAAAAATGAGTAGCAAAAAAATGTTTTGTTTCACACACCATTCATTATTATGTTATTTTTGCTCGCTACTTTTTAAATTTATATTTTATATTTCTTATTATTTATAAACTAATTATTATTCTACCACTTTGCCATAAAGTCGTAGTCTTTAGTTATGCAAGTAATCTATGTCAAGGCCACCAAGGCATCTGAGTCCTTTAAGATCAGTAGTACCTCTGTTTCTTCCCTTCCTTCCTAGTTGTGTGAGGAGCTGAAGTTATATCACAGTAGCCTGAAAAACAACTATAAATAGAGATTTAGAGAATTAAGTCTTTCATTATGTCTAATTACTTATATTTTCTCTAGAATAACTGCAACTGTGATCAAAGTAACTGTGTTCTAGGGTATTACATTTAAGTGTTGTGAGCCAACATACCTAGGTAACTGAAAGATAAAGTATATTTCTAATGAATTTTTAAAAATTGTTTCACTTTTAACTCCTGTATCCAGTTTTATTTCTTAGAACTGTGTCATAATTATGACACATACCTATACAGATATTTTTATTTAAGGTGAAAAGATCATATCAAAAATGTAGTGATAACCAGTTCAGTATTTAGCATGCATGCAATGCTAAGAAATTTGAATATTTAACTGTTTTTAGAAAAAAAAATCCTGATCTTACACAAGAAATAAAATATGCATTTTTATATGACTATAATACATTAATTCTTACTTTTTAGTTCTTAAGGCAAGTAATTGTTGCATGCATAACATTTCAGATTCTAGTAATTCCTATATGTATTTACATATTCATCTGTCAGCTACAATAAGTCATATAGGCTGACATTTTTCTCAAGGAGAAATTTGATGTGAAATTCAACTTATGACCCTACAGTATACAACAACTGACTAAATCTTCATATGCTTCCTACAATCTCTTTTGCCTTCTTCAAAGGCAATCACCCTTTCTCTGAAGGCAGTATAGACTTGGGCTGGCATCATAGAATAGAGTAAGTTACTTTAGGAAACATGAATAACAGAGTGAGAGTACTGGTTGTTTACACATTTGGTTTGAATTTTTATATTTCAGTGCCAGGTGATACATTTAGGCAAAAAAAAATCAGATGGAGCATAAGGGATTTTTGACCACTTGATATGCACTAACACTGAAACTCAAGGTACTTTTATTGAAGAGCATGAACCTGGATTCAATTTTAGGAAAGAAGTTGCTAATAATTGATACAACTGAAGCACACATAGCCATCTTAGCAACTTGATTTTCCAAGTGTATATAGAATAATGAAATAATAAAATCTTTAAGGCTTGAAAAGACCTTTAAGTCCATAAAGTTCAACCATGAACCAAGTACACCACATTTGCCACTAAACTATGCTCCTAAGTCCCATATCCAAATCCAGAGATGATGACTCAACCACTTTCCTGGGCAGCTGTTCCAGTGCTTGACAGTCCTTGACACAAAGAAATATTTTCTTAACATCCAATCTAAATCTCCCCTTGCACAACTTGAGGCCATTTTCTCTTGTCAGTTGTTACCCAGGAGAAGAAAATGACACTGACCTTATTGCAATTTTCTTTCAGGGAATTCTAAAGAGTGATAAGGTTTGCCCTGAGCCTCCTTTTCTAAACAGCCCCAGATCCCTCAGCTGCCTCTTATCAGCCTTGTACTCTAGACTCTTCACCAGCATTTTTTGCCCTTCTCTAGACACCCTACAGCACTTTAATGTCTTTCTCAGTGTGAGAGGCCCAAAGCTGGACACAGGATTTGAGGTGTGGCCTAACAATAAGTCCTTTAGTTACAGGACGAGGAGTAAAGATTTTAAACTAAAATAGGATTAAAATAGGATTGATTCATACCAGGTAAAAGGAAGGAAGACTTTTTTTTTTTTTTTTTTTTTACAGTGAGGGCTGTGCAACATTTGAGCAGGTTGTCCAGAGAGGAGGTTGTAGATGCCTCATCCCTGGAAATGTTCAAGGTAAGGTTGGATGGGATTTTAACTAATTTGATCAATTTGAAGACAATTTTTCAAATCAGAGAGGTTGAACTATATCTTTGAAACTTCCTTTCAACCCAAAAGATCCCGTACTATGACTCCATGATTCTATGATTCTATGATATATCTTGTTTTGATAGATAACACTTTGTTATTTAATTAAGTTTAGCTGTCTTTATAATTTTTTTTTTATCTTTGAACTAAGAAAAGAAGAAAATCGCTTTGTTTGAACAAAGAAATATGCCTATTAAATACTATTCCAGGATGGCTTTATATAATTCTTACATTTTAATCTTTTTTACAGCCTCTTAAAATAATCTGGTTATTGGTAGGATATAATTATATCAGTCTTCCATCAATTTTCACTTACACTGCTGCAGTTCACCAGAATTAAATGGATTATATCTGATCATTAAGAACTGCTAAATTTAATGTCATATTGGGAGGTAAATTACCTTAGTTATATTCTAAACTCTGAGATCTTTAGAAATTGTGCAACTATAAAACTATTCAAAATATTCAAAGCATTTGTAATAGCTCAGTGTTTTCACCTGTATATATTACTGGCTCATTTTTATTTGGTTTGTGTCTCAAAACTTCCTGGGAACAATTCCAAACTCTTGCTCTTTTAAGTTATTTTAATGCTGTTTTATTAATCCCACCTATCTTTCTTTTTCTTTCTTTTTCTTTCTTTTTCTTTCTTTTTCTTTCTTTTTCTCTTTTCTTTTCTTTTCTTTTCTTTTCTTTTCTTTTCTTTTCTTTTTTTCTTTTGTTTTTCTTTTTTTCCTTTTTTTTTCTTTTCTTTCTTTCTTTCTGTCTTTTCTTGCTGCTTCTGGCGTATTTTGAATATGATTCAATGAGAAAATTGAAAAAAAAAGTGTCATAGTGGAAATGCTGCAGTCCTTTTCTTCAGTGTTTTCAGATAAAAGGTACTAATCTCTGTTAGTAAAAATGGCCTTCTCATTGTAGAAGATTTGTCATCTGATTTCAGCAAGAAATGGTATTTGTTTATGAAAGAGATGACATTTTCTATTCCTACTTTACAACAAAAGTGGTTCTTTGGCTGGGAAAAAATGTCTCAACTTCTCCTGTTTTTATGCTTTTTGTTAGAATAAAATTATCACAGTTATGGTCATGCTTCATGATTTTGAATACACAGATTATTATAAACAGAAATTTTGTCTTTTCACAGACATTCTGTTACAAAAGTACAATTAATTGAAACCTTTTTATGAATTTTGGTGCAAGTTTCACTATGTTTGTAAAATCCTTTAACCTATATATGGAAATTCAGAGAGTGGAAGGAGTGGAAAAATGTAAAATCAGAAACCTAAAAACAGGCTTAAATTTAAACTCAAAGAAGATATTGAGAGTAAATATTATATTATTTTTGTAGGCAAACCTGCTAGAATTTTTAGGTCAACATTACAAAAGCCTCTCTATGTTACCTGCATTTTCTTCTTAGATTTGCATTCTTGTATTACTAAGATTCAATTAATTGGATGGTAATGTCATATATCTGTTCTTTGCTGGTAGGAACCATTTTCTTTTGATGTTTGGCTTAATCATTGTTTATAATTTACTAATATAATTTATTCTTCCATTAAATAAAGTTTGAGAGAGATTTATATTATTACGATATATAATATTTGAAAAATTCTTGTTGATGCATTGTTCTAATATCCTGATATAAGAAAAACTGAACAACTTTGGGTTAGTTCTTTACTAGTTGGGTCTTAATGTTAGCAGGGCTTTCAGGCTGTTTTCCAATAGTCCTTCATGCACATAATAAAAAAATGCCTTTGATGAAGTGTAATTAATTCTCTACTGGATATTAAATAACTTCAGTGAATTTAATTATTGATTTTAGAGCATATAATTCAATGTAATATACTTAGAGTTAGTCAGCTAATTGATATTAGCTGGAAATGCTGAAATAAATGATGAAATACTGTGGAGACTTATAGAAAAAGAATGTGGATTTAACGCTTTTGAATAAAGAAGGGAAGAATTATTTCCTATTTATGAGCTAAACAAGACAAAATGTTTCTGAAGTGTTCCTCTACTGTACTATAGATTTCATTACTTTTTATCTAAACGTAACCCATATTTTAGTTAAAAATCAAATTGAGAGTTTCTTGTCCCTCTATGATTTTTAATAGTGGTAAAAATGGGAAAAGGGCACAGTGGTACTAAAAGAGTGCACAGTAATTGGACAAATTTAGGAAGACTGTCTGGTAGTGGAGGCTATGTATATGTTTGGTCAGAAGTTAAGAGTTTTGAGATCCTGCATGAGATCATAGTCAGTGCAAAGCTGCAGAGAAAGAGAAGACACCATATTTTGAAGTAAAGGGGGAATAAAAATATTCAGAAATGACAGTACTCCTGATTTTATGGATTCTACATGTTACCACTCATAAACCACATCTGGTTTTTAGCACAAGTCAAGTGCAGGCATGAGAAAGCATCTACAGACTCACAGTGATGTCATGTTACTTCAATTAGAGTCATATCACCTTGTGAACACTTGTAGTGATTCCTTTTAATAATTCCACTATTGATTATATTCCATACAATACATTGAGGTTGATTGCAGTGGCTATTTGTTTAGTATATAATTTGTTTACAATTTATCACCTTTATACTTCAGTCCCAGAGAGATTTTAGTTTGAACCAGTTTCCCATCAGCAGTGTTGATCCTTAAAACAGGTGCCGTTAACAGCTCTCCAAAATGCTTATCATGTCCCCAGAGGGACAGAGATCTAGAGCAAGTCTTTCCTCAGCAGGCTCAGCATCAGTATGAAAGCCATAGCTGTAGACTAAAACTAGGCTCTTTTAGAACATATTTCTTTCTGGACAAGCCCTGCTGCTGAAAATTCATCTTGTATTCTTTCATATTCACTTGGGATAAAAGGGACATCTCAACATTGCTAATGCTCTTTTTCGATTTTGCAAGCTGTAAGTGGCTTCTCAGGTTGCAAACTTCAAGTAATAGTTAAAATAATATATACAAGGCAATAGAAGTTTAGAAATTTAGGCAGATAGACATTTTTAACTACGCATAAGACAACAGTTCTCCAGAGGAGTTTAATAAACACACATTCCTATCACAGCTATTTTCTCTATTTCCAATATTCTCGGCTAGCTAATTAGAAATAGGAATATGCTGTGCTATGAATAAGTGAACAGAGGGTGGCTCTCTCCCTATTGGCTTGGTTCCAAGATTTTATTCGTGAGGGAACAAAGGGAAAAAGAGGAAGAGACACGCGGTGTTCAGGTTTATATAGCTTTCCAGAGGGCAGGGGGGTGAAGGGTCTGTAACAGGACCCTTCTTCCTGTTGGTCAGATCTCTGACCAGAAGGCAAACATGTTGGGTTCAGCGGAATGCAACACCTTCCCTGATTGCTAGTACAATTTTATAATACTGAACACAAAGGAGTACTTTGAAAAACTGCTACTATTTGTGAAATTTCCAGTGTACACAATGTAATTTGAAATCACTTTTTCTCCAATTTTTTGCCCACAGATTTGCTAGTAATCACTATTTCTTTCTGTGTAGTCCCTGAACTTCAGAAATCATCAACAATCCGTTAACATGGCAATTAGTTCAAGCTCAAAATCAGTGGGTGACAAACAGCTGTTGCTTGTAGGAGGAATTACTCTACAGATTTTATTCTAGCAAAATCTTCTGTAAAGTAGTCTATCTCCACATGGGATTGCACTGTCATTTCAGAAAGTTGACTTAGAACATTAGAGGCCAAGGCTGTGACCCATGTTAACATCCCTTCATCAGTGAACTATTTAGGACATAACTGTCCACACCAATGTAAAAAATGAATATTAGAGATAGAATTTTACTTTTGTGCTTGTTTTTTTATCTTTCGTTGAAGGCTTGCTGAGGCTCAGAAATATTCAAACTTCCAATTTTTTCTGCATGATCTGAGTTTCTGTGTGTTCACAGACAAAAACTCTGAGAGTCTGACACTTATGCAGTTACTTCAAAATTGTTTAATGATGCTGAGTGGAACTACTGGCAAAAAAAGGACAGCTTGTTTATTTATTCATAACAGAATTAGTCTCATGCTTTGAAATTGCATTTATTTTACTTTTCTGTGATAGCTTACTGTTTACACTAGCAAATGTCTGGTTTATTTCTGCTATTTTGGAAATGTACTAAAATGTTTTCTGAAATTAAACCTTGGCATTTAAAAAAGTGAAATGCTGCTACAGTTCTGTGCTAATAGCTTAATGCAAAGTATTCCAATAGGTAAAAATTTGGTGAGTTTAAGCCACTGTTTTTTGGCAGGTTTTGAAATGTTCTAATTATCTTGCCCACATGTTTAAATGTTTCTTGGCTTCAGGACAGAAAAAAAATACATTGCAACTGAAATACTTCTAAGTAGAATGAACTGATTATTCTTCATAGAAAACTATGACAGTGAAAATTTAAATTCCATCTCTCCCAACTGATAGCCCATCAAAACTACATAGGGATGGAGTCTGTCTATGTCTGTGTGGAATTGAAGCATAGATAGAAACAAACAAACAAACAAACAAACAAACAAAAAGGACCGAGTTTTCCTTGCTACTTAAGAAATCAATATTAAGACTAGAAAGGTAGCTGTTCCTAAGCTGTTCCTAGTATTCTCATGTAACTAATTGTACATAAATTTCTTTATAGCTATAGGTAAATCCAAACAAGAAAATGCAGAAAAACACCAATTTGATATTTTTTATATAAGGGAAGCAAATCTGCTGTATTTTCAGTATGCAGAAGCATAAAGACATATAAATTAACATATTAATATTCAGGAATATTTTAGAAGCAGAATGTTGCTTAACTAAACATATAAAAAATAATTACTACTTAGTTATAAAATCTAATGTTCTATATTTGAAAGAAACATTTTGCAGTTATTTCTTTCATATTTGTACTTTGTTATTACAAGGTAAATCAATTTTATTGAAATGCAAAAATGTTTTGTTAGGAAATGACTTAAAGTTTTAGTCAAAAGCAGTATGGTTTCTTTTGTTTGAAATGTTACTAACTAGACCTCATGAGGATTGGGATTTTTTACATTGTGTTACTTTTGCACTTTCTCCTCCAGCAGTGCCCATTACTACAAGAATGAGATTTTTAATTCAACATACACTGTGTAAAAAATGAACAGTATAATGCTACTTTGACCTTTTCAGTGTTCTTTTTTTAATGGCAGCTCATGTACCCTGCTACTGTGGGTATTACAGCCTCTGAGGATAAGAGAGAAGATGGTCAACAAATCAAAACATGTTACATCTAAAAAGATAGAGTACATATGAAGGTTTTATGGCGTATTCATCTTCTAAATGTTCATTTTAAAGAAAATGGAAAATTGAAAAAAATCTCACTAAAAAAGGTGTTCAGGTTTTTCTTGGGTTCTTGCAGATAATTTGAAAACTAAGACAGATTCTTGCTGGGAATGTATTCATTATAATGAAAATATTAACATGATGCATTTGAAGAGGAAATGTGTACAGAGAAGATGCAAAACACATTGGAGGTTACAAAACTCAATAAAGTGAATCTCAAAAGCTTGAGGTCATGACTGAAATTGGACCTTTTAGGCATGGTCTTTCTGTTGTCTTGAAACACAACTATTTTATATGGTATTTCTGACATTAATATGTTACTATAATGTAAGGAAGAATATTTCATAACTATGCATTGCATTTTAAGGTACTTTTTTGGCTTTTTAAAAATTAATTGATTAGTAATAGAAAAAGCATGATTTTTGAGAAAGAGTGTCATTTCCCCTGGAGGCAGACATTAAAAATAAATAAGATTAACTGTACTTTGAAAGTGCCTGGTTTTAGTCATCAACTGTAAGAATATTTCATATTGTTAGCTTAGATATAGATTTCAACATCTCTGGCATTAAACATGGGCCTGAAACCCTAGGTAGGATGAATCCTAATATTTTTATGTCAAAGTTTGAAAAATTAGAACAGTTCATCAAGCCTAGCAATTTTGAAACAACAATGGCATCCTGTGAACTTTACACATCAAAGGCTCTTATGGTCATCTGCAATATTTACTTTGTACTAAAATCATGTTTCCTCATGAGAATTTAAACTTCTGTTCATTAAAGGCATTGACCTGCCTTTAGAACTACTGCCAAAATAATCCATGATTTTTTCTTTTTTTCAAATGTTTCTGGCGGCATTACCTGAGTCCTGTGATAACTTGGAAAGAAACATTTGACTTTAAAATATCAAGAAATCATAAAAAGATCATACCTGTTCTCCTAAAAACTTCAGTTGGAATCACAGGTAACATTGGAGAAATCTTCACGGAAAATATTTCAAGTGTTTCACCCATGAGATGCATATACATGTATTATTAGATACATGTATCTAATCAAAGACCTACAAATACTGCAGCTAACAAAGAACATTCCCTTAGGAAGCCACTCCATTTGTAAGGGACTAAAAAAGAGTTTAAAGAATGTCATGAACTATTTAAAATAAAATAAAACTTTTTAAACTAAAATAAAATAGCATGTCATGAAGCATGGTACAATACAACACAATGAAAAAGTGATCTCAGATAGTGGAGTTTCAGCTTTCAGTTAAATATGTTATTTATAATTTTTACAATATGATGAAATGTCAAAAAATTTAACATGCTTATTGGTCTTCTGAAGAACTATAATTACTAAACAACTGCAGTAGCCTCACACAGACATAAAATTTTCTGATATAATTACAAAAAATGGAGAAGATAAAATGAAAAGAACGTAATAATAATCATCCAGATAACATTTTTGGCTTTCAATTTAAAGTAAGCATACAGGAAAAAAAAATAATATAGCAAAATGCAACACTAAAAATGTATTCTAAAACTATGTTCTGCATGAGGTGTTTAGTCCACATGAAGACTGGACTGCTGCACTTTTAATGGAATATAAGGTCAGTTAACTTTTTTATTCATTAGCAAGTAGAAATTCAGCTTTCTTGTTTCTCTCCTTTATCTTAATCTGAATGTAACAAGATCAAAGCTCTCTTAAAAGCTCAGGGCAGTTTCAGAAAAGAAAAGCAAAAAGAGCCATCTGCCTAAGCCCCTGTTTTTCTCCTGAAATTCATTGGCAATTAATCATGTCAGAGGTTCTTTGAGTCTGGCCTCAGACTAGGGTTTGATTTTTGAAATTTACCCCCTACAATACTTTTTGTCAAAGTCACTCACAGATGGTATGGGAATGCTTTTATATTCCCATAGTGTAAACTTAGAGGCAAAATTGGCCTTAAAGAAAAGCTGTGGACTTACATTTGAAATTTCCTAGGACTGAAATTCATTGCCAGCCCCATTTAGTTCTTTAAATCAGGTCCATAATTAGGTCAAAATCATGTCAACGTGTATTTTCAGGGACCACCAGTTATTTCCCCCACCATGAGCAGTGGTTACAATATAGATTTCTGCTATTCACAATTGCTTTATTAGAGGTGGTCATATATCTGCTAACTTTATATTTAAATGGAAGAACTGAAGGCTATTATACTTATTAAAGTGCAGTTGAAGAAACAAAGGCATTTTGACTAGACTTCACTGAACTTACATCTGTCATATTTCATTGCCATTTGCAAAATATATCCTTAGAATGTAAAGTGACTCTGGGGTGGATTACAGCCCTTATTGACAGCCTTCATAAATCACATTCAAGAACTAAATAGGAGGGATATTGTCCTCTTAAATATTCTGTGTATTTGTCTTTGTTCTTTACATTTATTCTTTAGATATCTAGACTTTAAATAATGTTTGAGATTGCTCAGGACCACAGAACAGGGGCAGCCTATGTCCAGTATTCTATGAAGCTAGAGAAATAAATCCCACCTATTAAGTCTGATTAAGCATTGAATTTTATGAAAATATTTTACCTAATAAGTAATTAAAAATATTTTTCAGATTAAATAGTACTTTGAATACTTCATGACACCCAAACTTTCAGCATTTGACATTATGGTTAATGTTGTGCCTACTAACTCTAAAAACTCAGTGAATGTGTTATAGGTAGCAGTGTAGTTATGTAACATATATTGAAATGACAGCATGAGTTTATCTGTGATCACCGTAATTGAGAATGTTTTATTTCACAGGCTGGATACTAGCCTGCTTTGTCTTCTGCAATTACAATTCCCAAATGAGAAGCTTAGGTATGACAATAAAAAAGAAGGGGTTTTTTATTATATTTTTATGGAGATCTGAAAGGAAATAGTGGAAACTTGGTCTATTTCTTGATGTATGATATATAAAGATGCTAATTAATTTAGAACGGGGAAATAGTTTAATGCAGTTATTATTTTTCTCCCCTGGTGTTTTATGGCAAAAAAAAAAGATATACAGCATTTTATTCTGCAGCAGGTAAGTGATTATGTTAGTTGTTTTGTTTTTTCCCCCATGTACACTCAAGGGGGAAATACATAAGTAGAATTCCAGGATATCTTCATTATTTGTTTAATATGATTTCTTTGATAGTAACTTCCAATTAGCTTGCCATATGTTCATGTATGTTTCCAACATAATTTTTATGTTTTTCTACTGTTAGATACTCCTGGTAACTACTTAATTTTTAACTTGATTGAGTCTCACATAAGTGGGGTTAAGTTATATTACATCAGAATAATCCATGAAAAGATGGCATGATTGATGACATCTGTCTCCTTTTCTGCATAAAAAGGTACTCTGTCTAGTATACTGCAATACTATTGTTAACACCTCATTTAAAAACTATGCTTTTTATCGTCACTAGGCCATAAACCTTGTGATAAACACAGGTGAAGTAGCTGTCAGGATGGTATTCCTTTTAATATGCAGAAGGAAGGCAGAGCTTGAAATGATACATGAAATCAAATTTAGACCTTAACATACTCAGAAATATTTCCTCTCCCTTCCTTCCCCATGCCACTGCACACTTGATCATAAGGGACAGAAAATACTATGTTTTGAATATTCATTTTTCTATTGACTGTTAAGCAAAGATAGAAGTATAACAGAGAGGGTATTAGTACTCACTGTCCTGGGTGATTGACTCATGGTCATGCATGCTCTTTATCAATCTAGCAAAAAATCTAGAGATTCTTGAGTTCCATGTTTTTAAGTGTCTCTGTTACCACAGGATGGCAGAAAGGTTGACATTGGAAAGGACCTCTGGAGGCTATCTCTTCCAACCTCTGTCAAAACACTTCTGGTTATAGTATTTCAGCAATGACATACGTATTAATCCACATCTAGGTTCAGCATCAAATGTTGTGTTTGTCCACATGAATTTAAATTATTTTATTTGTAAACCTATGCCCTTAAAGATCTTAGATTTACTTCCATACAACAATAGTTTAAATTCTTCAAACTTCCCACTCCTTTGGAAAAAAAGTCTTATGCTTTTTTATTAATTTCAACTACTAATTTATTAATCCATGCATAAAATGAATAAATTATCAGTAGAAACTAATGAAAAATTATACATTATCTCCAGGATTTTTTAAAATAGCTCTGAGATTTTAAATATTATATCTCTATGTAATACTATGGAATGGTTTTAAATGCCTGTCCAGTGCTGGTAAATTATACAATTTTTGAAATAAATTACTCACATTAGTAAATGCATTTTCAATAAAGTCCTCTTCAAGTCAAAGCTCAAAGGAGGAAGTATCTGATTCTATAGATGCTACAGAACAATCTTAATCGTAAGTAAATAATGTATTTACTATATTAGTGGTTGGTGGCTAACTCAGGTGTCTGAAAGAAGTTTTCCAAAATTCACCACCTATTTTCCTTTGTTGCAGAACAAAGATTAGCTGCTAACAAAGTTGTGCAGAGAATTTAATTATTATAATTGTTATACTTTATTATAATTTTTATTATTATTTCTCTCATTAGAGTGTTTTATCGCAAAATACCATATAGTCAATAGAAGAAATATCTCCTTTTATGCTGTAGAAGTAGAAGACAGTTACCTTATTTGATATAATCTGTAGTTCAACTAAGCTGCTGAGTGGATCATCAATTTTGATAATGTGCATTGTAAGAATTAAGATAGAGTTCAGTAAAAATAGCTGAAGTTCCCACTTTTATTTAAAAGGTAAGGTTGAAAAGACTGAATATCTTCCTGTGATGAATTTGAAATTGGAAAAGAAGAATAAATAATGTTTGTAAAGGTTGTATCATGTACTGGATTAATGCTTATTTGCATGAGGTTTTTAATTAATTACTCTGAGATAAATATGAATTTTTTAATATGTCCAGTTTGTACTTCCCTGAAATAATATCTTTGACTTCATAATAAAGATATTTTAAAGATCTTAATATCCTGCAAAACTGAGAGTGTGTTTGAGTTTATATGTTTTATTTGAAAACCATTTTTTAAAAAGTATCTCCAAAATCTGCTTCCTTTAAAGAACATACAACTATGCAAATATGAACATTATTGTTGTTGTTACTGTTATTGATTGAATTCTCATCCAAAAAGAGTAATACATTGTAGGCCTCTTGGTTTAAATATGGGATAAATATCAGTTTTGCAGACAATTGTAAACCTCACTTATATACAAAATAGCAAACTAGTTGTGTCCATCTCTCATTGCTTTTGTCCACTAGAATGTGATATAAACAAAAAGATCACTGATTTTCTGTTTTGTGCTAATTGGGTCTGCTGGCTGCATCCATACTCTGCATGACTTGGCATAAACAATTGGAATAGGAAAGAGGGCTAGCCATTCGGCTGCTAAAGGCTTTCAAGTCTTTGCCAAAAGTATCATCCACACTTCTTAACTTCCCAGCATTGCTGTGACAAGACTGCAAAAATGAAAACTACCTCTCCATGACACTATGCCTAGCAGAAGAGGACTAATATGATAATAATTCCTATGGTTTTGGCATTGTTTGTCTTAATCAGCAAACCAGTCTCAGTTTTAAATATTAGTGTTCATTTGCTCTTGAAACTGGAAATTGCTTAATAGTACTCCCCAGTGGTAGGCAAAAAAACAGTGCAAGGAAACGTAAAACTACCATCAGGGAAAAAAAAGGCTTTTCATATTGAATACCAACATTTCTTTTGTCCGAATACAAAATACAATAAATGGCTTTAATGGAAGTTACACATCTTAAAGAAGGCATAACTAATTGTTAGCTAAGGCATAAACATGACAAATGTGAAGACAAATTATGTTATTACACAAGCAAATCTGACATGGGAATTTGAACTGTCAATATAATTTAAAGTATTTTTAGTTTGCATGCAAAGGTGTTCATTTGGTTTTCTTCAAACATTTTTTATAGGTGTATTAAATGAAAAAAAAATCTAATGAAATTACTTTAGAAAAAAGTTATATTGATTTGTTTAAAGCTGCTAATAAGAACATAGTAACTGCCACACCTATGTCAGATACAGAAATGTTAAATTTTATGTATCCTATATTTCTTGTAGGATTGCAAACTGAGGAACATTATATCTTGATTTCTGATGCCAGTCTGAATTAGTTTATTGATCTGTACTTCAGTTCATTTTAGAACTCTATTTCTGTTTGTTCCCTGGAGGGTCAAATGTTTCCATCTAGAACTGAAAAAGTATTAATGTTAAATAGCATCATGGTCTGATTTACTACTCCAGTATGCCCTACCCATACCCTGTATAAGAGGCAGTCACCTCTATGCAACAAAATATTACTATGATTGCATAATAACAACAACATTGAATTACTTTCAGTTGAGAAATATGTTTCAGTGATTCAAATGCTGTTTTGAAATTCTTATAGAGTTACTTAGTGTAATTTAGCTTCAATGCTATATAGAATATGATATGAAGTATCTCCTTGATTAATGTTTCTTGGGGACACTATTTCTAAAGATGATCAAAGTTTTAATGAATTAATTTGACCATCATTATGGGTAATGTGCTGGAGACACATTTATCTAAGTGATATCTTATAGCCTATGCAGAACTAATTCATCTGAATAGGAGTCTGGCAAATTAATCCAGGTTCCAATATGGAAAAGGAATTGATGCCAGTTTTGAATCAAGCAATGAATGCAGTCTGGCATATATTTTTCTGTTAAGGGTTTATGAATTTGGGGGAGTATATACCTCACAGATAAATGTAGGTATGTCCCACAAGTGTACAGTTGTAAGGAAATGTATGAGGCTATGAATTTTAATGCACAATAAATTATTCTTTCACTAGGATTGAAAAAAAATCTGCAGATTACAAAAGATAATCATGTCTCTAATTATGTAAAAGTTTCCAAATCATAAATAATGCTGCATGTGTATCAGAAAGCAAT
The DNA here is from genome assembly GCA_009812075.1 of Sialia sialis. Taxonomy (NCBI): domain Eukaryota; kingdom Metazoa; phylum Chordata; class Aves; order Passeriformes; family Turdidae; genus Sialia; species Sialia sialis. The sequence goes on along the minus strand of VRYO01001463.1, from coordinate 78,250,061 downwards.
AACAGGATTTAGAAGTATCTCCTGAATTAATGGTCTAGCACAAAGTTCTTCTTCTGTCCTTTCCAGCAGATTTCCCATTAGCTTGCAAACAGCATGTAAAATTTCCCACGATTTCCCAAGCTCACAATCATCAGGGGCTTTCAGCTTAGAGGTTTCCAATTATATAGACTTTGTGATGGACAGAAAAAAGACCACTTATCAGATACTTATGCATTTTTCTATATTTGCTTTTGTCAGTCTTCTGTGACATGTCTTAGGAAGCATACAATGTGCAACTCTCCAAACTATGGGAAAGTATAGTCAGGGATATGTAGGAAAATTAGTCAGAGCTTCACAGATTCCTTAGACTAGAGTGAAAACACCTAAAGAATATTACTGACTATATACAATGGCAGCTTTTGTCTAAAGAACTGCACAAAGTTATGAATTATTTTCAGTGTAATCTAATTTGCTACTTTTATATATGAATCTAAGTATAACACACATCTCTATTACAGAATACAACTGTATGGCAGGATTATGTTAGTAATGTTGGTTTTGTTTATGTAAGCCAATATTCTAATAATGGAGATCTCAGAACATGTATGAAAGGAATAAGACTCTATCAGGACTTTTGAGCTTATTTTTGCATGTTTGAGAGCCTGGGCAATCTGTGGCAGCCATTGCAGTGAGCTGATCATTAATTTTCCAGCTTCTTGTTTTCTCTTATGCTCCATATGTGGAGAATAACATAGGAAATTAACGTTCATAATGCCAAAAGAGTGAAAACTTCCAACTTCAAATGATTTTAAACACCAATAACTTTGCTGACTCGATGAGAATCAATTGCCAATATTTTTTTTTAATTGGAATTGTTCTCCTCTACACACAATTGGCAGAAAGTTTAGAACCCATTTTCTGACAAGCTTGTTGGAGAGCCATGAATGAGAAGCCAGACAGGATGATCAAAAACAAAGAAACTAGAGGAACACTGTACTTTCCAGATATCAGGAGCCTTCATGCTTCTGTTGCACTTTCCAATCCAGTGTTTACTATCTACTGTAAAATCAGTGACAAATGCTGCTGCTCTAAAATGGAGATTTAGTAAATTTTGTGCCCAAACCCTGAGGGCACCTCCAGCCTAACTGTGCCTGCAAAGTCCCTGTGGCTCCTCTGATCTTGCCCAAAGCCCAGGACCCTCTTTCGGCCCCCCAGAGCCCCCACCTCATGCCACCCATGGACCAGGACCCCAAGTCATCCTCCAGGGCCTTCAGTCTCTGTCTTGATGATTCTGCAGCAGTGTTTCCCGCTCCTCCATGATCTCTAAATAATGCTTAGAAATTGTGTTCCCTCTGGAAATCTGTCATTGCAACACTATTAGTTTCAGGAGAGGTGAGCCTGTCTGTCTAGGCAAAAAGCTTTTCAGCAGAACATGAGACCTGTGCTACTGGATAACCAACTAAATGTTTACCAGCTCAGTCAGCAGCTTCTTTGGTCTGATGGCAGACATGATGTTGAATGATAGTGGTTAGAGTACTTTTCTTTCAAGCTCACAAAAGTTAATATCTCTCTGTGCAACTATATTGATTACTTTCACTAAGTACTTGACATATGTGTAAATGTCTTTAAAAATCTGTTTACAGCTCTATGGAGCTTGCTTTTAAGTTAGCAAAAAGAAGATGCCACATATGTTCTACTAGTTTAGCAATGCAAATAAAAAGATTCCTTATTTCATTTACAGTAATATAATACTCTTCCATTAAAGTGAATATAGTTTTTAAAAAACTATTAATTTCCAAAATGGCTCTTTACACTAGTAGTATTACAGCTGATAAAAAAGATTTTTCCTGATCATTTGCCCAAATAATTCTGGCTGGAAGATCACAGAAGTAAGAAAGTTTACAAATGGAATAATAATAATAATAATAATAATAATAATAATAATAATAAAGAAATGTTAATAAAACTAAAGGGTAAGATGTTGCTTAATAATTAATTATGATCAAGAGTAGATAGTACCTTTGTATTTTAATGTCAGCATCATAGCTTTCATATTTTTGAAACATACACTCTAACATTATTGAAGCTACATCCAGTACTTACTTCTACTTCTAAATTGCACATCATTCAGTTAATAACCTTAGCAACAACATAAGGACAACCAAAGAGGCATATATTGCCTCATCAAAGAAATATCTTTCAAAAATATATTTTCTGATTTCAAAGACAAAAGCGGGGGGGTGGGGAAAGAAATAGCTAATTCTGAAGAAATTAGAGATATAGAATGAAGTACAATTATAGACAGTTTTAATTTTGATATTCTCAAGCATTCAGTTTCTGTTTCCTGTGATTATAATAATATTCTTCTAACAGAAGAAATTGAGGCTAGAGAAACTTTCTAGAGGGAGATAGGCAGGTTGAAGGACTGTGTCTCAGGAGCATGGAGACTGCAGGGCCACCCTTCAAGTACTGCTAAGGGAAATAGTTCTCCCAAGAAACCTGAAGAGGCCACAGTAGAGTTTGTCTTAACAATAACACCACTGAAATTTGCAGAGCATGGAAAATGAAATTTTAAGTAATCACAATGAGGAGGGATATTTTTTACAAGCCCTATATTTTTGGATGGTCTTATTCTGATGGTTAAACTTTAAAAAGAGCATCATTCTACATTCTGATCAAATTAGTACTTATTTAAGGTGTAGACAAATTTGATGTGCCTGTTTACTTCCAGGAAGGCCCATGACAATGCACCTCAAAGCTCTGGCTTCCAGGACTCCATTACAGAATGAAGATTTAATGTTTCTCCATCAAAAATATGTATCTGCTATGAGCAGGAGACAGAGACAGTGCTAAACTTTTAGCACAACTTATGAAATATACATTTTTAAAAATTATAGATAACAGAGAGTGTCTGTTCTTGGAGAGAATCTCATTACAAAGTAAGTGTCTTCACATCATGAAACAAAATTTAAAAAAACATTTGAAAACCAAATTGTACATCATCCCATAGGCTTTTTGTAGAAAAGTACTCTGTAAACATCTATAAAAATTAGCACTTTAAAAAAAATATTTAATAGTCATACAGAATTTTTAGCAAAATTATTGAGCTTCCTATAAAGTGAGGCTATGCATTTTATTTTCACAAAAAATGAGGAATATAATATTTCAGGAAAAATCTTTGTAAGGAGAAGAGTATATAGGCAGTGCTGCAATATATGTATAATTCAATTATTGAAACATATGAGAAAGTAAACAGATAAGTTACAAGTAATACTCTTTATATATTAAAATAACTAATTTTCTACTTGGATGGGACTAAATTAATTGTTTTGGAATGCATCCTTATCAGTTGTTCATACTCTGAAGCACATACCAACACAAACAACCAGAGAAATATTTTGTGTAATAAAACCTTCAGCAGCTGGATACTACTGTGATTGGAAGAGCATATAAAAATCTGTGTAATAGGCAGTAGAGATGGAGAAAAGAACATGAGCAGGAATCCAATTAAGACAGTTTACAACAACCAAAAATTGCAAGGCTTTTTTTAATAAAGTAGTTGCAGGAAGAATTCTTTTAAAAGGCTGCAGGTTGTAAACTGATATAATGTGAATTTTGGAACTTACAGTGAGTCATTTTTTATCCCATGTAAATTAAACTTCCAACAATAAAACAATTGCATGCCATCATCACGAAACTCTTAAAAGGTTGGGAAGTCTCCCAGAGCAAATAGTGGGCATACTGTGAAATCCTGATATAATACTTGTTTCAGAGTCATTGGAAAGCAGAATATAAGCGAATACCCAACTGGTTTCCCTTTAAATCCCTGACCAATGAACCTTAATTAAATTTTTTAGCAATTAAAGGGGAGCAATAATTTAAAGAATCATACTCTTTCTTTTTTTTTTTTTAGGAATCAAAGTAGAGTTAAATTTAAGTTTAACTTTGAATTCCATCAATTAAATGCTTCTGTTCAGTTCAAAAAAGGTTTGAACTGTAATTGTTTTATTTATCAAAAAATGTTGGATGATGTAGCACAACTTCTTAAGCAGAAGCACGATTTTCCTTTGTGTTTGAAGTCTAAATTTTATTCTGTCAGACTGTGATGGCAGTTCTCCCTAAGCACTGATTGCCTAAAAGTCTAATGATCATGCAGATTTAATGCAAGAATCAGCATCCCATTTTCACATCATAAACCACATCTTCTGGTCTCTACAAAAGTTAATTCATGATCTATCAGTTTATAAGCGATATTACCTTCCTAAAATGTGAGAATCCCAAATTTTTCTCTTTTACCACAGTAAAAATTTAAAAATATACATATGTCAAAAGAGAGTTAAAATTTAGTCACTTTCAGTATATTTTACTATGTATATGTTTCTGCAATTCTATGCAGACATACAAATAATCATTTTAGATAATAGCTGTGTCTTGCTCTTGTGTTTATCTAACAATTTCAAGGTTTCATTAACACACTACTGCTAAAAATAATTTTCTCCAAGAGGCTAAAAAACTGATGCTGCATAATCTGGCCAAATGTAATTTGATTCTTTCAGTTCAGCATTCCCTTTTTAGAAATACTTCCAAGCCATAGAAGTATTTCCTGCCATGAAAATAATAAAAGTGAATGACTTGGATGTCGACTGCTTCTTCCAGTTCTTCTATCACCAAATGACCAAAATGAAATTACAGTCACAGGTTCAGGAGATTCACTGTTTAGGATAAAAATGTCCATTTACCAGCTTTCAAGCTCTTATTACTCAGAGGTGAGAAATAAGTACTCAGGTGGTGTGCGCTGCCCAATAATCAAGCTCTTACCCTGTGCTTGTAAACAGGTAGCATTTGCAGCCTGGTCTACTCATCTATAATCAGATAAGAGAGTCCTGCTTCTTCTGTGAATGTACAATTCTCAGCAAAGACACAAAGATCTGAGACTGCAGATGATGGAAATAGCAAAAGAGAGAAACTGCTGCTTTGTTTAAGAAAGCAGAATATCCAAAGGTAGATTGCTTGTGGATTTTTGTTTGTTGTTTTTTTGTTATGTCTGTGGCTTTTTGGTTGGTTGCTTGGTTTTTGTTTGTTGGAGCAAGGTTTTTGTTGTTGGTTGTTTGGTTGGTTTGGTTTGGCCTTTGATTGGTTAGTTTAAGGGTTTTGTTTTTTGGCGGGTTTGGCGGGGGGGGGGGTTGGGGGGTTTTTTGTTTGTTTTGTTTTATGATTTTGCTTACTACTACTATTATTATTATTATTATTATTACTTATATCATTATTATGGACCAAATGTAAGAGTGCAACATCATAAGAGCTCCCTTAGATATTTTTGATGAGGCTAACTGAGGTAGGGGGAATAATCTGCTGCAGAAACTGCATAAAACTTAATTGGCACTGACAGACATCGCTTTTCAGTAAAATTGCACAGTCTGCAATGTACAGTAATTTCACGATTATAAGCCGCACCTGAATATAAGCAGCACTTCCGGGTAGCTGAGAAGACCACGGGATTTGTCCATATATAAGCCGCACCCGAATATAAGCCGGTTTTTTTTTTGTTG
>VRYO01001463.1:78213307-78235943 GCA_009812075.1 Sialia sialis | reverse complement strand
TTTACTTAAATGATGCCATGTATTCTGAAATAAAAGTTATATATTTTTTAATCTATTGAAGCATAATTCAAGAATTCTTTTCCAGAATCTATATGTCAGCATTCCAGGTTTTCTGAATCCTGCTAGAAAGTCAGAAAACTCATCACCAACAGAGTTAACCAGCACAAGATACAGAATTTAATTTCCCTTGTTTTCAGGAAAATTAATAATTCTCTTATTTACTCAATATAAGGGAATTATTTGTAACTAGTTCTGGGAAATTAGTAATACCAAGAAGTAATCATGCTGTAAATTCTTATGAGACTGCACCCTGTTTGATCTGCCTGTATCCCAGTAGAGACTCTTCAGTCCTCTTTCAAGGGTCACAGTTAATAGGAAAATAAAATTTTAAAAAAACAAAAATCTAAGTTTTGTTTGCAACAGAATATCAGTGTCCAAAATGGAGAAAAACACATTAACTCTTCAGCAGCAGGTTTATTTTACCCCTCAAATTAGAAAGAAGATTATCCTAAATTTGCCCAAAATTAGGAAGAAGAGCCAAAAGAACCCAAAAAAAACCATGTGGCCTATCTGGATACTGAAAATCCATATGAATTTTCTGATCCTAAATTCCAGAAAACTATCAAATTTCCTCCTAGCCTGGATACCAGAAGCTATCCTCTGGGGCAGAGGTGGCAGTAACAATATTTTTTCATCTATCTCTCCTTCTCATTCATTACAAATTTTCCAGCTTTCCCTTAAAATTGTCTGAGTTCAATTGATGGCACCTTACCGTAAAACAAATCAGAATGTCCAAAGTAATATAAAATACTTCAAGAAATTATCCAAAACAATATTTATTATGTAGAAGTTCAATTAATACTTTGATGACTGGGAATAAGTCATACTTTTAATTGATTAGAATTTTGCAAAGTTTACACACTGCGAAGAATAAGCAATGACATAGAATGATGCTTTTTCTTTTTCCTGTCAAAACCATACAATTTTTTATGTCATTAGTATGCTTTACGCTACAACAGCAAGAATGGTACAGCTCTGAAGGTGGAAAGAAGTTTTGCTGAAGGTCATAGAAATAAAATGTGGCTTTCATGGAGACTAATGAGGAATAGTCTTATTCTGCTTAAATATAGCTGAACATACCTCCTCAAAATTATCCCCCACAAAAGATCAGAAATGTCAAACATATAATTGACTTAAGCGATTGTTAGACATAACTATAGCTGGAGACACTGACTTGGTTCCCACATATTTTCTGTACTAGTCATAAAAGGACAAGTGCTTCCTAAAAGTGTGCTAGCTAAAATTAACAAGACCTCAAAAATGGGAAGAAAAAGATACCTGAAAAAAAACTGTATTGAAAGTGTAGGCAAATAAAGCATCACCTATCATTTACTTATTAATGTCTAAATGGAAAGAGAAACAAGTATTTACTAAAAAGAAAATATTCATTGTATTAACAATATGATTAAAAACTTTAAAAAAGAAGAAATAGTAATAATATTTCATTTTGAGATGGCCTATTAAGTTCAAGTTTGAACAACAAAGAAGAAAACATAGAGTTTAAACATTCTTAGTTACATGTCACGTGACAAAGTAAATATTACTGCAACAGACACACCTGAATAATTAATTTTCTGCAGTGCAGAAGTATTCATGTTCAGAAGCTAACATTCTTCACTACTGAAGATGAAACAAAGTATTTACCTTCCAGACATCTTGATAAACTCTTCTCGACTTCAGCACAAGTAGAGAAAGACTAACTGGGAGTATTTCTGAAAATTCAAATTATTATTTTTTTTAATTCAACAATAATTTTTTTGTATTTTTTCTTGAGGTTCTAAAGCAATTTCCTCAAATTTTAGTATTTAGTCAGGAGACATAATTTACAGTAATTTCACAATTATAAGCCACACCTGATGATAAGCCGCACATCAAGGTAGCCGGGTAGACCACAGGATTTTTCCATATATAACCCACACCCGAATATAAGACGCTTTTTTTTTTTTTTTAAAGTGAGGATCCATGTGCAACAAGTAACGAGTTAGTAACAGAATCACCCAGGGGTTTGTTGTCAAGCTGCTCAATTTGCAAACAGTTTTCACAGACCGGCGAAGCATTTAAACCCAGCCCCAGGTGACCTCCCCATGCTGTGGGCCCCGGCACTCCCGCCTCCGGCACTGGCTGCCGCGGTTCCCCACCTGCTCAACAGCAGCGGCGGCTCCCCTCACCGTGCAAAGCTGGTGGCTCGCCCCCTTGCTAGGTGCTCGAAGCTGGCCGCCCACCGCCTCCTTGCCATGCAAAACCGTCTCCAGCTCCCCGCCTGCTTGGCTGCGGCAGCGGCTCCTCGCACCACGGCCCCATCTGCCCCCCGCCCACCTGGCTGTGGCTCCACAGCAGCTCCTTGGCCGGCCACAGCTCTGCGGCACTTCTCTCCCCGGCCGGCTCGCACTTCCTGTCTGGCATTTCGCCAGAAATTTCCCATAAATAAGCCACATCTGATGATTAGCCGCACTACTGTCATAGGCTGGATTCTTCAATGAAAAAGGTGCGGCTTGTAATCGTGAAATTACTGTATTACCTTTCCTCACAGATTTGCTGGGGTTTTTATTTTCATTTGGCTAATGATTAGCATCTGTTTTTCTCATGTTTTAATATTTAAATATATTTCCTTAAGAAATAAGAACTTCCTGACCACGGGAAGTATTGATTAATTCATTATTTTGCTTTGGTTTTGAGTGCAGCTTTTTTTTTGCTGATTAAATGGTCTTTATGACCCTGAGTTTTTTCTCTTTTACTTTTCTGATTCTCTTCCCCATCCTGACCAGGGTGAGAGTGGGCAAGTAACTCTGCAGTGCTTAGTTGCCAGCTGGGGTTTAACCATAACACAGCTTCATGCAATGTGTTGGAAATTTTCAGAAAAACACATAATTATTAAAGGACAGTGTATTTCCTTTGAATTTTTTTAATCCCTTCGATAACATTTTGTGTAGTCTTTAAGTCATTCAGCCAACAATACTGCTATTATTAAAGGGAATTCTTTTTAATTTTTTCCTTGCAGAGAAGTGACCCAGAGAAAGAGTCTGGTGAATTCTGAGTATATTAATGACTATAAATTCTCCTTCTGTTTTCCAAATTTTTAAACATTTGTACAAATCTATAGAAGTTTAAGTTTTCCTTCTACTTATCACTACAATATGCATATACACTTAAGTTTTCAAATAGGCAAAGAATACAATATTCTTAACGTAATGGTGGGGACAAGAAAAGGAAATAGACAAACTTATCTGTCATTGGTCTGAAAATGACGAAAGACACTTTTTCCAGTGCTTAGACTGTCCAAAGGTGTCACAAGATCTCAGGATAAAAATTTGAGCCTAATTAGTTCTGCATTCCCTTGCCTCAATTTGGCTGAGCTACATTAAATTATTTCTTTATCAGCCTGTTCTTGGAATTAGTCATGTATTCTCTGAATTGTTTTGCATTCTTAGCGTATGTGTCCTCTGCCTTTATTTCATTTTAATGTTTTAAGTTACATCCAGTAGTTCGGACGTGCATGTGTTTAAGTAGATATGTACACAAGATACACATAAAGATACAAAATCCAAATATTTTGTTTTGAACAATATGCATAGTGCTAAATCTTTTCTGTAGTTTCAAAACTTTAAAAATAATCAAATGTACCACAGAAATTGCAATGATAAAACAAATGCTTCATCACTTGGCATGGTCATGACATTCAATCGCATTCAGGTCCCTCATGGTTCTTGTGTTCACCAGCCAAAATTATTGCAGCATCTTATTTTATTAACTCTTTAAGAACACTATATTTGAACATGTAAAGATCAAAAATACCCCAAAAATCAAACAAGCAAAATCAAACTATCAAACTAGTACTTCTTATGAGTCACAGTCAAAGGTGGCTATAAAGAAGAACAGGGTAGATTTTTCTTAAATCTCTTATAATAATTTCTTTTATCAAAGCGTTGAATTCTAATGATGTGATATGGGTTACTCTGACTTATGGGTTCTACCAGAGTTACAAATAAAAGCAAAATTTTGCAGCAGCTCACCATTCTGCTTCATCTCTCTACAATGTTCTTTCATTCTGTAGATACGTGTAGGTGGAGCTAGACTCAACAAAGAGGATATAAACGGCTCTACCCTACCACTGTCCTAGCTTTTGTTCTCTCGTCCATTAATGAACAGTTGAAGTTTCTTCTTAGGTCCTGCTCTACACTTGAAGGCTTTAAAAGTACCATACTCAGTCATTATAAAGTAGTGGCATGTGTCAGCTATCTGCATACATAGGTTTTGAAGACTTGCACAAAATAAATTAAGTTACTGAAAAGAAGGTCTCTAAGGAGTCCTAACTTGGATCTGTTAGGCATACATGGACTGAAATTTTGTGATTTAGGCAAATGTTTATTGTTTCAGTAGACCATTAAGAATTCAGCAAGCAACACACATAACTCCTCATCTGCCAAAGTCTTGTTTCAAAAGGTCTTCTCAAGAATTAATTAGTTGTACATCAATTATGTTCATTGCTAGTTACAATGTTACAGACTACAAAAATGTATTTGCAGAAACACATCACATACTGCCTGTCCATGTACTTTCTAGTAATACTAACACACATTCCTACTAGAAAAACTGGAAGAAATATCAAGTAAAAATTCAGTCTATGTAATTAAAATTTTTCATGGTTATCTGCAACTAAAGAAAAACAAACCCCAAAACATCTATTTCTACAAAAAAACCAAAAAAACCCCCCCAAAAAAACCACAACCAGACAATTTAAATAGTAAAGACACTAATAAATTCATCTCTAATGATCATAGATGTTTGTGTGACAAATAAAAAAGAAAAAGATAATTGACACTATAAAGAAAATAGTCAGAAAAAAAAGTTGATTTACAATGCACTTTCCAAAGTCTAAAATAGATTATCATAAGCAAAGAATGAATTGAAATAAAAATTAAACTAAAACCAGGGAGAAGTGAAAACAAATAGAATATAATGGCAAAGGAATCTAAAATAACAAGGGAACTACTGAAAGAGCTCAGAATGATAATCCCAAAATGACATGAAAGATGAAATGACAGACAATAGGTAGCAAAACGCATCTAATTATCAGACACATTATGAAGAAATATAAAATATTAAAAGATTTTCTCTTGACACTTTTTAAATTAAAGCATCTCAATTGTTTGGTTGTTTGATTTTGTTTTGGCTTTGGTTTTGTTTCTGTTTATTGAGTCAGGAGTCCAAGACAGTTAACATCTTTGAAAAGGAACTGCTTTGACTTTAAATGAGCATACCAAAGACAGCAAAAGTTTCCAATTTCCTAAACTGTATTTAATTATAACACAAAGAGAAAAATTGCTACAAGTCAATCTTTTAAACAGACTTGATTTGATAAAATATAAAAGAGTTATGAAAGAGATTTCTGCTCTGCCCACTGGGTCATTACAGAAAAAGAACAATTACCATTATCCTCCCTTTCTGCACTGATTTTTAGGTCTAAGAAAACAAAACCAATCTTTTGATTCTTAGTTTTCCTATCACTTCTGTGGCTTTTGGTGCGGTGCCTGTTGGCTGCAACTTCCCCATTCACATCAGGAATCTCAGTTGAGATACTACTGATTTACCAAAATATGAGTATTGGTCTAACACCGATACTCAACTGTGATGGACAAAAGACTTCTAACAGTTTAAAGTTAGAAAGGGCATGTTTATTCAGCGCTGTGCAGCAGCGTGGGGTAGCCCCCTAATACGCACTGCAAAATTACAGGTGGTCACAGAGTCTATTTATTGACAAAAGGTTCAAACAAATACATATTCATAATACCAGCCCCTCTCATCCCCTGCTTCCTATGGTAATTAGCTTGAATGGCTACTAAGCATGCGTGGTTGGCTTCTTAAATTAAGTCTGGGGTCGTTTTTACAGGGAGAGGTCTTAAAAGGAGGAAGTAAGGCGAGTCTTCCTCGCCCTGACCTTTTCTGTTAATGACAATACAAATGGCTTTTGGGGCAACTCCAGTTTTGCAAAGGATGAGTTTCTGGTTGCAATTGCTCGTATTCGTTGGACCTACCTACTAGTTCCATCCTTTCCCATTGCAAGCACAGCTGGGCAAACATAAATTGACAGGCAATCAATTATTTAAGTTTCAGGTAACTATCTCAAGCCCAGTTTCTTCTAACTTTTAACTAAAATCCTAATTTCTTTAACATTAGTATTTCACTACAGGATCAAGGTACACTAAAATAAATCCAGTTGTACTCAGAGAAGGATTATGGCCTTTATTCCTCCTTCCAGAAGATTGCCTCTGCTTTGTAATGCAGTTTCAAAGACAAGGTGACCAAGCACATGTTTTTAAACAAAAGATCAGTCACACAGAAAACACATGGTAAAACGCAAACAAGTCAGTAGTCTCCTGTCATACATTTCTACAAGCTATGGGAATTACAGGACAACTAAAATCATAATAACAGCTTTAGCTTGTCAGGAAAGGACCCTCTGTGACTTATGTAAACTCTGCTGAAGAAGAACAAATGCATACAGATAAACACGAGCTCTTTGCTGCCTAGAATTGTTAATAAAAATAGAACTATCTCACTACTTATTGAGACTGATTCTGTATTTTGAGATGCACCACTCTGCTGCAATAATATTGTAGTAGGCCTATAAATGCCACAATATGCACTCTATTATTAAAATTATTCATTAATTTAGTTGCCATGCAATTTCTTGTAGCATGTGTGCTTTATAAGTAGAAGTTCTTTACCACAACTATTTTTTTGTTTCGGTGTACCAAAGGATTCATACTTAAAGGTTTTTTAAGAAAGAAGGGAAGCAATTAACAGTTAAACAACAAAGCCAAAAAGGATGGTCCAATAGAAACAGAAACAGAAGACTAGGCAAGACTCAACCTTAAAAGCTTATGGGAAGAAATTTGATTTCCTCCAGTTGGTGACACTTTTCAGAACTTTTGAAGTCTTATAAGATGTTTTACTCAGATAAAACTGATAAATTTCTGCACAAATACTATACATCACTATTTTTTTTATTTATTCCAAAGTTATAGTCAGAAGCACAATTTTTTATCTCTTTCATGATCAGGTTTATGAATTATTACACATGAATAGTTTGATTCCAAATGAAAAGCTTTTCCATAGTCATTATAACCAAGCAGCCCTCTAGGACAAGGACAATTGGAATTGCTAGTATCTGGTTATATGTTTTAAATGGGATTTGCAAGATGTCAAGATGAAGGCATCTTCATCACATTCCTGTGGTTTTACTTTACTTGGTTCAGCTGTAAATAATTTTTCTAATTCACCAGACATCTATCATTAATTTGTTTCACTTTTGTTTTTCTTTGTGTGATAGTGTGATTGTTTTATACAGATAGCAGTAACAAGAAGGTAGCCTATGAGAATTCCATATTTGTGATTATAAAATAATGATGAAGTGTAGGGACCTACAGGCCTGTTAAAAGAGCAAAGGTTTTGAGAAGAGACACACAATGAGGTACAGAGGATAATATACATGGGAAGAGAGCAGGCATAGGATTAGCAATGAAGACCCTGCATCAATAAACAAGTCTTAAGAGTCAGTTAAAAAAATGAAGACCTAGATTTCAGCAAAATTGATGCTAAGGGTAACAAGAACTAAGAAATTTGATATAATATACATAAAAGGGATTTGGATAAAACATGGACGTCCATACCAAGGAAAAAAGGAAAAGGTGTAAAAGCCTGTAAGAAAAATATAAAAAAATATTCCCAAGTACATCCTACCACAAAGAAGTAAAAAACATCAACATGAACATCATATTCCTCCTGGAGAGGGATTCAGAAATTCTAACTACTCACTTAACAACTCACAGCCACCCACCATCATAGTTGAAGCAAGACAACTCACCATTCAGAGCTATAGAGGAATTAGAGGAAAACACCAGGAAAAAGAGACAAAATAACAAGTATGCATGTTATAATTTTAACTCCACTACTTTTATTTCTTTTTTTCTGGCAATAGTTATTTTAAGCTAATGATTTCATGTGTTTACTTTTGCATGATGCCTGCTTCCTCTTTGCCTGTGAACAATAACTGCAGTATTTTGAGTGCAATATTTTCAGCTACGCTGTGTCTCTAGGATTCCCCAAAGAAGAGTCCTATGTATATACTGTCTTTAATGTTCCAGAAAATCAGATATAAGTATAGAACCAATGTATAAGTCACCAACATTTGTTGCCATTTCAAAATTGTTATGATTGGCTAGGACAGCCATATACCAGTTCAATAAGTAATGCTGTAAATTACAGTGGACATAGAGATTCACAGATCTCTACTTGGCTGTCTGTTGTAAGGTGCTGTCAAGATATCATGAATATTAAAACTCATGACCTGAGAAGCTTTTGAAACAAGAACAGCTGTTCTAGAAAAGATACTATCTACAGTTCTGAAAGAATTTAGAGACATTTTGGAATGAAAAATGAGATCTATTTCTTTTCTTTTTCTTTTTCTGCAAAAGAGATACCAATAAAACCAAAAAAAGATGGTTTAAAAATAAAGATGGGGTTGAAAATACAGACTCTGAATTCACAGATCAGACATAAGCCTCGGGGTTTTCTAGTCCTGTGGCACAGCAATACAGAAGGCAAATGAGAAAAGAGATGGAATCCCAGTAATCTGAGCTTTAGGAGCCAAGATTGGCAGGAACAGGAAACGTCTCTGTCTTATGGGAAGCTGAGTATGAATAATGCATTTTCACTCTTCTCTCACCCCTCCAAAATCATAAAATACCACATTTCTGAATGTAACCTGTGGCACTCAAAGTCTTCCAGCCAAACTTGTTATTTTGAAACCTGGAATGGTACTTCAGTAATGCCATATCTTTCTTATAGTATTGTGGTGGCTTGGTGTTGACTGGACAGCAGGTGCCCAACATAGTCACTCCACAGTCTCAAATGGACAGGGGAGATGATATTATGTGGGTTGAGATAAGGACGAGGTGATCACTGGTGAGTGATCTCCAGTTACCATCATGGGAAAAAACTGACTTAATTGGGGAAATTAGTTTAATTTATTACCAGTCAAATCACAGTAGGGTTTTGAGAAGTAAAACCAAGCCTTAAAAACCTGGCCTCCACTCCTCCCCTTTTCCCAGATTTAACTTTATTCTCAAATCTCTACCTCGTTTCCCTGCCATCAGCACAGCAGGACAAGGAATGAGTTTGTGGTCTCTTCATCACATACTGTTACTGCTTCTACTATCTCTCCAGAGAGAGGACTCCTCACTCTTCCCCTGCTTCAGTGTGTGCTCTCTCCCACGAGGCAGCTCTCCATCATGAGTCCTTGTCAAAGGATGCAGTTTTTCATGAACTGCTCAGGTCTTCCACAAGGTGCAGACCTTCCAGAGTAGATTTACAAGTCCAGCAAACCTGCTCCAGAATGGGCGCCTCCAGGTGGATCTCTGCTCCACCATGAACTTCCATGGGTTTCAGGGACACAGCTGCTTTACCATGGTCTGCACCACAGGCTGCAGGCTTCCAGGAAACTCTGTTCCAGCATCGGTAGCACATCCTCCCCTCCTTTACTGACCTTGATATCTTGCAGGGTTATTTCCCTCAGTCTCTCACATTTCTCATTCCTCTCATCTCATTTTTTTCTGTACAACAATTTTTTCTCTTCTTTAATATGTGTCCCCAGAGGTGCTACAACTGCTGCTGATCAGCTTGTCCTTAGCCAGCAGCAGGTCTGTCTTGAAGCCAGCTGGCATCAACTCCGTCGGACATGAGGGAAGCTTCCAGCAGATTATCACAGAAGCCACATTGTAGCCCACTGCTACCAAAACCTTGTCATGTAAGCCCAATACAAAAATTCTATTTCACAAATGGAAGTTTTCCTCTTGCTATTAAGGAAGTTTTATTGCTGACAAATTATCTATTAAAAGTTTTATCAAATATTCCTTTGCTGCTTTCAGATTGATAATGTTGTAATTGCCAGATGTATTTGAAGGTGTATCTAGGTTGGTACACAATGTCTTAGTAATAAAATTGTTTTAATACATCTGTTCTCTAGGAAAATCTCCTTACTTGTGATTGAGAGTATTTGTTAAAGTCTGCTGTAAGGAAAGTTATGACTGGTTTTTAGGGATGACATGGGCTTTGATACACTATGGGATGAAGTGGAACCGTAGTGAGGAAATAACCTGTTTTGTTGACAGTGTGCTCTGCTAACAATAATCAGCAGTCTTCTGAGGCTTGCCCTCAATTAAAAATTTCAGCTACTGTATATCTACCTTTTTTTTCCAGATTTTACAGTATACTGATTACCAGACTGCCCCAAAAGAATATGAACAGATTAGCTCAGGGAGAAGACAGATTTATACCAGCTACAAATGTCATACTAGACTGTCTAAATTAATTTTTTTAAAAAACCCAACTTCATGGAATAATTGAGGCAGGACATTACACAAAACAAAACATTAACAACATTTTGTTTAGAAAAAGATTTTTTAATGAGTCCAGATGGGAAATGCCTAGGATTTCCCAACATTTAACATGGGAAAAAAAGAGGATTTTGTCGCTAGCAATTCATTTTTATCCTTAATATAGAAGTCAGCAACTTTAAATCAAAATAAGAAAAAGTGAAACAAAACAGTTTGTTAAGGAATCACACTATGGGATTTGAGATTACACCTTAAGCCCCACCTGAGCAGTTCTAAAGAGAAAGATAGACATTATCATTACATACCAAATGACTCTCAAATTTCCCAGAAATTACATGCAGCGACTGTTACATCCAGAACACAGAGATCTTACTGCAGCTGTGCAGTCTGTGTGGCACATGCACCACCAGCAAGCAGAAAGTGTCTTGCACTGGGATGGCCAATGAGGATTGGTAACTACTGCCACCCCATTGCTCATTGTACACAATATTTCCACATGATGAGGTACAATTGCACTACAATGAGAGACTTTTCTATAGCCAAAATACTATTTTGTTGCTGTCTTTAAATGGTTTAAAAGCATTATCCGAGTACTTTTGCATTTTTAAGAGAGGACAAGCTTTGGGGAAATCGTGCAACCAATATGAGCAGAAGAGGGAAATTTCTGTCTTCTAACATGGAGCTTTTGTCTTGGACTCTCATGTGTAAGAGAAGGAAAAACGTCTCCTTAAGCCTTTCTTCACATCTCCACAATGGTTGACTCTGGTGAGTTGACCTTGTCCGGACACCAGTTGCCCACTAAGCTTCTCTATCAGTCCCACTTTTCAGGTAACAAAGAAGATAAAATAAGATGGAAAACACCTCCTAGGATGAGACAGGGCAGTTTACCAAAGCAGAAACAAAATTTTGAACGTGCACAAGCAAAGTGTAAAAAGTGTAATTTTATTCTCTACTTCCCATCAGAAAGCAATTTTCGATCACTTCTCGGGAAGTTGGGCTTCAGAACATGTAGTGGTTATTCCAGGAAGGAAATATGGTAAATATTGAATGCTCTCCTCACCCCTCTTCCTCCCCCTTTCCTTAACTTTCATATCTGGGCTGAAATCATTTAGTATATCCCTTTGGTTCTTTTGGGTCAGCTGGCCTGGTTGTGTCCCACTCCAGCCCACGCCCAGTCCCTTGACGGGGGAATTTTGGAGAGACAATGCTGATGCTGTGCCAGTGGTGCTCAGCAGTACCCAAAACTCTGGTGTGTTATCAACACCTTTCCAGCCACCAAGGCAGGACACAGCACTGTTTAGGGCTGCTATGGCAAAATCATCTCCAGCTCAGCCAGACCAATATATTGGCACCATCTGACTTCTGAGTTTATCAACCTTTGTTGAAAATAGAAAATAAAGAGAGAAGAAGGGCAAGGGATAAAATGCTTAACATTAGGCATCACTTGAGGAAAACTCTATCAGACGCAACAAAATGAGAAATAGGTATTTGAATGTTAAGAGGAAATATAATGACACTAAAAAAGCATCCATATCTGTAGTAAATTTTGATGTATTTGACTGAGAAAAAGATAGGGCAGTAGAAATTGTCATTGGTTAAATTGGATAAAAGTACAATACTTTCAAGACCTATGTAGGACTAAACTTTTTTACAATTATACTATTCATCAGATGATTGGTCACTATTTTCCATCACATAATCAAGTATTTAATAATCAAATATTTGATTAGTTGGTGTAATTACTTTTTTTTTTTTTACCACACTATTTTTTTTCAATCACAGAATCACAAAATCACAGAGTATTCTGTGTTAGAAGGAGTATCAAGTATGATTCTTAGTCCTGCACAGGATAGCCCAAGAATCACACCTAGTGCAATTGTCCAAATGCTTCTTGAACTCTGTCATATTTAATTCTTATACTAGCACCACATGACAAAACTCTGTTAAGAATTAAATTTCTTTATGTGTAACCCAGATTCATCATGATGCATGTTTGAAATTTCCAAACTTCTTCTTTCCTTTATAATTTTTATAATTTTGCTTACCAGTACTGATTCTGCCTTGATAATACATGCAGATCAAAATAATTACTTGCTTTTTCTCAAAAATCCCAACAGGAAAAAAAATTACTATACATTCATAACCTACTTCTATACTAAGGTACTTTCCTCCAATTATATTGCAAAATCTCAACAATTACATGATTCCTTACACATATATTTTTTTTTGTCCACAGTTTTGCAATGTCACCCTTTAGATACTTATATGTATTTCTTCAGATGGCTGATATTTATTAAATATCATAACTTTTATTTTTGTCACTGTAATCCACCCCCATCCTCCCAACCAGAAAGTCAATTTACAATTATGTGACAGCATCTGTCACAGAGTCATCTGCCAGCTCTCTGTGATCCTTTTCATCTGCTTGTTTTCCCTTTTCCTTTCTTTTCACCACCATGTCTGCTGCTCTGGGAGGAGCACTTTGGGAAGAACCAGGCTACATAGCAGGAACATTGCCAGTGTTCCCTGTGTCATCAGTGACTTCTCAGTCTCAGTATCCCTTAAGCAGAGGGTATAGTCTGGAGTCATGCTCCCACCTCGAGCTCCCACCTCTCACCTCTTCAGCAGGTGAGGAGGTCATAGAGCAAATCAGTAGGTTGTTTTTAAAATTGAGGTCATGGACATACAGGTAATTGATCTACACAGACCCATGTGAGAAAAGGAGCTCAGCCATCTCCTAGGTAGTTAACACAAGGAAAAATGATATGCTCCTTCTACTGTCACATTGGACCACAAGAAAAAGGGGTCAGGTGCCTTGCTTGTTTGTGCAGTGGGGACCTGCACCTCTCTTCTCCCAGACCACAGGGTCTTGAGCAGAGCAGGATGTAGGCCAGCCCTGATGCCCTGACTTACCCCAGATGTACATGGTAATCCCACTTGTAACTCGTCTCATTTCTGCTAGAGACCCAGGGCCAGCATCAATCAAGTGTAATTCTGACTGGGCAAGTGGAACAGAACCATCAGATCTCACAAGACAGATAAAAAATGAGTAAATTATATACTGGCAGAGGTGGATGTGTATTTGTATTAAAGGTTTACTATACGGGGAGTGGTGAGGAAACAAACACACACACACACACACCCCTAAGAGTGCTGTACAGTCTGCCCAGCTGTATGAAGAGACAAGAACATTACAGAGAAGGTAGATATTTGCATACAATACTAAACAAGCAATAGATGCCTCATGTTCTAGACTTGCCCGACGTCATGACAAATGCTAACAGATGCAAAAATTAAAGTTTAGAGGAAGGGTTAAGTGTTACCCTGTAAAATTGCTGTATAAATTGATACACCACATCCTTCAGCTGAAACATTTAAAACATGGTTGCACAGTTTGATATTCATTGATCAACAGCTACCTCACAGCTGACTGTATTTCCAAAAGGATCTGAGCTCTGTCTTTTTAATTAAGGTGGCTGAAATAGACTACCAAATATATTTTGAAAGGGGATTGACTCTCTTTCCCTCACACCAATATATTTTTAATGTATAAATATATGTAAAAGTACCTATTACTTTAACTGTCTGTTCATCATGCTAAAGTGAGCTGGGGTGAAGAGAATAAATGGTGCTGTGGATTTTTTCCCCGCTAAAAATTCACTTAATTTCCAATTATAGTAATTTCAAGATTATAAGCCGCACCTTTTTCATTGAAGAATCCAGCCTACCTCAGTAGTGCAGCTAATTATCAGGTGCAGCTTATTTATGGACAAATCCCAGTGAAATGCCAATTTGGAAGTGAGAGCTGGTCAGGGAGGGCACCTTTAAAGGCTTCCCTGGTCTATGAAAACTGTTGCAACTTGAGCACCTGACACCAAATCCAGCTGGCAGCGATTCTTTTACTAATTGTTACTTTGTTACACAGGGATCCTTGCTTAAAAAAAAAAAAAATAAATAAAAGAAAAAAGGAAAAAAAAAAAAAGAAAAAAAAAGAGGTGCAGCTTATATTCAGGTGCAGTATATATATGGACAAATCCTGTGGTCTGCCCAGCTACCGGGAGGTGCGGCTTATAATCAGGTGTGGGTTATAATTGTGAAATTTCTGTACTTAATCCAATGCAACAATATAACAGGTATTCTGGCATAGAAATTAAATTCTAACTTGGTGTTTCTACCTAAATAAACTGTATTTCTCAATTAAGTTATATATCTGTTTTATTTTGCAGAACATATAGAATAATTCCTCACAGAGATATTTGATAAATAAGAACTCAACATACAAAAGCTTTAATGAAATTTTTTATACTTCTGATGGCTTTTGGTATATAAGAAGTTGTAGTGACGGCAAATGTTGTCATACTGAAAAGAATATCTCACTATTTTAATTCCAGGGTTATGTAACAAATACTTTGGTTGTATCTAATGTCTTCAAACCTCTGCTAAATAGACTCTGAAACAACTACAAATTTTTCTACCTGACATGTTTCTTACTTGTGAAAACAGACTCCAAATGACATAATAGCAGTTAAATACATAATTATATATATATAATTTCTACATAAAGAGGGCATATAGAATATGCTGTTTGGAGAAAAAAAAAAATTATCATGGTAATTAATGGCCAAAGATTCATGCTGAGTGCGTTATGGGGCACTGGATGTTAAAGATTGAACCTGGAATGCCCTGGTTATTTCAACAAAACAAAACCTCAAATCTTCTCAGAGTTTATTATGGTGTTGTTGGTTTGCTTTTTTTTTTTTTTTTTTTTTTTACAATAGACAGTGGGGATATAATTTCTGATGTTCTGCTAACAGTTGTTTGTATCTCAGACTATTGCAAATAAACTCTCTTCATAATATAGAATCTCTCACAGCTGTCTTTTTTCAAACTAGAATCTCAGTGGGGCTTTGATTAAGATTAAAAAGAACTAAATGAAATTTTATTAGGTGATAAGGTGAACTTTTCTCCTCTTAAACCTCTTTATACTTTCTATGATTATTGTTTGAGTAGTTCTTTCCTACTTACAGGTAAAGATAAATTTGTTAAACAAGCAAAAAAAAGAATAAATAGATTCTGCTTCACTAATTTATGGTATATCTATGTTTAAACTTCATATGTACTTTTTTGTTTATATTGTATTTTAATTTATTTTATTTGACCCTTCTTTTTTAAAGGTAGGGCAGGGAGCTTATTTGTGGGAGTGGTTTTGTTGTTTAGTTTTTTTGGTTTTGTTTTTTTTTTAATAACATCAGCTGTAGAGCAGATATATATTCTGAGTTAAAGTACAGTAATTTCACACTCATTAGCCGCACCTGTTTATAAGCCACACTTCCGGGTAGCCGGGAAGGCCATGGTATTTGCCCATAAATAAGCCGCACTGGGTGATAAGGCATACTTTTTTTTTTTTAAGCGAGGAACCACGTGCAACAAAATAACGAGTTAGTAAAAGAATCGCATGATTGTGGGGTTTGCTATCAGGTGTTCAATTTGCAAACAGTTTTCAGCAAAGCCTTTAAACGCAGCCTCCCCATGCTGCGAGCCCCGGCACTCCCGCCCTTGGTGCTGGTTGCTGCGACTCCCCGTCTGATCGGTGGCGGCGGCGGCTCCACATGCTGCGCTAAGCCAGAGGCTCGCCTCCTCACCCCGTGCTTGGAGCTGACCACCCGTCACCTCCTTGCCATGGGAAACCAGCTCCAGCTCGCCGCCCGCTTGCCGGTGGCTCCGGCTCACTGCTCACCCACCAGCAGCTCCGTGGCAGCTCCCCACCTGGCCAGCTTGCACTTCCAGGTTGTATTTCACCAGCATTTGTCCACAAATAAGCTGCACCAGGTGATTAGCTGCACTTCCAGGATCGTCTCTATTCTTCAGTAAAATAGGTGCGGCTTATCAGTGTGAAATTACTGCATGCTCCATGTTTCTCTCTAATAGTTATTATAGATTATTATTGTTATGTACTTCTGTACTAAAAGTTATTATACTTTTTATCTCTTAAGAAAAAACATTGTTTAACTCTGGATTTTTTTAAGTTTGTACATGTGATGATGACCACTGGAGAAAAATCCCAGAAAAATCAGTAAATGGTAATGGTAGTGCTTCCTTGGCTGATTTAATCATTAATATGGTAAGGAGCCTATAGTGCTGATTCCGAAGATTCTTGAGAATAATTATAAGAATTCTCTTATGAAAGTGGGATGTCTGAAAATTAGGTAATGGCCCAATTTTTCTAAGGAAATTTTGTGTTCTGAGAATGTGACTTAACCAGCTGCATAAGTCTATTGATGACATGCTCTTTTCCCAGATCTTATTGTCATTCAGAACAGTACAGAATCTCAGAATCCCAGAAACAGAGGAGCACAGAATAAAAGATCCATAGAATCAAAGAATAATTTGCACTGGAAGGAATTTTGAAGGTAATCTACCCTAATCCCTTTGCAATGAGCACAGGCATTTTCCACTGGACCAGGTTGCTCAGAATCCTATCCATCCTGACCTTAGACACTCCCAGGAATGTAGCATCTACCTCTGCACTGGGCAATCAGTTCCATTGTTTCACCATCCTCACTGTAAGAGATTTCTTCCTTAATTTGAGTCAGAATTCTCTCTTCTATAGTTTAGAACCATTACTCTTCCTATCTCAACCAGACCTACTAAAAATCTGTCCACATCTTTCTTAGAAGCTCCCTGTAAGTGGGTGTCCTGGTTTAGGGGACAGGTGTTGCCAGAAAAAGGCAGGAGCTTTTCCTAAAATGGAGAATGAAAATTCCCTCCCTCCTAGTTTACTATGATTTGGAAATTAAGGAGCTCTCAGGCAGAAAAAGTATGGGTTTAGGAATAACAGTTCTTTACTGATATATCTACAAGACAAAACAAGAACAGCAGCTATAAAAGAAACAGCAATAAGACAACAAAACTCAGTCTCTTTCCCAGTAACAGACACTCTTCTCCACGCAGTCCCGGTGAGGAGCAGGGCAGGTCCCTCATAGCAGCAGCACGGCAGGAGCAGGGAGGCAAGGCAGGGCCGTGTCCCAGATGGGAGAGTGAAGGTTTCGCTCACCGTTCCTGGGTCCTGGTACTCAGTGCTGTTCTCAAAAGCAGGAGGTGGTAGCAGTGCAGGGGCATGCAGGCAAATCGGAACCGAAGAGAAGAAAAAGAACCTCTCTCCTCCGTGTTCGAGCCAGTGATTTTCCCCCCAGGGAGGAGAAAAGCAACCAAACCCACCAACCACTCCAACTCCTCCAACTCCCCCCTCCACCATCAATCAAAGCCAGCCAGCCCCCATCCGCATCCTTTGTCTTTAGCAATTAACAACTCCAGCGCCACCCTGCTAGGCCATTAACATGATGACGGAAAAAGTTCTCAGCTTTTTTACCAAGGGAAAGAGTAGATCCACTCCCCCCCAATCCCCCAACAGTGGGAAAGCTGCATTAATATCTCCTGTACCCTTCTCTTCAGGTTGAACACCCCAGCTATCTCAGCCTGGTCTCATAGGAGAGTTATTCCATCTCTAATAATTTTGTGGCTTTTGGACCTGCTCTCCTGTGCTGAGAACCCTGGAGCTGGATGCAGAACTCCAGATGGAGTCTCATAAAAATAGAAGGAGTAGAATCCTCTCGCCCTGTTAGTTACATTGCTTTTGATGCAGTCCAGGATATGATTGGCTTTCAGGGCTGCAAGAACACATTGCAGGGTCAAGTCCAGCCTCTCATTCACCAGCATCCCCAAAACCTGCTCTAAATCCATCTCACAGCCCGTATTGATATTGAGTCTTGCCCCAATTCAGGTGAAACTCATTGCATTTGGCTTTCCTAAACTTCATGAAGTTCCACTCCTCAATATTTTCCAGCTCTCTCAGATTGCATCCCATCCCTAAACTGTGTCAGCTGTACCACTTCAACTTGATTTCAAAAAATTTGCTGACAGTGATCTCAATCCCACTGTCTATGTCATTGATGAAGATATTAAACAGTACTCATCCCACTGGTAATACCTAAGGGACATCACTTGTCTCTGATCTCCATTGGACATCCAGGCAGTTCCTCATCTAGCAGACCACTTATGAAATCCATATGTCTCCAACTCAGAGAGAAGGATGTTATGGGGTATATTATCAAAGGCTTCACAAAACAGTGTTCATGGTTTTTTCTTCCCAGTTACCTTGAGTTGATTGTCCTTCATGTGCTACAATTTATTACAGCCTTAGTCCAGAAAGTAAACTAGTAAAATATTAAACAAACATATATGTGCTAAAAATTATCTAGACTCACATTCAAAAAAAAAGAATAATGTATTATTTCATAGTTGTCTCTCTGGTTATGACAAAATTGAAAGTATGATCTGTGACTGTGACAAAGAAACTCAATCTAACTGTATAAAAAACCAAGCATAACTAATGTGCATTCCTTCACATGCTTATGTTCCATGACATTAATATTTTATGTATGGACAAAAATTCATTCTTCTTGATAGCTATCCACTACATGTATTTTGTTTTTTTAGTTTTATTGCTACACACCTTACTTGTAACTGCAAATATCCTGTTTAGCATTTTACTTAAAGTAATTTTTGCCGTCACATGAATCTTAATACTTTCTTCATGTTGACATGCTATGTAAGAATAATTTGAGTTATATGGTTGTTTGTTCTTTCAGCACCCAATGTTGTAGAAAAACAACAAAAGCATTTAAATGGGTTATTGTGCTTAATTTTAGCATCAATACTATCCCTCAGGTCAATTGCTCTTCTACTGTGATTTAATCAAATTGTAAGGAAGAGCTGTAGAGTCCAGGGATTATTTTTGTTGAATGAACATGTTCAGCTACAGTTCTGAAATCAATGAACTGGAAAGATGTCAGCTCATGCTGGGAACACAACTTAGCTATATGCTAATAAATGCTCTGAGAAGGTGTCAGGCAAACAAAGCCATAGCCTGCAGCAGCAAGTGACAGTTCTCTGAATTAGTATCCCTGTCCTTGAGCTTAAATTTGGATATACATAAGATCTTTCTGGTAAAATTCTTAATATTGTACTGCAAAGTTATCAGATTAATGCCTCTCTGCTTTTGCTGCCTTAAATAAGTAGTGCTTTAAAATATAAAGAAGGGAGAAAAGAAGTTCACTCTATTTGAGTTTTTTTCCCCTTTGGAAACAAAAATGTTGCAAAAGTTATAGTATTCCATAGAAATGTCAGCCCTGCAATCTGTCTGCAGAAGTCTACATAATTGGGAGAACCTTCACTAAACACAATGTTGAAGCAGCACCAAGTAAAAGGTCATGTGTTATTATTCACTCTGTAGCACAAGAGGGAAGAGCAATTAAGAAAGCCAGAGGGAAAGGCAAAAGCATCAGCACTGCTCCTAAAACTCTTAGCTAAATTTTAGAAGTGGCAGAGTGGGAGGATACCATATGTATTGGTCCCTATGGTTAGCATCTTTAATTTCTGGATGAGATGAATCAAGGCAAAATCAAGAGTAACAATCTAAGCTGTCAGCAAAAGAAATAATTCATTAATTTTGAAAAAAAAAATAGAATAAAATAATAATGAAAAGTTAGAACAATCATTCAGCCTCCCCGTTCCAACATCCCACCACCTCACACAAGCCTCAATATATTACTATTAAGGACAGAGATTTTTTAAAAATGGGAGTGCCTCTGGTCAGATTCACCAGCACTGATGTTCTCTGCATTCCTGGATTAGAGTTATTTTCAGGTTTTAAATGCAATTTAAGAAGCTGGAGTATGCAGTTCATTTGCCCCTATGCTCACTTTTACTGCACTCAGAGCAGGTAATTTTTCATCCTAGGTTACAGCAATCCATTGCTTAAACTTTTTGTGAACGGTGATGTGACTGACTGCATAAACTCATTTTCTTTTCTCTTTGTTAATCTTTTTTTAGCCAGGGTAAAAATATGGGAACACTTGAAAGGCATTTTTTTTATGATTGTTAAGTCATGGAAGTACTAAATAAATATAACTCAAAACACATACTCATTGGCAAGATTGGTTCAGTTTTCTGAGATTCACTTAGTCTGGAGTTTCAATAATGTGCTGTAACTGTTTCAGAGGTACAGGACTATTACATACAAAATCTTGTTGGCAAAAAGGAAACATATTCGAGGTAAAGCCAATGATATATTGCTGGTATAACAGAAATCTTAACAACACAATCAATTAATTGTTTTAAGCCCAGATCTAATTGTTACAGGGAAAAATCCCTGCTGTTTCAATCTAATCCTATTGGTCTCAGTGCTAATACTACAGTTAGACATATGTGCATATTCTATTATAGATCTCTTTCGCAGGTGCTATTTTCAGCTTTCCTTTTGGGTCCTTTGTCCTTGGTCCTTGGGTTGACAACTTCAGTTTTCTTTTGATTGTGCAGCAATTTACAAGATTCTGAAATTCCGTACCAGAGGGATTATAATATTGGTGATTTCTTCTTCCTCACCCTAGGATGCAATTTGGGTTACTGTTGTACTTTTGCAGGTTCCTGTTACACCTGAATTTACTGTACAGAGTATGCGTTACATAACTTAAACACTTGCTTTCTTACCCCAAGACTAGTTAATCTCAACTTTAGATCTGCTTTTTTTTTTTTTTAACTGATATTGGTTGGTGTTTGTAGCCCTGAGATCTCCAATACCTCATGATTAGAGTTTGGGGGGGTGGGGTTGGAGACGGGGAGGGGAAGGCAAGGAAGCCTTAAAGCTTACCAAAATTAAAATAAGGCTCCAAAAGGGTCAACACAGGTTGAGACAAAAGAAGCATGATGACCAGTCTTGGTTTTGCAAACTCAGTGCAATGGCTGTGGGCTGTTACTAACAATGTTAATATCATATGTATCAGTTCACTTTGCACTTCTAATATTCTGAGTGGTCTATGGGGAAGATATAGCAATAACTTTGTCAACTCATCATGTGTACCTTCTGGCTTAGAGACACTTTTATTGCAAGACAGTAGATTTTAAAGGTTTTTAAGCAGGCCATGCAAGGAGGGAAAGTTCTTACGCTCTTCTGGTTGTCTGCCAGATTGGGCAGGGATCAGGCATTGGTTACTGCCAAAAGCAGAACACTAAACCATCAGTTTTCAGTACTAATGAAAGAAATTAAATAATGACAAGGATAGTCCAGCAGGTTTAGACTTTGAATGCATATATGTATATAATATATAAGGTACTATATGTAAGAAATTACTGTGTTTTAGTTAGTCTATAAGTGTAATTTAAGCCTGTAAAACTTTGATGAAAAAATTCGACAGTACATGGACTATTTTTCATTAGCTTGAATGTTAGTCCCTGTAGCTGCAATTCCACCATATTTGCTTTAATTGTTCATTAACATATTTGTTATGCTGCCGCGAAATTACACAAATAAAAATTAAGAATTCTTACAAAATCATTATAGATCCTTACCTAAAATTGAAACGTGAAAAAAACCTTTCCACTAACTTTTCATTAATAATGTAGGTTGGTGGCAAGACAGTTTAAGTTACAATGTTTTTAGTGTTACTTGTTGGTTCATGTTTTTGTTTGTTTCTTTGAGGTTTGGTGGGTGGTTTTACTGTTTATTTTAGGAGGTTTTTTAACTATTTTTTAGCTTTCAAATTGTAAGATTTTTAATATCCTATTAAAATATTTGAATAATAAACTTCAAAACAACTTTTTGGTTAAGTACATTGCAGCAACACTGTATTTAGTTTTGTTTTTTCCTTTAACTTCAGAAAATCTTAATGAAATTCTGCTGAAACAAAAAATCCAAAATGAATCACAATGAACAAGAAAGTCCTTCCAGTGACTTACCAAGACATATGAAATGAAAGACTGACAGTTTTTATAGTTTTCAGTAAAGTGGATTGCATTTATTAATATTCCTTACTACTCCTTGTAGCAAGTTATTTATGTTGTGATGAGACTGACTACATATTTCAGTGATTCCTTTGTGCTGCAGTATTTTATTACTCATATCTTTTAATGCAATTAATTGACTGGTTTGTTTAGGTTTTTTGGTGGATTTTTACTTTAATGTATAAAACATTCCAAATAAATAAAATCATATACAGTAATTTCACGATTATAAGCCCACCTGATTATAAGCCACACCTGCGGGTAGCCGGGCAGACCACAGGATTTGTCCACATATAAGCCACACCCGAATATAAGCCACACTTTTTTTTTTTTTTTTTTTTTTT
>VRYO01001463.1:78185275-78212363 GCA_009812075.1 Sialia sialis | reverse complement strand
CCCCGCTCTCCCCGCCACCTGTAGCGGCGCCGCTCCAGTTGGGAAATATTTTCTTCCAGAAAGTACAGTAATTTCACACTGATAAGCCGCACCTATTTCACTGAAGAATCGAGCCGATCCCGGAATTGCGGCTAATCACCAGATGCGGCTTATTTATGGACAAATTCCAGGGAATTGCCAACCCGGAAGTGCGGGCTGGCTGGGGAGGGAGCTGCCGCAGGGCTGCGGCCGACCAGGGAGCTGCCTCAGAGCCACTACCACTGGCAAGAAGGTGGACGAGGCGGCTTCACGCCCCCGAGCCCGCTGAGCCACTGCTCCCTTTGCAGCCGCTTTTGAGAGGCACAGGGAGCCATTGCCACTGCTGAGCAGGCAGGGAGCCATGGCAGCCAGCACCAGAGGTGGGAGTGCCAGGGCCTACGGCATGGGGAGGGCACCTGGGGCTGAGTTTAAAGGCTTTGCCAGTCTGTGAAAACTGTTTGCAACTTGAGCACCTGACACCAAACTCCACGTTCATGTGATTCTCTTACTAACTCGTTACTTTGTTGCACATGGATCCTCGCTTTTTTTTAAAAGAAAGTGCGGCTTATCACCCAGTGCGGCTTATTTATGGACAAATTCTGTGGTCTTCCTGGCTATCTGGAAGTGTGGCTTATAAACAGGTGTGCCTTATGAGTGTGAAATTACTGTAACATAATAATATCGTTTTAGGTCTTTTTGTCTCTGACTTCAAAATATTGGTAATCCACATTCCAAGCATCTGTAACTTGAGAGTAACATTTAAAAGAAGTCAAAATTACAGGATCACAGACAAGAAATGCAAAAGCAAACAGAGTTACAATATATATGTGGTTCAGAGTAAGGAATGAGTATGTCAGGAGTGGTATTATGATAGTGAGTAATGATAGGAGACAAGTGATCATATGGCTGGGTTGCACAGATGACTAGATATCATACATACTGATTAAATTATACTTCCATAATTTACTTGTATAAGAAGATATTTGGATGACTACCAGAAACAAATTGAATATCTACATGTTTTGCCCTTCACTACTCACACTGAGACTGCAAAAATCTGCCAAAGTCTGTTTGCTCTTCAAGAAGTTCAAAGTAAGTTCATGTGCAGCACTGATCATGAAAAGCAGACAACTTTATGCTCATGTAACTGCTAAATTAGGACCTTTGGGCTTTACAGTAACTTCACCCTTCAATCTCAGGAGTGCTGATATTGAATTAGTCCCAGTTTGTAATGTTATGGATTAATAGTGCACGACTATATGTGATTACAAATCCATTATGAATTCATACCATACTTCATATAATGTATTGCAGTAACACTACCAATGAGTAGAGAATCATAACTTCATCTCCCTACTTCTGCTGAAATTGAGCGTCCAGTGGGTCTGATGTATTAAAACAATACAAAAAACCAACTTAAAGCAGACCATATCTATGAAAAATAAATTATCATGTTTCTAATAATACCTAGTAGCCTGGTTAATTTATACAAGGTTCCGTTTTGTGCTCCATGCCTATGTGAAGACCATAAATTTAAAGTAAAGTGTTTTTTCTTCCTTTTAGATCAATTAGGATTTTGATGAAGCTTACTCTCCAATTTTGTTTTCATTAAAAATGTGCCTTTAACAATAAAAAAGAACTAACCAAATAGAAATGGACTTTTAACATTACTGGAAAACTGCAGGAAAGGGAATTTTGCAAACTTCTTACATTTGCAATCAATTTGCAATGATTGCTATTTCATCACAAATGCATTTACTCTATACCAGTATATAAATCAGATGGAGAAACTTAATTCTTGCCATTCCCTTCAGAGAAAATAAAGAGCTGCAGATTTTCATGATCATTAAGTGTATAATGAACTCTTCATACACTAAAGAAGTGAGTCAGATTATTTTAATACATCAGTAATGGTGACTTCGTATTAGCAATTGATGAAAACTTCTCTTTTTAATTTATATAAGAAAGAAACGTTTTTTTGTTATATTACATATATTACATTCCTACACACTACTTCCCCTATATGATGGTCTCCTTAAGAAAATATACAGCTATAAATAACAAATTGCATTTTATGTATAAAATATCAATTATATTATAAATATTAATAATGTAGTACATAAAGTGTTTGCCACCCATATACTCTGCCCAGTGATTTTACCTTTTGACATAAAAATTCCAACATATCAGTCATTGTCAAAATTGCTGACAATTTTTTCTGGTTCTATTAGAATTTATTCTTCTCCTCTCTCCTCTGTTTCACTGGATCCCCATGCTATGTCAGCAATCCAAAATTCAGTAAAAGACAAAACTGATCTTTAGAAGGATCTTTAGGATGCTTGTGTTTCTCATAGCTTTACAAAGCCAAAAGCAGAAGCTTTCTATCACTAGAATACTTTCCAACAGGACATGAAGCATTTGCTGTTATAGATCTCATGTCATAATAAAATCTTCCACTGAATCTGTTCAGTTATAATCACAATATAAGAAAGCTACACAACTGTTTCATATATGATATTAGTGCTACATAAGCCTCTTCACAACAATAAGCAATCTGTCTGAGCTAGGTAATTTTGTGAAAAAAAAAATTAAAATGGCAACAGAACAGTAAAATATTGCTATAACATTTCTGTAGCACATGGAGTAGGGTTTCTTATATATGTGTCTACACTTTATTTTAAATTCTTGGGGTTTTACACAGGTATATTAACACTAGAGAAGAAGTTTTTCTTGTCTGCTTTTCTTTCTTGGTTTGGCTTTTTGTCGTTCATTTTCTTTGCTTTGTTTTGTTTCCTTGAATTTTTGTTTATTTTGATTATTTTCCTAAAATGAACCTTACAGCTAATTGGTGAAGAATTAATCAAGGACTGAAGGAAGACTCTAAGAACTTTATGGGAATTTTTTTGAAGATGCCACATTAAAGTACACGGAATATTGGCTCTATCTATACAAATACAAATGAAAAACACACTTTCAGGAGGTCTGCTGATTTTTATATTGGAGTATATACATTGTTTACTGGAAATAATTTTTACTTCTTTTGAAGTCAGATATCACGAAAGAAAAGGAGACAAAAATTCAGATAAAGACTACAATGTTATTTAAAAAAACCCCAGTTTTTAAAATTTAATATTATATATAAGCATGTTAACCTTCCAATTGCAAATATTCTATCTCATTGAATGAGGATATCTCAGATGACTCAGTGTTATGCAATTTTTCTTTTTTTTTTTCCATTTCTGAGTCACATTAATACAGTATTTTTTGCTCTTTCTCGTATAATGAATATTAATTGAAAGTAATTTAATTAAATTACATTAGAAATTTTAATTTGACATTGAATGCATGTTGTCAAGTCATTCATATGCTACTCTATCTAAAAACTAATTTTACAGAGTTACTACAAATTATACATGAACAACTGTGCATTTTCTGTAGCAAAATCTGGAAATTAGTAACTTTTGGGTCGAGGTGGTAACTTCTTTAAAGTTGCTTGCAATTAACAGTAGTAAAAGCACTGCTGTTAAAAATTAATTATGTTGACCTTTAAGCATCTTCAATAGACACAGGTTGGATTCCATACCAGGAGAAGCAATGCTATAATCTCCAGAGGAAACCACACAATGGAAGTTCAATACACTGTTTCCTCTTGGTTTTGTATCTACATCCCTGTACAGGCAATATTCTCAATTCTAAAAGATTTCATAGTCATTATTTTGTAGCACAGATAGTAAGTGACTGTGTTTGTATATAAAACAGAAAACCATAGGATATTCAGAGCAGTGCTGAGAATTCTGTCAAATCTCCCTCCCTAAAATGTGAAAATGTGTCTATTATTACTTCATTTATGTTGGTGAAATATCTTATTATAGGAACTATGTAAGTATAATGAATCATAAACCTTTAAAATTATGATACTTGAAGAATTGCTGGAGGCAAAGAAAGAAGTCTTGCTACTGGTACATCATTACCAGACAGTTTCTGATTAATGACTATCAGTTCTTGTAAAAAGATTAAAAGAAAAAATAATGATTCCAAGTAGCAAAAGGAAAAAATACTCATGAATTCTTGAAGAAAAAGATTCAAAGGTTTTACTCTTATAGTGGGCATTGTATTATACTATAATCCTTCCACTGATGTTGTTTTTGGAGCTATCTGCCAATTATAATAATTTAAAGATTAAGTAATTGGCCCTGTATCCAAGAGGTTTAATGCCCATGAATGTCAGATGGTTTTGCCACCTACTTACTGCACAGAATTCAGGTTATCCTAAGTGGCATCTTGCAGAAGGTTAAGCTACAATTCACAGGCTATTTTATGCAAAACACATAAAATAAAATAAAATTATCTCTAGAGGGAAACTAGTTTACTAAGTGACTTTTGATTCTTTTTTCAGGATTACTTTTTTTGTACACTTCAGCAATACGAATCTTGGCAGTTCCATGTCATTCCAAATATAGATTGTTCAAAAAGTAGCAATGATTACTAAGAACACAGTAGGATTAGTTTGACAGTACCATAGTACATGGACCTTATGAGAATTTATTTCCCTGATTATTCATATAATTTTTTAAGGACATATATAGACTAAATATAGGCAGATGAAAAAAGCATTCAGAAACTAATAGAATAAGAAAAGCTTCAGAAAAATTTTCATGATTTTGCCTATGGTGGAACTCTTAGGTGTCTAAGTCACTCCTACACTTAAGAACATACTTTAAATGTACAGCAGGGTACAATAAAGTTTTGTCTTAAAACAAAACCAACACCAACCAAAAAAACAAAAGCCAGCCAAACAAATAAAATGAATGCACTCTATACAGAAAAGGGGGAGAGGAGATATGTATCTATTATCTTCCTCTTCAATATTAGATTTGAAATACTCAAGACTAATCTTTGAGGAAAGCAGAATGCATGAACATATTATTAATTAAAGAAATAAAAGCAAATATATTTTCAATATTCTTAGAAAAGATGATAATATCAGAATAAAACCCATCTTGAGAAGTAAATTTTTTTGTATTTAAAATGAAATTGCCATTCGAGAATTATCTGGCAGCACTGAGTTCAGATACTCTTACTGGAAAACATGATTGCTATGTAATGAAGACAGAAGATGAGGAACTAAAACTACACTTTTGAACACTTGATGTTTACTAAGCAGAATGAAAGTCTTAGGCAGAACTGAGACACCAGATTTCATAAATACAATTACAGAGCCCCTTTCAGAATTGTCTTTGGTCTCACTACGCAATGTCATAATTTACTTTCTAGCTCTCAGGAAAGAAGTTTGTCTGATAAAGACAGCCAGGACTGGACAGGTCTTTTTCTGATTCGTGACTAACCAGAATCCAGGAAGTAGGCGTTTTTTGTGTAAATATTCAGAGCCTTTCAATCTAACAGAGAGGAATTAGGCTTAGGGAACCTTAGTTTGTCAGGGAATTATAGACTTTTTTTTTTTTTTTGTCCGAAGAGAACTAAATGAGGAACTAGAGAATGCTTTTTTCCTTTGGTTGGTTGGGTTTGGGTTTGTGTGGTTTGTTTCTATTATCTCAGTGAGTTAACCACTGAGAGGAAGGATGCCATGTATACATACATATGTACATATAAATGATTTTTTAATCAATTGCCTACTAAGTGAGATGTTTTTGAGGAATGGGGATTAGAATTGCTTCATTTTAAGAAAAAAAATTAAATATGTCTGCTTGAGGATCCAAACTACTTACTACTACTTGCTTCTTTTTCTCACAATTTTGTTTTGCTAGGCAACAACCTTCTGCAATTCTTTGAAAGAGCAGTTACAGGAGAGGCTTCCAAATCCTTGACAGAGTTACTTGAGCCTCAGAGAAAATCTCCCTCAGACAAGTTGATACAGCTTTATACATACAGTTTTTCTTTAACCTACTTTGAGTGGCTCATTGTTCAACCTAAGGATTTCTAGAGCTGCCATTTTAAAGCACCTAACTCTCCCCAGAGACTGAAAAACTTAAGGAACTTCACTCACAGGAGATTTATACCATTAAATAAAACAAAGAAGCTTATAAACATTTTCTGGTTTTACTTATCTTAAATGTATGTATACAAGGAAAGAGGCTAACTTAATAGGATTTAAAAATAGAAGATGCATATCTTCCCTCTATGACTTTTTCTTTTATATAGTTGCACTTATCATTTTAGTGATTATTCAATTATTGAAATCAGCTCTGATACTGTAGTAGGTGTAGCTACAAACAACTGTTGGGCTCATTTCTTGTTTCTTGTTCTTACACTGATTGAATTTTTTTCTTATAATTTGATAAAGGCAATGTTGTGCTACTTGATTTGCAACCACTATTTCTATTGCTATATTGACCTTTTTCTTTTAATTGAATTACGTATATACCAAGCCATTTGATTGGCTTTTGGTTACTACTGAGATAAAGAAAGAATATATGATTTCTTGTATGCTTTCATATATACATACATATATATACATATAAACATATATACATGCATGCACACATATCATTTTTTTGGTCATAACATATCAGTGTTTGATGTGTCAAGTAATTAAAATTAATATATCATCAGGGATTAGTGGCTTACTTATATTCACATTAAAGTTAACGGAACAGATTCCTGTGGGAATTCAAACAAAAAGAATTAAGTTATCTTAAGAAAGAAAAAAGGACCATTGTGTCTGTTTCCATTACTTTTGTAATCAAAATGCTTAATTAAAATTGTAACAGGGAGTATTAATAAATCCTAGCCTATATTTTTCCCTCAGGGCCATACTCAAGCTATTAGACAATAAACAAGAAGGAAGTAGGCAGGCAAGCTTCTCTGCCACAATCCACAAAAGATTGATTCCTATATACTTGCCTGGGTTTTTTCCTGATTTTTCTGAGAACCTTATTTTACTGAAGTAGTCCCTTCCAACTTTTTAACCATGAAAAGATGTGTCTAACAGGTGAAAAATGGAGAGCAGCTGAGATGTAATTTCCTTTTTCCTCCTTTCGTCCTTCTTCAATTACTTCTTATTTCTGGTGATTCATCTATCTGGGTTGTCCTCACTAAATATGTTATATTGAGCTATTTTTCTGTAAGTTGTATATATTTCTCTCTGTGTGTGTAGCATTTAATAAGGCTTTCACAGAGTCAGTGAGCTTGCTGTAATAATTTTTGGGGAGATTGCTGTGAGATACAAGGCAACTAACACCCAATCTCTTATGGTAGACTAGGTATTCTTTAGTCACTCTTTTTGGGCGTAATGTCACAACCATTTGTTTCAATTGCAGCGTCTGCACGAGTGCCACAGCCACACACTCCCATCACCACATTTGCTGTGTCAGTTCAAGTCTTTGTGTAGAAGTAAATCAATGATCCGATGAGAGCTCACTACACAGCTGTGGCTGTGCGGAAACTGGGATGGTACAAGAACAAAATCATCAGATGTGTAAGGTAGCACTGTTATTGGGTAAAGGGTAAAGGGAAATGCTGTGAAAATTAAACTATATTCTTGGCTAGTTCTGTAAATGGTGCTTTTCCTTAGCTAATTTGCAGTTCCTTTGGGGTGATATCTTTGTTATTTTCAGACACTTGGGGACTACTGGTTGTAACAGCTGGCAAAGATTTTCAATGGTTTCATTTCTTTTAAGTAGATCACTTGGGGGAATATTTAATAATTTGGAACTACGTTCATCTACCTTCTTCAAACAGACAACTCAGGAAAAACATGATGAGGCAGAGTTAGTATCAAATTTTAAAGGGGACTGAGGAAAAATGTGGATGAAGTGTCAATAAAAGTTAAGAAATCAGTATGTGATTTCTTAGATAATTTTGGGGGTTTAATTTAGAGGGTTTTTTTTAATTATATGAATTCTGGAAACTCTATATGGAATTAAAAAACTAATTGAGTGCAGAGAAATGTGAGGAGTTTAGATACAATCCAAAACTATATAACTTCGGTTTAAAGCAAGTCACAGAGGTAGTCTTGTACTATTAAATTTCTAATCCTCCATTCACCTAGTCATCATTTTCTATTTATAAATAATTACTAATTCAAGTGAAGAGATACCATTTATTTGGGAAGTAAATTCAGACTGAGATGTACCAGATAGACTCATAGGTGGAAGATAGCTCCCTCCCTCCAATAAAAAAGTGGTTATAATTTATTATTTTTCAAAACTGCTGAAGAATTATTTTAAAAATTCTATCTCCTAATGTTCATGGGCAGTATAAGTATGATTTAGAGCTTTTTATTTTGTTTATTTAAATAAAAGAGTAATGTTGCATAATCTAAATTTTAGAAAGTACAACGCCAGGAAGAAAAGAAAAAAAATTACTTTATTTGTTTGTTTGTTTCTTTTTGCTGTTTATTTATATTGAGCTGAAGGGCTGTGTTTCATCTTCTAAATCATCTGTATTGGCCAGTTGCAAAGACTGAAGCTTATTATCAATAACATGCAGCTAAGTCAGCATTCAGTTCAAAAGTAGAGGGAAAACCAAATCTTTTTATATTTGCCTTTAAAATTTTAAGCTCAAATTCTAAACAAATTTTATTTGTCGTGTATTTATTTGTGCAACCAATGGATTTAACTGGCATACAAAGCCTCAGATTGGAGTTTGGCAAGGGTACTAAAACAAGTATTTTATAACTTTTCATAATTAGCATTTCCACTGCAATCGCTTTATATGTTTGGGTGTTCAATGTCATTTCCTTGCACATTTCATATCTTTAATATGTTTCTCCAGGGTTTTCATCAAAGAAAATGTTTTGATTAATTTTTTCTAGATGAATATACTGTGTCTTTAGTGGGTGCCTGCATGAGAGCTTGTGATACTTCACCCTCATAATTGATCTGGTGTTTGCAAACCATAGAAAGTGCCTCAAAGGAAAATATTATAGAGAAACAGTCTTGAACACTGTCTTAATTTGTCTGTTTATGATGAGGATTTGAACATCTGTTTTCCTTTCAGCTGGTCTTTACAAATATTTTGCTGTTTCACAACAGCCCTGTTGATCAGAGTATGCTGAGGCCAACAAATGGGAAATGAGAACAAAGCAGGAGAGAGAATATAAATGGGAAACATGGTGACATAAAAGGTGATTGTAGAAGAAAAATGAGAGGAAAATAAGGGTGTAGAGACCCATTTTTCCAATATCTCTGTTTTAATGGCCCTCAATAAACTTTTTACATTATAAGAATGTAAAATGATGGGAAAAATACCAAGTGTTTATTATATATCTGGTAGAGTTTGATCTGCCTCTCAGACAGATCATCCAGATGTCATGAAAAAATAAAAGAATTCTAGCAGAAATGGAATAAGTTATATTACTCTGCTTTGTGATGTCTTGAAGCTTTCTGATACTTCTCTTCTTCCAACAATTTTTCATTCCAAGTATTTGTGTATGTTCAAGTCCAGAAGTTCCTGTGTGTATTGCAACAGTTACTCCCACAAAACAATTTTACCTTTTTACTGATTATAAGTAGAAAAAAAGATAATAGGAAGCAAAGCTTCATAATGTTCTTCCAATATAAAAAATAAGAGTTTTTAATACGTATTTTTGAGGGGAAGGGTGATAATTGGAAGTACACAGTCTATGCAACCAGAAAAGTAATATCTACATAAAATTGTAAAACAAAGGCAAATATGTTTGAGTGTACAATTAAATATAAAAGTGTGTACATTTAGATTTGCTTGTGTTGCATGCTGGTTTTCAGGCAGTATTTTCATTTTTCAGCTTCATAGCTAAACAAGCCACAGGTGCCTCTGCTAAGTGATGCTATCAGGGATCAGTAGCTAGGAAACAGGTACATGTGCAGATTTGTATAATAGTTTCCATGGAAAGGTATATATGGTTCATCTGTGGTTCAACTTAGAGGGCCAAGCAGGAGATAATGGATGTGAAGTGTTGATAAATCTGAGCCATTGTGGATAAAATGGTAGGTGAAATCTGGGAAAGACATCAATATCTGTTTTTGCCCAGATGACAGACTATTTTAGGATGCTTCTTTTAAAAGTTATATATTTTAAAGATGTCTTTGTAAGTAGGAAATATAGTTTCTTCCTGATGCAGGAAAAAGATAAATGAGGCAGACTTAGCAGGTCAAACATGATATGAAATTCTTAGTAAAAAACCCCTCATGATTGTATGAGAAGAATGTATTTCCTAAAATACAAAATAACCCTTTCTTCCCTTTAACAAAGATTTTATTTAAATATTACCTGTACTGTAATATTTTTTTTCACCTGTTTTTTCATTTTTCTTGTGCTAGAATTCTGCAACAAATGCTCCATCAAAACATGAATTCCTGCAGAGAAAAAAGTGAAATTATATTTTTCTCTTTCAAATTTGCTAATGAAAACTGCTCATGATGGTATAGTGAGATCTACACCATTGTCTAATGGAAATAGCAAACTGTGTTAATCCAACTTCATTTTCACAGCCACACACAGCTGCTGCCTTTCCAAAATGTTTATTACTATTTTTTTTTTTTTGCATGTAATCCAAATTGGAGAGAAAAAAAATGAGATTTTTTCATGCAAACTTGCACTGAAAATATTTACTTAGGGACAGAATTAATGTCACTTTGGAGAGATACTCTACTGTTTTAAACTATACCTGTGAAGAAACATTTGATAAGTACTGCAAAGTGGTACCATGTCTACAATTTTCCTTGCAGTCTTGGAAATGTAGTACTCTGTCATAACATACTGAAAGATTAAATGGGAAGTGCAAAATCAGCTATACAATAAATATTTATAAATTATCAGGCAATTTATTTATTAAAAAAGAGATTTTTTTTTTAATAGGCACTAGAATGGGCTTTATACTAGCACAATTTATGCAGTGCACTAAGAGCATATATTAGTCACATATGTAATGTTCTAAAATAGGGATAGTATTTTCTAGCTAGCTAGCTCATAAATGATTATTTTTTCACAAAAACAAAACCTGAATTCTTCCTTAAAAGGTACTTTTGAAACAAGTCACAATGCTAATGAATGTTTAAAGCACACACACCTTTCTAAAACATCATGAAGGATGATATTTTATTATCACATTTTATTAGGTAGTTTTATTCCCAAGAATAGAGGCACTTGAGGGAAGGTGTTCTGGTGGCAAACAGTGCAGCACATTGATGCCCTCTTGGAAGATAATTTTGAAATGTGGACTTAGAGGTAGGGGGAACACAAAATCTTTTTCATAGTGCAAACTGTATATTAGTAGTTACCTATTTTTGAAGAAAACTGACAAAAAAATTCCTCAGAAAGACAGTAGGTTTGATAAAAAACACAGTGTAGGTTGGCTACACTCAGTCTGTCCTCATGATCTGGTACAATGGTACTCTACACTGTAGAAAGGTCTTCAAGGTGACCAGGCATCTGCCTCTCCCCCTCAGCTAACCAAACCCTTTTTACAAGACAGACTGTAAAACTACGAGAAAAGAAAGCATGTACTCTCCAGCAAAAAGAGAAATCTTGAATAGCAATCATGAACTCTTTCAACTAGTAGCACATTTGGACAATTCAGTGATAATGTATTTCGAAAGACAAACAAAACTCCAACAGCTTCCAAGTATAATGTAAGCTAACACTATATGCAGTCTCCCTAGACAAAAAAAAAAAGTATTTCTCTTTTACCTAATACTTCCAGCAGCATCAAGCAGGCATGTGATAACACATTTTCCAGATGAAGAGTTCCTGCAAGTGCTTCATCATTAATTCCAGGTAAAATCAACTAGATCAGTTTGGATCGCTTG
Organism: Sialia sialis; assembly: GCA_009812075.1. Taxonomy (NCBI): domain Eukaryota; kingdom Metazoa; phylum Chordata; class Aves; order Passeriformes; family Turdidae; genus Sialia; species Sialia sialis. The sequence continues at coordinate 78,200,598 of VRYO01001463.1, read as the reverse complement.
CACTGATATCTTGAGCACTTGAATGAACTGCCTTGTCATCAGGATACTAGGGATGCCAGCTTTTGTGCCATGCTGATAATGAAAGAAAACCAAGATGATATCTAAACTGGAAGCCTAACACTTACCAAATATAGCAGTATATGAAATAAAGTTTCTGCAATACTCTGGCCCATAGCTAAACCTTGTCATTTAGAGTAATCTTAATTTAGAGTAAAATGAGTTGCTGACAATATGCATCATTCACAATACCAAGCCACAAAAATTGAGTTATATTACTTAGGATATTCTACTTTATAAATCTTTTAACAATTATTCATTTAATAACTCCATATCCCGCCTGGAAAATAAGGATTGCATCAACATTCTCTGAACTTCTGGAGTGTCTGTGTGAAAAAGACCCTTAAATCATAAGTTTGGAAAAGACCTTTAAAGTCTTTGAGTCCAACTGTTACCCCAGCTCTGCCATGTCCCTAAGTGTCATGACTACATATCTATTAAATACCTCCAGGAATGACAACTCCTCCACTTCTTGGACAGCCAGTTCCAATGCCTGGCAACCCTTCCAGGGAAGACATTTTTCCCAATATGTGACCTAAACCTCCTCTAATTTAAAGTGAGGTCATTTCCTCTTGTCTTATTGCTTGTTAGTTGGGAGAAACTATCAACTCCCACATCACTGCACTGTCTTTTCAGGTACTTGTAGGAAGTGATACAGTCTCACCTGATGCTCCTTTTCTCCAGGCTAAATAACCCAAATTCTCTCAGCTACTCCTTCTGAGATTTGTGCTCCCTTCACCAGCTCTCTTGCCCTTCTCTGGTCACGCTTCAGCACTTCAATGTCCTTCTTGCTGTGAGGGGCCCAGACCTGGACAAAAGACTTGAGGTACAGCCTCACCAGTGCTGAGTAGAGGGGGAAAATCACTGCCCTGCTCCTGCTGGCCACACTATTGCTGATACAGGAGAGGATTTCATCGGCTTCTTTGACCACCTGGGCACATGCTGACTCATGTTCAGCCAGCTGTTAACAAGCACCTTCAGGACCCTTTTCACCAGACAGCTTTCCAGCTATCCTTCTCAAGCCTTTAGCATTGCACGGGGCTGTTGTTACACGAGTGCAGAATTATTATGCCTAGGCAAAACAAGGTATGTGTTATGCTTAGAATCAAAGGCAAAGTAGGACTCTGAAGCTAATTTTTTTGATCTTTGTTTTGTTTTCACAGTGTGTTCTTGAACTTCTCTCACCATCATGTACATGCACCCCAGGGGACATGTAAGGAAATATGAGATGTTTGATAATGATCTGTATATCCTTGGAAAGACTATGTGCCCATTACAATTCTGATGGCTCCCTTGAAAATGTTATCTACATTGTTTTTCTTTGGAGAAGTGCATAAGCAACTGTCTATATTATCTGTCTGTGAGAAACCATATCTCTCTCCTCTGCCTTATCCAGGCTGACATTCTTATCCTTCACAACGTAAGGGGTGCACTGTGATAACAGGATGCAAGGAGATGAAATGTACTCTGCTTCTGCGAAGGGCTTTCTGCCAGCATGGCTAAGGCATGATGTGATTCATCAAGCAACAATTTGAGTGTGGATTGTATTAGGAATGATTTCTTAAGTGATAAATTGAGCTGAATAAATAGCTGCTTCCTATGAAAGCCCTTTCCATTGCCCTGAATAGAGCAGAACATTGTAAAATGCTTTGATTTAATAAAAAATTTGTTTTCCTAGGTAGCAGCTCCTAAGAATGCACATTTGAATTCTGCCCTTTAGGGAAACATCCCTTTGAGAAGTTCCCTTCCAAATGTGCCCCAAACCAGACAACCTCAAGCCTGATTCAGACAAATTTAGAAATGTGTTGTATCACTTACAATGAAGAGTACATCCTTGTGAAAAAATATTTTTATTTTTCTATTTAGCATTTTCCCTCTTTCTCATCTTGTATTGCAGTGCATATATTTAATATACGTTACATATGTTACATACTTAATTGGAAGAGAGGAAAGCAAATCATGTTACATAATCTAAAATAAATGCACAGGGATAATAATAGCTATTTTCCTCCCCTGAAAAAATAATACACATGGAGTATCTTAGATTTCTTTGCAGAATTATTTTCAGTCTAATACAGATTATCATGATATCCTCTGTTTCTTTACATCTGTTACCCATATATCAAAAGAATTTCCTCCACAGGCATCATTTATTCCACCTCTATGTTTTTTTGCTCAAAGTATCTTCCTTGGTAAATTAACATAACAGAAATCTTCATATGACATAAAACAAGTTTAAAAAATAGCAATTTTTTTATTGTCAGCTTCTGAAAGAAAAGGCAAGCATAGAAGAATGAATCTAATTTTATTTACTAAGGCCACTTACGATTGACTGAAAGTTATTTGTGTGGCTCCATAGCAGCATCTGTGCACTCTCATTCAGAGTCACCTTTATTTTCTTTATACAGCACACTGATCTAGTTCTACAGCTCACATATGGTAAGTAGGTAGGTAAGAAAATGCATGACACTCAACAAGAGCATGGAAAAAATAGTTATAGCAGAATGAATTTCTATGTAATTTAGTGTGAAAAGGGTTTTAGTTTCCTAATGTTAAGAAGCTTTAGAAATAGGAATGTTATCAGTGGAAAAATATTTTGAATACTTTTTACTGAAATCTTCAACTTTTGCAAAAAATATGAACTATCAATTTTCTGAATACCAATATTTTATGTCAACCTACCTGATATGTCAGAAGCATTTTTTTACTAGTCTGATTATACATTCCGGTTATGCTATCCTCTGATTTATTTTTTTTTTCCTGTAATCCTCTAAAATGTGAGAAATTTCAATTGACACATATTCTTTGTAGGACCATTAGGGGCTGCCTTATTTCTATAGAATACAATATACTTTTGTTGAGTTACGTGGCACTTAACTATTGCATAGATACCATCTAGTAGTGTTACTACAATCACCATGGGGTGGCAAGAAGACATTTTTTTCCAGACTAACTAACATCTATTATGTAAAAGACTTTGGTCCTGAGAAAATGTAACTAACAGCCAAACCTTTGAATCTCTTAAGATGCCATTTTTTGGTCAGCTATGAGACTACAGTGTGTTTTTCTCTATTTTAAGAATTGATACCCCAGAAAATACAGCAGGGTCTTGTATTTTCTTTTCATCCTCCAAGTATTCTTCCAGGGCACAGTAGTTGATGGATCTGTGGTAGTTGTTTGGTGTTGGAGACGTTGTACATGGGTAATGGTTCTGATTTTTCTATTAATTTCCTTGGGCAGATGAGGACCACTGTGTCTAAAACTGGAAATGTCTCAGTGGCATCATTCTTCTCTGTGGCAGTGACCAGTGACGGAACACAAGGGGATGGCCTTAAGTTGTGGCAGGGAGGTTTAGGTTGGATGTCAGAGGAGGGTTTTTAGTCTAGAGGGTGTTTGGAACAGGCTCCCCAGGCTCCCCAGGGAAGTGGTCTCAGCACCAACACTGACAGAGCTCAAAAAACATTTGGACAATGCTCCCAGGCAGATGGTGTGATTCTTGAGGATGCTGCTGCGCAGGGCCAGGAGCTGGGCTTCGATGATCCTTGTGGGTGTCTTCAAACTCAGCACACTCCATGATTCTAACAGGCTTTTTGTTATCAATGTCTTAAAAATTTATTTTCACTACAATATAATCAAGATCCAAGTTCTTTGTTTCTCTTTCTTTTTCTTTCTTTTTTTTTCTTCCTTCCTTCCTTCCTTCCTTCCTTCCTTCCTTCCTTCCTTCCTTCCTTCCTTCCTTCCTTCCTTCCTTCCTTCCTTCCTTCCTTCCTTCCTTCCTTCCTTCCTTCCTTCCTTCCCTTCTTGACAGATCAGAACACTTACATGAAAGAAATGTAGTTTTTAAACCTAAAAGTGAACTTTTTGTATATTTGTGTTATTATGTTCTAATTTGAATTTCTTAAAGCCTATAAAACCACTTTGCATTCAATAGCATGCAGCACTTCTGCAGACTCAGTTACAAAAAATAACTGCAGTGTGAATAGGCAATGGGACATTCAATCAGCCTAAACCAAATTCTTTCTACACAGAATATATTATAAGGTAGAAAAGAATTCTGAAGTCTAATTTCAGCTACAGCTTTTTGCTTTGAAGCTGTTTTGAGCTATGCTTATTGCAACACTTTATGTACTGGGCTGTGTAGTTGATAAAGATAACTGGAACTGCCTAACACTTTTACAGAATTTATTAATACTGAAGGGAAAAACAAACCAAATTTGGCTTCTTGATTTAAGAGGTCACTTGAAGCTAATCACATCAATGTTTGAGGTTTATTCATTCAGTACTAATGATACTCTGTAGATTAGCAATTATTGTAAGACATATTTTGCAGATTACTGAGCAAGACTGTTTCTTATATGAAAAGAACAATATGTAGATTCATTATTTGCTAGAAATTGTTCTACAAAATTCTACAATATGAAAGTCTTTTATCTGAGGCAAGATACAGGAAACACATACAGGAAAACTTTACCTATCCCAAATATTTAGTGCGACATTTATACATTGGTAGTTCAGCTGCAAAATCAAGCACATCATTCTTAGTTAAATTCTCTAATCTAAAATGCCTACATGCATTCAGCTTTGAGACCTTGTACAGAAAAGTATTCATGTATTGCACTCTAAAGTTATTTTCACAGTAAGCAACCAAGTAATGATGGTATGTGAGTAACATACTGTACATAGCAATTTTACTTTTAAATTGGGGGGGGGGGGGGGGGGTGAGGGGTTATTCACTGTATGTTGCAGTTTCCTTTATTTTTTCTTGCCTCTAAAACTATAAATTTAGGACATGCTAGTAGCATCCTTCAAGCTGAAAAGATAAGGTAGGACAGTTTGGTGTTTGCATTAATAGCAGCTAGCTGAGTGGTTATTCTCTTTCTCTGAATATGAAAGGTCAGTTCCATTTTCTGACTGGGGAGACAGGAACCTGTGACTATGTCTAAACCGAACAGACTCTAATACGGCAAGTTATCACCACTCTACCACATTTGCCTTTCCTTTGATTGCAAATATATGACCACCTCTCCTCCCTCTGCAGAGGCTTGTATGGAATATATGTCGTTTGTCAGACCACATGACTTACTTACCCTAACAAGTATTTTTCATACCATTTTCATAAAGCAGCTGAAAATAAAAATAGATCAATATTAATGGATAGTCATTCTTGATATTTAAAAGCATTTTTTTAAGAGAAAAATGTTGTTCTGTGAATTCTGAAGGGATTAGTAAGATAAAATGCTGAAAATATAAATGTGCGCTGAGGGATTAAGTTAGTTTCTTTTCAAATTATCTACAGCTAGAGATGTGATGCATGATAAAGGAAATAGTGCGTCCTCTAGAATAATATTAATGAAAGATTACACTATTTACACTGGAAAATTAGCTAGAAATAAAGGAATTACACACAGGGAAAAAAACTCAAAACAGAAACCAAACCCAAAATCTGAAAGTCTGATTTTGATCTGTGTGAATGACATGGATCTTTATATTTTTCTTAAAATTTTCAAGGTTTATAAATCTAAAAGTCCACCAATGCTGAGTGGAAGTTCTTAAGTCTCAAAAATTAAGGTAGTTCTTCAGTAATAAATTGTACTCTAAGTTGAAGAGCAAACATTAGGCACTTCTAGGGAAGTTTTTGCACTGATATGCTAATTTTTCTTTTGTTTGTGTCAGCTTATATTCCATTGCTTTTAACACAAGGGTGAACTCCCTTCAGACATATGAAAATCATTCTTGTTTGTGTGTTTCTGTTATTGTCTGCTAATCTCCCTCAGTTATATAAGACCTTTACAGTCACCATTGGCACAGTACAAAGCTGGCAATTTCTGGGGCTGAATTTGTGCTGCCATTGCTTTTCCCTTCATTTTTCATCTACCCATCTGGCAGGTGCACTTTATATCTTCCTTCTCTTGGCATTAGGGGCAAACTACAAATGTCTTATCTGCACATTGGGAAAAGAGGTGCAAGGCAGGAACTGTCAGGACACCGCAAAAAATCAGATGTACAGCCAGCCTCTATTCTAGGAGGACAACAGTAGCCACGGATCTGTCCTCGCAGCAGTAACAACATATTGTCTTTTCCTAGCTATGCGCAGCTAGTAAGTAAACAGGTATTCCTCTTCTTGCAGGGAAAAGACAGGAGGCCAGATGGTAATGGATCTCCAGGGTGTCATTTGAGCAGTTCAAGACGAATCTGGGTCCTATTAATCAGTTTGATTCTTCCTTGTTATCTGAATACATTCATCTACTGCAGAACACTTTAATACTTTAGGTTGCCTGATTTGTGTGGTTTGTGGAATGTTAATACAAGAGACTGTTTAGGCTGTACTGTTAAGAACTCAGGATTCAAAGCAACTCCAATTTCACCTTTAATTCAATAAAGCACAACTTCCTTTATTTAACAAGGAAGCTGTAGGATGCAGGGAGACTAAGACAAGAAGGTGATACATGAATGGTGTCTTTAAGAAATGACTCCTTTTTGTTTCTGCTGCAGAGGAAGTTGTGCAGGCACTCTGATGAAAAAATACAATTACTGTTTATGAAAGGACTGAATGACCAGTGTTGAGAAAGGGCATCATTCAAACTTAATTTCTTGTTTCTGTTCAGAACATTAGCTATCCACTGAAAGCAGATTTTATGTAGAAAATTTGATTGTGTCACATAAAACTGTCCCACAGTTTCCCAGTTTCTAAGATGTTTAATTGAATGTAGATAATGCTAACACAGACATTTTTAACTTGTCAAGTCTTTGTTTTGCAGGCTGTGATAGTCTCTTGGTATGGAAACCAAATTAAATATTTCTCTATTACTAATAACCGATCTATACACTTTGAACTTTTTGAATGACTACCTTGGAACACAAAAAGGTTTTATGAGAGTAAGGATCATTTTCTTGTAAACATTTTAAGTCCACAGAGTATAGAGGAGAAAAAGTTGGAGCAAATTTTGTATTCACATTTCAAATTATGACTTAGTTTCTTCTCATCCATGTATCAGACAGTGTCAAAATAGACTCTGTTATATGAAATACAGGTATTAATGTGAGTATTAGATAAATATTTCAATATAAGTACATGTATGTGTGTACTGGAAATGAAAATCAAGAATCTTGTAAATTACATTTCAAGGTTTTGTTTGTGTATGTTATCAAGAACAAATATTAACTCCTACTCAAGATTTACTCAAGATATGTAAGGCTTAATACAGAAGACCTATTTGTTAGCTTCTTATTTGTCTTTTTTTTTCCTTTTATTTTTTTAGTAGGACCAGAAATAGTTAATTTCCATTCAGAAAGAAATCTCTCCTATTTTATTGTAATATTTACAATAAAAAAAATGATATTACTGGAAGGTATAGAATAGTCAATTTACTCAATCTGTGTTGATATCTAAGTTAGATGAAGGAAATATTTATTAGGGTTGTTCTCATGCTTCTGTATCTATGTCCAAGTTATGAAGATATTATATGTTTGATGGCCAACAGAAAGCTGACTCTTCAATGACTTTCACTCAGGCCACAGCTGAAAATGTTTTATACTCACAAGTTTACAAGGAAATTCTGGCTATTGTGAATGATTTAGGAGTTTCCTGACAAGTCAAATGATAAAAATACTATGAAATGGGAAAGAGAAATATAAAATAGACCAATTCTCAAATATTTATTCCATAATTTCTCAAGCCAGAATTTGAGTCTTTATGAAATTAATGTATATCCTGAGTGGATCAGTACTCTCACAAAAAATATCACATTATAATACATATCCTTTGTTATCTTTCAGCAAGTTCAGTTCTCACTGAAGCGCCTCTCACAGCTTGGGAAGGCAAAGATGAACTGACTTCATATTATTGATTTGAAAACTAGGACATCTGCATCCTGCTGCTAGCCATCACAAACAAAGTAGCTTGAATTCCCACTAATTCCTACATGGTTAAATGTCTTCACTAGGACCTAACCAACAAGCTTAGAAATTTTCATTGATTCCCAAATATTCAAATGCTTGCTTATTTCAGGAAGATCCCCCCCCAGGCAAAAAGCCCCAAAGAAACAAACAAACAAAGAAAACAACAAAAACCGCCAAAACCAAAAACCCTACAGAAAAAAGAACTACTTCCAGAGAAAGACATTTTTGCCAATGTGTAAGAGAGATAGCAGTCAGCAATCTAGCTGAAGAAACAAATTATGGACTCTCTCTCATTTCATCCTGTTAAATATGTAGTAGAAGCATGTAGAAGATTATATTAATAATGATTTTATACTATTTCACAAACCTGACAGGTATTATTTTAGGCTTTTTGGGAACATGGCACAGTATCGTTGCATTAACTTACAAAAGATTACTCAGTTATAGGGGCCAAAATTACTGGTGTGGTAAAAGTTCAAGTGTAAATTTAAATTCTTGCACATGAAAACTGATATACTTCTAGAGGAAAAAGGTCTCAAACTTAAAATGCTAATGCATGGAAATGAAACAACTTGGTTTTTTTATCTATGGAAAAGTAACATGCAGATTTCTCCCAAATCCTTCTATTATATACCATGGTCTTTTATCACTGTAGCCAAGGACTCTGAAAACATATAATGTAATTTACGACAAAATAACCAGTGCAGTCAGATGTGTTTTACTGGGCTTTTCTAATCGTAGAATGACTTAAAAAATGATGAGGAAGGAAGTGTAAGAAAAAGAAACAGACAAACAAAAACCTATTCCTATTACAAGCCAAAGATGGCAGATCTCCTGACAATGTAGAATACTTCACAGAACAAAAAAAATCTCACAGCAGCAAGACTGTTTTCTGTAAGAAAATACTAAATGGAGACTTGTACTTAAAAGCGTCTGTTCAGAAAGTGTATGATTATGAAACATTTTTAATTACTCCACTTTAAAATTTTATTTAAAAATCATTAAAACAGCACTGGCTAAATCCTTCCTGATCTTCATGTTTTGAATAATTTTTAATAAAAAGTATCACCATAAGAAAGTTATGATAAGCTGAAGTTCATTGAAATTAACTTAAAATCAAATTATGTGTCTAGAAAATATCAGATCTGTGGGGTTTTCTTTAATCTGCAAGAGCAAGAAACAATAAAACACTTTTCAGAACATTTTTCATTTCTTGGCAGAAGACATTAGACATTAACTGATGGGTGTACTGAACTCTTGATCTTGCACAGAAATTTTTGACTAGTTATTTGCCATCTTCAAATATTGTGTATCTGTGCTCTAATGCCCTATGGAAACAGTTTCAGGTAACTAGTGTACTTGAGCATGTTTCAACCCCATTTGGTTAGACACACCTATGTGGCTATGAACTTTCTACAGTGTGTTTTACACAGAATAAATGTGCACTATATGTACTAACTATTTACAGATGATTTAGAGAAAATATCAAGGTTTCTGTCCATTGCAATGTTTAAGGGTTCCCTATTTGAAAATCAGAAGGGCAATGTTCTTTACATGCATATGAGTTAGATACTCATTTCCATCTGAATACAGCTAGAAAGGAAATTTAAAAAGTACTTTTGTGGCATGCTTCCAGCACAGACTCTGCACATTCATGTGAAGATGCTTTACCCAAAAAATTTGGGTTGAGCACTAGCTAAGCATGAAATACAGGGAGAGTAGAACTACCAGTGAGGTCAGTGGCTACTTGAATTGGAGAGGTCACAAGCAGATTAAAATATTTGCTAACTTTTGCAGAAAAGTGGGCAAGCAAAAGGTAAATTTGGTGATGTTAGAAGAGCATGTGATGTGAATCAGTGTGTTGGCGCAACAACCAGGAAAAAAGAATGTGATTTTGAAAAGCTTTCACGATTAAATGGAAAAGTGGATAAGAGTCTCTAACTCACAAGTTAAAGATTTAAATTGGAAAAAAAAGATAAAAAGCCTACAGCAACATCACAAATAAATTAGCAAGTGCTGTGTTTTCTAAAGAAAAGGTTTCTAAATTGCCTCCTGTTGCAATCCATTGCAGAAGGTATTTTTATATATTCTTTGTGGCTAGTTTAAAAGACTTGTGATCTTACTTATAAATGCATAAGTGCGCATTTTATTTGAAAAACTTCTTTAAAAATTTAACTTTGCTTATGGTGATTTTTGTTTTCAAGGTCTTCTCCTTTACAAACACTCACATCTATTCTAAAGGAAAGTTATTCTTGCTCAGCAGGATTTCACTCCCTACCTGGAAAATACAAAAATAATTGAATGAAAAAAATTATTATTTTTTTAATCATATGGAACAGAGAAATGCAGATAGTATGAAAAAAAATCACTATAGTGATGCGACTAAATTATCACTCAGTCTTGAATTCTCTTAGTCACATGCAAAACAGAATATTTATTGCACTGTCACACTGCTATTAGTAAGTTCTATTGAAGGCAGTTCCACAAATTTGTTTATAATCAGAACATAAGTTTGCCCTGGAAAGGATTGCCTCCATGATGTGAAACTAGTACAATTTGATTGAAAATCAGAAACCTTATTTAGAAGGAATTTTCCTCTTGCTTTTTTTTCTCTACTACTCTTGCAAGAAATAGTAGCTGTTATGCTAGTGATCATGACAGGCAATTATAAAAATGAAAGCAGAATTAAGCTTTAATGTTCTGTTTGAGTTAGCCTTTGTACAAAATCAGAGATGAGTGCTGCAGAGATGGGATAAATGAAGACCGCTTGACAGTGTGGCCAAAGCTGAACATCGTTGCTCAAAGGTGTTATGCCAGAGTCTTATTCACAAGAAATCATGGAGAAGAATGGAGAGGGATAGCAATCACTGTTTCTGTTATTGCTGGTAGGAGGGACATAGAAACTGCGAATGTTAGAAAGAATCACCTCTGCTTGTGACTGACAGTGAGTAGTGAGGCTTATCCTTAGCTCAGACAAGACTGGAAGCCTTGTGGGTTTCCAGGGATGCAGCCTGGGCAAAGTAAGCACCCAGATAAGGTTATTTTTTTCCCTCAAGTGTCTGGGACATTCCTTACGTTAAGGTCTATCTCAAGTCTTAACCATTCTCCTAAGCTACTCACACTAAGTCATTAACTGAATCTGTGGATATGTCTTCATAGGTCACAAGAAAATATTTTAGCAGACAACTTCTGGCTTTTCAGATAGTAAGAAATGTATTTTGTAATACCATAGCAACTTCTCACAATTCAGAAGTAACCCACTTTTACCATCACAACAAGGCACCATAGTCTTAACATGCTTTCAAAGTGCCATGCACCAGTTCCAAGTATTCAGTTTGTGCTCAGTTGTCATATACTTAGGACATATTTTGAAAGACATACAGAAGCAGATATTGTAAAACAGATTATGGACATATTTTTTTCAATTATGGCAACTTATAAAATATTTATTGAATTAGTTTTTTTTAAAAAAATTGTTGTGTTTTGTTTTTTTAATTTATGATGGAATGACGGAAAGGGGAAGAAGACCTAATATTTGATCAAAGTAAAAATGATCACTGTAAAAACAAACCAAATAGACTTTGTATGCTTGCATGAAATATATTGTCTTTCCTTAGATATGTAGCTTCTATTTTTTTCTAACTTTCTGGTCTGTGCATTTGGTCTATTAAAAAAAAAAAAAGTAATTTTATTTGTTCTAAGGTTTGATGAATATCTTTCTTTTATTTTTTTCCAAAATTACCTAAGTATAATTGCAAAACTTTTACATAGTAGTAGGCAAACATTCCTAATTCATTAAGATTCATTAAGAGTTCTAAAATATATTGTCAGTAGAAGCTGTTTAAGCAGAATTTTTAGAAAACATTACTAACTCAGTGGGTTGCTGCCATACCAGCTTTTGTTAAAATATTTCATATTAAGTTAATTACAAAGCCCTTGATTATTTAATGCAATTGTGAACCACCTCCTCCAGAAGAGTTTACAGAGATTCACTCAGCAGTGGCCTCTTGCATTGAGCCATTAGTAAAAGAGCCCACTGTTTTAAATTTCCTGCTGCTTAACAGTTTTCTCTTTGTCACTTGAAATTAATTTAAAAATTCAACTGAAAAGTTTTTTATTCCTATCCAGGACCCATGAATACAAGAGAACTAAAAATAATTTTTTTTTTTTCTTTTTTTTTTTTTTTTTTTTGGTTAAACTATGTGGATGCCTCTCACTTGTCTTGAAAAGGAAAAGCATTAATGAGTATTTCAGCCCAGATAGTATCCAAGCAGAACTAAAAATGTACAAAGGGCCCATAGACAATTTTGGAAAAAAGTATTTTGAGTAGGTGCATTGCATATTGGCATTCAACACTGGATAAATATGAAAAAACAGGAAGAAGTATGGGAATTGTCAGAACATATATTACATGCTACACAGAAAGTACCAAACAGTTTCAGAGATTTCATCATAAAAATGCAATTAATTTAATAAAAGAACCTTGAGATGAGGAAAATATCTGAATTTTTTTACCTGGAAAATAGTTGCTATAAAACTAGAAAAAAAAAATTGCACTTTGCAACTGTTTTTAACTTCAGCTCATGAGGTATGGGGGAAGAAGTCAGACTACTGAGAATAGAACTTCCTGGGCTTTTAAGGGGGAAACACAGACTGAAACCAAGAGCAGCCTAATCAGATGGAACAGAAATGGAACAAGAGAGAGTTGAAAGCATCTATGAGATGAGCCAAGAGGAAGTGCGGGATTTTTCTTCCAGAACTGTGGAAACTTAGATGTAAGGTAGAAAAAACATGCAAAATGAGTGATATTTTGCAGTTTTCACTGCTTGAGATGAGGAAGGGCTATGATTTAAAAGAAATGGGAAGGAAAAAGAAATAGGAAGGAAATCATGAGGCAAATACTGAGATGGATACAATAGAAGGTAGTATCTTTATTCTGACATCAGAAAAACTAACTTGCCAATAAAGACATTTAATGCCTTTCGGGAGGATGAGGACTTATAACACTTAGGAAGATAGAAATCAGACTTTGCAATTCTCTAAATGGAAAATGTCAATAGAATATTTAATTAGTAGAACCTGAGATGCATAAGTTCCCTCAATGTTCAGGTAATTTCCTCTCTTAACTTGTTTGATCTTTAACTTTTTCCCTTACAACTAATATTCCATAAGGCAATTGGGCAATGAGATCAATATTGCCAACGTTACTGACCTTTGATTAAGTTAAGTCTTGCCTGGCTTTTCATGAAAAAATTTGGAATTGTCATTGCCAGAACTAAATTAACTCCCATTTTTCTAATTTGATTACCTTTGCAACTTCAACTTGCATCTTAATTGTAAGCAGTGGTCAGAAGATAAATACAGCCTACATTGTCAGAATCAAATTTATATAGTTTCGTCCTCTTATTTCCACAATGTGTTTATGAGCTAGATAATTTTTTTCTTTTCCCTTTTACATATGGAACACACTGTGTGATGTAAAATCTGATTTCTATTAAGGCTTGAAGGCTAAACAGGTTATATTGTGACATTGCATTGTTAGCTGTTTCTGCTATAATTTTGAAAAAAATGTGCTTGATTTAAGACTTCCTTTCTGTGGCATGATCACAGTTGCCATATTGTCTTGCCTAGCTACCAGTTACCTTATCTAACCATCTAATCACTTAAAATGTGCTTTTAGGAATTTCAATTTAATTTCTGGTGTGAAGTGCTTGTGACGTGTTGTGGGTTGGCTCTGGGTTTTTTTTAAATTTGTTTTTTTTGTTTGTTTGGGTTTTTAAAAATTATTTTTCTTTTGTAAATTATAAATAAAATATAAAAAATATAAGATTTCATGTCAAAAGGTTTTCTTTCTCCCATGAAGAGAGAAAGATACTGTATCTGGTCTCTGCCTAGTTTTTCTGGAAATCAACATTAGTTTAGAAAGAAATGCTGAAATGAAACATTCATATGGAAAGATGTATGTCAGCAGGGAAGCTATGTTTGAGGCCACAGGAAAATATTAATGGGCATTATCCACAACCTGCTGGGAAAATGAAAAGTTGTGCTGGAGTTGAGTCAAAAGTTTATATGGAATCTCAAACATATCTGGACTAGGAAGAAGCTAAAGCTCTCTCCTACAGGGCTGGAAAGCTTTTGAGTTTCTTGAAATGTCACTGATCTTGAAATCAGTAACGCAATTAATATTCTTTTATTATAATCTACTTTGCACAAAAATAAGGTAATTGATGTAGAATTCATCACATGTTTCCTACTGATATTTCAGCATGAGATTTGCATCTACAAACAAGAATTCTGGGCTCTTCAGAAACCTCAGTAGTACTTGACATTGTCACCAAACTCTGAGTTTGCCAGAGCTCAGAAGTGTGCTGACCATACAGGGATGCATTTGATATAATATTTTCTAGCCTTATTAACTGCTCCTAGAAGATAATTCCAAATTGGTCTGTATAACTTGTAAATAAATACACTGACCAGAGACTTGTTTGTTTGCAAGACATCCAGGGGTCTATCAGTCCAATCTTCGCTCCAACTGCCTCATGCTGTGCAGAGCCCCAGGGACAGGGCTTTAAGAATGAAGAATTCCAATATGGGTTTGCTCACAAGGCATTGCTGGTGGCCCCAGTGCAGGGCTCGGCTGAGCGCCTCAGCCCCGGAGAAAGCCTGGGCAAGTGAGGGCAAAACGCTGCCCTGCAGCCAGAGCTGAGAGAAGAAAGAGAAGGAAGAGCTCAGGAGTCTCCAGGCCCCCAGCAGGGATGCCTCTTTGGCTCTGGGAGAGACCACGGTGGGGCAGGGGGACAAACCCCAAGGGAATGTGCAGTCCATGGAGAGCCCATGCTGTAGCAAGCCTGTCTTGAAGCAGCAGAGAGCAGCTGCTATGGACTGAGCACAGTGCCCCATTCCCCATCACCCTGCCCTGCTTGGAAGATGTATCGATGCATTTGTATTAAACCTGGTTTTGATAATACCAGGGGGTGCCTAAAGCAATCTAAGCCACTCATTCACAGCAGGGGGAAGAGGTAGTGGAGTTACAGATGAAGAAGTTAAAGTAAACCTTGGAAAAAGAGAGGGATAGGAGCGGGCAAAGGTGATGTGTGAACTTTTGCTTTTGTTTCCCACTCCTCAATGTTTTCTTATTTGGTAATTATTTATTTTGCTTTTCCCCTTTGATGGTAAATGGTAAGAGATGTCCCTGTCTTTATCTCAATCCATGAGTCTTTTCATTATTTTTTTTTCCTGATCTGTTGTAAAGCCGGGGTGAGACTCTGGATGAGCGGGAATATGGCCATTACTTAAGGTAAGCTTGCCATGTCGTCCTTCAAGATAGATGTAGATAGAAATTACAGTAATTTCACAATTATAAGCTG
>VRYO01001463.1:78133150-78175961 GCA_009812075.1 Sialia sialis | reverse complement strand
AAAAAATTGCGTCTTATATTCAGGTGCAGCTTATATAGGGACAAATCCCATGGTCTACCCGGCTACCCGGATGTGCGGCTTATAATCAGGTGTGGCTTATAACTGTGAAATTACTGTAATTATATGGAAGAAATGCATGGAAACTATAAGCTTTGCAAGAACAATTTGCAAATAGAAGGTGAAATATATTCATTCTGTAAATAATATCTCCACTGTAGTGATGAACACAGATAAGTGATTGGCCAAAATTCACAAAAAGTATTTACGACAGAGATGGAATAGAGGCTATTATCTCTACAACTTGACATGTCGTTACAGTTAGACTACACAGCCTTTATAGTTTATAAGCTATGGTATAATACTTATAAAAGGGATTTTCTGCAGTTATCATCTTCTTTCTAGTACCCATTAACAGTTATGTTCCATGCATCATCTTGCAACTTTCAAAGTTTAGTGTTAAATTTTACCTTTTTTGATTTATGCAAGTTCCATCAGTTTTTCAGAAATTCAGGAATGTTCTTTTCTTCATGATGAAACCTAGGAGGCTGTCATGGTGTTCTCTCTGAGTGCACTGTGCACTGTATTTTCTATATAATTTCACTTCCATGAGACCAGTTACCTTTTAAAGAAATTTTTATTTACTGTTTCTACTTAAAAACAAGAGCAAAATTAAGTGAAAAATGTTAAGCAATGATAGCCTGTTTTTCTGGGTTCTGTTCTTTTGTTCTTTAAATGCTGCAAATGGCATTTATGACAAAATAAATATTAAAAATTATTTGCTAAGTCTGAAAAAAACCTGTGCTAATAGTTTCCCGTAGGCCTTCATTATACCATATAACTTCATGTTTTATTGCACAGAAGCATAATTTAAAAATGACAGAATCAGAACTCTTGAATACTCACTTTTTTGGGGATCAAAATGTAGCACAATAAATGACCTAACAAGAGAGCATACCAAGGCATCTTGTCTGATGTTCAGTTTGAAGATAAGCTATAAAAGGTTATTGGCTCATTTGGGTCCTCTTTGACTGAGTTTCTCTTTTTGTTGATTAGTTTGGTTCAGGTTTTTAAATTATTTCTTTTTCCTTTTATAATGCTATTGTCCTGAGGCTATAATATCATAGTCTTTTAGAAAGCTATATGGGAAATTAATTTTCTGCTGTGTTGCGACATTTTTGAACAAAAAAAGGAAGTATTAAGTGAATCATTGTTTAGAGGTTTTTTTCATTATTATGTTACTATGCTACTAATGGCCACATTTAGCTAAAACTATGAAGAGTCAGAGTTTGAAGGTAAATTGCTTTCCAGTAACTTTTAAGTCACTTCCTGACTCCTGCAAAAAAAATCTTGACACAGAGGAATATTTTTCTAGAATGATATCTACTTAACTTTATCCAGTATATTCCCTTTATGCATCAGTATATTTTTCAGAAGATAAGAAACTGTTGGCAATATTATTGTGGTAACAAATATTTGTATAAACCTTCAGAACAGTTTTACATTTACATTTGGATTAATATAAATGTAAAAATTTCTAAATTTCAAGTAGTGAAGAAAATCATATCTGTTGCTATTAAAATATCTAATGAAACACAAAAATAACACTTTAATTCTTGTTTATGCCAGGAAGTGTGCAATATTGCAGAAAGAAACATAAAGCTATACGCAGGAGTAATATACAGTGTCTAGTATGTATTGGTTTAACTGTGTTTTATTATACTATTTGCAAGAATTTTCCTTTACCTTAAAAACTGACAAAAAAGTGACACACTCTGTGCATTAGCTTTCACTTGATTTTGACTCAATCAAATATGATTGATTGATTGATTGATTGATGTATTTTAAACTCATCTGTCTTCATAGTCAGTTTTCTTTGTGCTTTCTGTGTTTCTTCAGCCATTTTTATTTTGGCATCAGATGTTATGCTGTCACATAAGCAAATTTCCTTTCCATTTTTGTTGAGTCTGCCAACAAGGTAGCTGCTCTAATGAGTACTGATGGCAATTTTTATGTATGCATATTTATGATGTGGGTCCTTATTTGTTGGGCAGTTGTCCAAGCAATAGAGTGATTTTATTTAAGCCACTAACTGGATATTAAATGGTGACTTCTTATATTAACTACAGACTAAATTTTCATACAGGGTATGTTCATAGTCATGTCCTTACTAATGTACAGTAATTTCACAATTATAAGTTGCACCTGAATATAAGCCGCACTTCCGAGTAGCTAGGAAGACCACATGATTTGTCCATATATAAGCCACACCTGAATATAAGCCGCGTTGTTTTTTTTTTTTTAAGTCCACACAGCAGAGGGGGCGGGGCGCTCCGGCCCGGCCCCACACAGCCCGGCTTCCCAGCGACAGGGGCCGGCCCGCCCTTGCGCACCCCCCGTTCCCGGCCATCCCCCGTTCCCAATGGCTCCCGGTGGCACAGGGGCTGGCCCGCCCTTGCGCACCCCCCATTCCCTGCGGTCCCACGGGCCCGGCGCCTCCCAGTGGCACAGGGGCTGGCCCGCACACTTGCAGCCCCCGTTCCGGGCAGTTCCACGCTCCTGGCGGCTCCCACTTGCCACTCTGCTTGGCCGGCTCTCACTTCCGGGTTGGCGTTTCACTGGGATTTGTCCATAGATAAGCCGCACCTGAATATAAGCCGCACCCCTGGGGTAAGCTGGAGTCTTCAATGAAAAAGGTGCAGCTTATATTCGTGAAATTAATATATATTTGCCTATTCTGGAAAAATCCATTACTAAAAGGAGACTTTCCTGTAGCTATCACACGATTTTGAACTGCAATTTAGTATGTTGCTATTTGGCTAAAATTTTTCTTTTGACAATTAACATGTCTCCTTTTCAGAAAGTTTAATCATAATAGTTCTGCACACAATGTAAGTGCTGATATTTTTGCAGGAATCAGTAAAGGACAGACTGACTTGAAAATGAGATACTCTTTCAGTGACACTTCAGTAGGATTCAACTCAGAAATATCAGATCAAGGTTCAAGGAGGAACAGCGGTGTCATCCAAACATGGATAGAAACATTTGTTGACTTCAGGTAACTTGCCCCTGATGATAGATTCGAGCACTCTGCTCTCTGAAGTCTTGTCAGATGAGGACAGCTTTTTTCTGCAGTTCTGAGAGAGTTCTGTGTCTGCAGTGTCTGTTTGGAACCACACTGAAATATGAAGAGCAAGAATTCTAATCAAGGGTGCTACTTCAGACCTAAATCCCTACAAGTCTCCTTACTGGTATGCCACTGTCATTATATTTGGAATATGAAAGTTGATGATTTTATTAAATTTTCCAGAAAAAAATAAAAATCTGTAACACATTAATCCAGAGGTTAAAAAACAAACAGTTGTGCTTGCAGATATTGATGATGGTTTTGCAAACTGAGTTGTTTGGCCTCATATTTTTACTCCTTGTATTCTCACTCCTTGTAAATTTTTACTCCTTTTGTTTCTCCTCCTCGCATTTTTACTCCCTCCTCAGAGAAAACTACTGCTATTCCTGTAGCAGTCAGGAAAGTTTAAGACAAGAAAGTTAGGCATACTACAGGGAGGGTTAAAAAAATAGAAAAATATGTCATGTGCCACTTTATGCAACAGATACATAGTTTAGGCACAGGTGCAGAGTTTCAGTCAGCTTTCAGTTATCAGCTTTTTGTTTGTTTCAAAGTGTAATCCTTCTATTTTGTGGGAGCCTGTTTTAGGGCTTTTCCTCCTTAATTCAATGGAAAACACACAGATAAGATACTCAACTGTGATTAGGAGTTTAGGGTAAATTCTGATGTAAAGAAAAGGTGCTAACATTTATTTCAATGTCTTGTTCCTTTATTACAAGAATAATAAGACTGTCTTCTGCTGCTTGGTACACATCTTTAACGTGCACCTATGCAAGTTATAATTTTTTTGTTTTACAAAGGCACCTTCGTTTTTCCTTGCCTTTTGTTCTCCTTTAAGTCAAAAATATGTCAGTAACACTGAAGCTCTCTTCTTATATCTGGATATCGAATTATGTCTTGATCAGTTTATATTCACAAAGTATTTTATATGTGGAGATAAATTGCTGATTCATGTTTCATACACCTAAAAAAAAAAGGTGCATGAAACAGCTACAACCAGAATCTGGAAATATTTGATTTTTATATTTTTAATCTGATTGGAAAAGATACTAGGTTCCATCTTATCACTTCTGTAGTATTTAAATGCATTTATTTTAAGCATATGAACTGAAACTCCTGTTTTACTATGTGAGTTTTGGTACTGAGTATAAAATTATAAAGAAGTCTCCCTCTACCTATTCTCAAGGGTAGATTGGATTATTATTCTATCTGGAATAGAAATAAATATTGTCAGAACTATTTGGAAGACATGTTGATATTTAATAGGTGATTTATCATTGCCTTTGTTTTTGGTAGGATGTGAAACACTCAATGCCATATCACTTTTCTGTTGTTAGACAACTTTCCTCTCTCTAATCAATGAGTTTAACCTTGTCAATTATAGATAGAAGAGACAGAATATGCTTGCTAATCAAGAATCACAGAGTCATAGAATAGTTTAAGTTTGAACAGACCTAAAACATCATCTTGTTCCAACCCCCTTCCATGGACAGGGACACCTTCCACTAGTCCAGCTTGCAAAGAACTTCATCCAACCTGGAAATGTACAGTTACAGGGATGAATAATACACAACCTCTCTGGACAACACATTCCAGTGCACCACCATCCTCACAGTAAAGAATTCTTTCTTAATATCTCATATAAACCTGCCCTCATTCACTTTGAAGTCATTTTCCCTTGTTCTGTCACTACATACTTTCATGAATAGAACCTGTAAAAGAACAGATATCTGAATCAATTCTAATAAGAAAATATAAAATATTTTACAACCACTGCTGTTATAGTTTTGTATTCTCAGTTAGAAAATGAATTCTCATCCAGCCCCTAGTAAAATCACTCCTAAGGAGGTGTTTCAAAGTAAAGATGGAGTACAAGTTGCAGCTAATTCCTTTAGGAGAATCTATAGGTGAAAACTTAGAATTAATAGGAAAGACTACAAATGGGACTTCCAGACCTGCTAATAGCAGCTTGACTTTCAAATCACCTAAGATCTACTAAGAAACTTGGGGGATTTTTTTTGTTTATTTTTGTTTTCATTTTAATGTTTTTTCTTTGTAGACTTGTGTCCTCTAAATGTCATTCTCTGTAAGATATGTTCTGTAAAAAAAAATTCCTCAGGTGTGCTGCTTTGTACATTGGAAGCTTGAACCATAACAGGGACAGCATAAGAAATAACTTCCTTTTTTTCATTTCTTAATTTCACTGCTTACATGCTAGACTGACTTGAAGGTGTACCTCTCAACAAGTAGATGATAGCACAAGGCTAGCACTTTTCATAATCTACTAAAGCTCAGGAGAGTTAAGAGTCATATGAACTGTTCAATGGCTAAGGAGCTTAAAATGCCTCTACGTCTCTGAATTCAAATGTAATATAGTAACAACATTATGCACATATTGAAATGTAGCTTTTTTTTGTTTTGTTTTTTTTGTCTTTTCTACTGAGCAGGGTTATGATTTACTGTCTGCTTTTGTCTATAAATATAATTCCTGGTATTATTTAGGCTAAAAATTTATGTTGAATTTGATTTTGTTCTCTGAGGGAATGTAGTTTTCAACTGTAAGCATTTGATCTAAAGATGGTTAGCAGTTTTAGCTGTTCTTAATTTATCACCATCACACTTGCCAAATGCAAAATTCATACATTTAATCTGTGTTCTTCCAGATATGTTATCAAGGGAGGAAAGATTTACTGTCCATTTGTTAATTTATTTGCAACTGCATTTACATGCACATTCTTATTTAACTGTAATGGAATGACATTAAACCTTCTTATAAACCTGCAGAGACATATTTATGTGTAACAGCACTGGTATATGATATGAAATCAAAACCATGCATCTAAAGCAAACATGTCAATAAGCCTGAAGTATAAAAAAATCTCCTTTACTTAGGAATGCAGAGAGATGTATTAATTCTAGGAGGGAATCAAAGAACAAGTTTTTGTAATTGTTTGTAACATCTCTGTTATTGAATGAAAACTAAGAAATTGCTTAAGGAAAAGAGAAATCTGGCAACCTTCATGTAACTATTACTAAGGACATTTTTCAGTGCAGTGAGTTTTCTACACTGTGTCATATCTTATATCTGCAAATTAACTTTAACAAGGCTTGAACTAGTAGCAACAAAAAGAAATAACGAACAACTGGCTGACTTGAAAAAGGGACACCCACAGAGTAATTTTAGTGAAGTCAAGTAAAGATGTCTTTTTTTGTATTTATTTTCATGGTATTATACAGAAATATATTTTGTCCAAATCAGAGGATAGCTATTCTATTGAAAATCTTCTGCTTGCTTGTATTAATAAAGCATTATTTTATAAAAGAACTATCTATTCTAACTGCTAAAGAAATGATAGACTATTTGAAGACTGCTACTGATAATCCATAAATACTTGCCTCTCTGGTTGTCATGATTTTTTTCCATAATTATTATGTAAACCCAAGAAAAATTTTTACACAATATAGATATTTTGGACAATTTTCCTAGTAATTTAATCTTTTCTTTGTGTAGACTTCTGTATGAATTATGCTTCATTTATAAATGGCACACAATTCCATTTTCGTAGAAGTTTTCCAAGTATAAACTTTTTTAGTTTATTGTGCTAAAACTCACTTGTAGCATCAGAACATCTGCACTCTAAGATAGAGGAGCAGGAATGCAGATGATTTATAAAAGCATTTTAGAAATTATTATAAAAAGATTTTTAGCAGATAACAGGATGTGCAGATAGATTCTGGAACAACTGCAAGGAATGAAAGGTTGGATGTTGGACTGATTCTTTGGAGCCAGCTAATTAACTTCAGCTTTCAAAATTGCAAAAACCCCCGTGTTTTAATTAAAATAAAATGCCAGAAACCCAAAGGAGTCAAACAACTTTTTTTTTCCTCTGTTTTGTTGTTTTTGTTTTTTTTTTTCTGTAACAATAGATCAAGGGGAATTCATAACAGAAGTCAGGCCTTTGTAAGACGTTGCTGAGAGTGCATGGAGACTTAAAGGAAACGGGGGCATTGTCAGAGCAGCAGCTGGTAAGAACACTGTTGGATACTGTTGTGTTGGACTTCTTTTCTTAATGAATGCACTGTGTAATATTTTACTCCTCCTTCCTTTTGTTCCTTGTACTACCAATATGCTCCTCCACATTACTTAGACTGTTTGACATGGGATCCTTTGCTCCTTTATTATTATTGCCACTCTCCACTATTTATTGCTACACTTTTGTGGTTTTAAGCGATGTCTGGAGGTTCTCTTGTCCAACCCAGCCCTTCTCACAAAAGGCCATCTAGATATGATTGCCCAGGATGACGCTTAGACAGTTTTTGAATATTTCACAGGATGGAGACTCCACAACCATCTGGAAAACCAGTGACAGTGCTGTCACCCCCACAGGATAAAGGTGTTTCCTGATGTTCAGAGGAACCTCTGACTTTTTGGTTTATGCCCATTGCCTCTGGTCCTGTCACTGGGCAACCCAGAAAAGAGCCTGGCTCTGTTCTCTTTGCACTCTGCCCACAGGTGTTCATGCACATTGATAAGATCTCCTCAAGCCCTCTCTTCTCTGGGGCAAAGAGGTGCAGCCCTTTCAGCCTTTCCTCATATGTGAGGTGCTCTTTGCTGGATTCTCTTCAGTGTGTCCATGTCTCTTTTGTACTGGCAGGCCTAGAACTGGACAAAGGACACTAGACATGGCCTTGCCAATGTTGAGCAGGGAGGAGGGATCCCTTCCCTTGACCTGCTAGCAGCATTTTGCCTAATGCATCCATCAATCTGCTTTGCAGACAGGGCACGTTGCTGGTTCATGTTCAGCCTGGTGTCCAGCAGAGCCACCAAATCCTTTTCTGCCAAACTGCTTTCCAGTTGCCCAGTTTCTGGAATATACTTGTGCATGGAGTTGTTCCTCCCCAGATGGAGGACTTTGTACTTCACCTTGTTGAACTTCATGAGGTTCCCATTATTTCTTATTTTCATCATTTCTCCAGCCTGTTTAGGTGCTTCTGGAATGGCAGCATGGCCCATCAGCCACTCCTACCAGTTTGGTGTCAGCAGCAAACTCTCTGAGGGTACACTCTGCCCTATCATCCTGATAATTAATTACAATGTTCAACAGTATTGTCCCTGATACTCATCCTTGGGATATAATGCTAACAAGTGGCCTCCAACCAGATTCCATATCTAAGTACCTTGTACATTGGTGGGCATTTCATGAATAAATAATCAACATTACAAATGTGCATGTAGTTATTGTAGAAGAAAACAGCTAAGGCTTTAGATTCAAGCTTACAGAACTTTAGGAAACATTAAAATTATTATCCTGCAGTTGCGATGTGATACATAGCAATAATGATATTTTCCTAAATTACTGTCTCAAAGGCATATATTCTTTTTTAAAAAAATCTGCTTCGTTGTGATTATTCAATGTAGTGTATGACGTTGTTTGGGGCATACTTTTCAAACTCTGCTTTTTTGCATAATTCTTAAGGACTTCTGTAGTTCTTAACATTAATGCTTTCCAAACATTAGCTTATCCTCTTACTAAGTGTCTGACTTGGGGCCATGAAATTTAATATTCCCCAAAAAACAGAATTTAAGACGAAGAGAGAGACCGTGATCAGAAGCACTGGATGACTTAGTGAACACACACAGAGAATCAGACTTCACCTTTACAATTTTTGCTGTTACTTCAGCACATGAATCTGAGTGTTCAACTCTTCTTTATATCAGACCTAGCACTTCAATCAGAAACTTGGAAAAATAAGACATAATAGGAAAGCAATCATTAAAGATATCTTGTTCAAGTAGCATCAAGCATCAAGCAGGTATAAGTGTCAGAGGATTAGATATGGTCACATTCAGAGAAGAATGTTTTCATTGTGAAAACTTCTATTTTCCCTTCCATTCCACTCTGCTCCCTACAAGTTTTCTGGCCAACATAAAAGACAATGTTTTCTAGATAGTAGTTGCCAGACTGTAACTTACCCATAAACCACCCCATCTTGTGAATCGAGGAAGGGTACTTTCAGGATTAAGTATATGTGATATATTAAATATACGCACTACAATATTTTAGCTTAGTTTTCTGTATTTCTAACAAAAACTTCTGGCCTTTGTTAATTTTGGAGCACTTGACTTTTATTGTAAGGTTTCTGAGTACAATTTTACAGAAACAAAAAATATATCAAATGTGGAATAAAACCATGGACAAATAGGATCATTAGGTTTCATTAGGTTCCAGGCCACTGCTAGGTTTGGAGTCCTTGCAAGCACCACACTGATCAATATTTCAAGGGCTCATGAGGCTACTAATGTGCTGTCATGCTTCATGCAGGCCAACAGTGATTGCAGAAAATTCCAGTAGGTAGGACAGATATTTGCCAGTAGCAAGGCTTAGGAGAATGGGGTCTAATTCCAGATATTTCTTTCTCATCTTTCTTATAACTTTTTGTCTTCCTAAAAATGCAGCTGTTGGCCTATGTGATCTGTGCCAATACTGTAAGCAGACAAGAAAATAAAGGATGCATCTCCACTGTTGTGTGGTAATAGATACATAATTTCAGATTATAGAACTGCTCATCTTGAAGACAGAGATGGCAAAAAGTAACCCCACATTTTCTAGAAAGATCTTTATCTGTCTATCTTTTAATCTCGTGTGTTTTTTCTTTTCCTCACTTTAGCTTTCCTTGTCCAGTTTCCGTGAATTTCTTTCTTTCCCCCTAATCTGCCACTATTTATGTTGTTGAGTTTTTATTCTGTTTGCTGGCAAAGAAGAATGATTCCCCCAGCCTCCATTCCTGCTTCTATCACCCCTTATTTTCATATTCCTTGAGCTAATCTGTTCCCATTGGTAAGCTTCTGTGACTCAAAGGTCTGCTGTATCCTGTGGAGTTTCACATTCTGCCTTCGAAACATGAGAGTTGTTGCACTCCTGTGAAAAATTTCAGCTGTATAATTTTTCCTGATTCTCTGAAATTTCCGTATCATTTTGGCTGAAATGTTTTTAAGTTATTTCTGCCCAAGGCAGAACAACAGCATAGAAAATTTAAACTTTAAAAGTTTGTTTGGTAAATCTATAAATATCTAAAACTTCACTGTTCTAATGGGAAGTAAGAGGCACTGTTAAAAGTAGGTTATGATGCCACCTTGTTTTAAAGTTACTGTCATGTGTATGAATAAGTATATGGTTGAATAAATATTTTTCCTTAGATGTCCATATGCTATCAGTATTCATAGACACTGAATTTTAAGCAGCTGGCCATACCAACAGAAACCATTGTTTGCGACAAAGCATGGCTTTTCTAGAGTGAAACCTTAACTCCCAAAGTCAGTCCAGTTTAAGGGTACAAGTGTGACTTGCAGTAACTATGCCTGAATAAATTAATATCTCTCTAGGATAGAATAGGTTCACTTCAGCTGAATAAAACCCTAGAAGAAATGTACCAAAATACTTCTCGGTAAAGGGAGTAAGCACATAGTCAGGGTCTCTGACCTCCCTTTTCCTGAATTATTCAATTTATTTTTTTGATTTCAAAATTTGGCATAGTTCTCTGTGTGTATGTGTGTGTGCATATGTAGAATAGATTTTTGTGCATATGCAAAAATTGTCATTTATTGTCAACTTCATGGTTGTGAATGAGAAAAATATTAAAAAGAGATGAGGCTTCAACCTTAATATTAAACATTTAATATTCTGCTCCTCATCCAAAAAGCAGTCCAGCTTTAAAAAGCTATTTTGCAGCCATGTATACATATTTGCATACCATAATTTAATTTGCTAGTATTACTAAACTGAAATGCAACTTTTATTCTAACATAATCAGCATTCCGCTATGGGATCAAAGCCTACATTTTATATGTTAGGAGACAGAAGCGCAGTTGGTTCAGTCCAAAAAGGAAGTTCCATGAACTTTACCTTCAGATTGATATGAGAGGATTTGCCTAAAATAAAAGAATCTTGTGCTTCCAGTTTTGCAAAAACAAGCATGCAAACTTGGAAGACAGCACAGGTGCCTCAATAATATCACGAGTTCCCATGAATTACTGGGAGCTGTGAATGTACCTTTACATAGTGTAGTGTCAAATGGTGGTAGAGACTAGGAAGCTTGAGTTAGATCCTCCAGTCTTCTCCTTTCCTGTCAAAGGATCGATAACGAAAGTCTTTGGAATCCAGAAGCGGGCACATGGCAGTTCTGATTTTTATATTGATGAAAGAATGGGAAATGGACAAGGAAATAATTTTTTTTTTCGTGCAGAGATTTCATACACAGCACTGTGTATTTAGGAGCCCAAGTACAATGAAAGTCAATGAATTTACTTGCTTTCCTCAAAAGATTAAAAATCTGTCAGGGTAGATGAATTTTTCAAAACAAAATGATGTCATATATAGCAGTTAATAGATACTCCCTCTGCCCCCACCACTTGGAATTTTGCTGCTTTACTTGTTTCTATCTTCAGATGATGCCTTCACATACTAGGATAGCATGTTACTGAAATGCTGACTTGCTCATCTGCCAAAAGGTTGTGCTTAGGTGATGGGTCATTTCTGTTCCTACTGATGATTACAAATAAGGGGAAGCAACAGCAGGTGGTTACATTAGGAAATGATACCAGTTGTGATAAGGACCTTGCCTTCTTTTTTTTTTTTAATTTTCCTTTCTTTTGGAAGCAGCTAAAAACAAGCAGAACAGTTAACACTGAGTAGCCAGCCTAACAACACACAGCGAGCAACGTATTTCTTTATTAAATTTCCTAATAATGAAATAGTTATCGTTAGTTTCTTCATCAGTTCCAAATACATTTTTCAACTCCTGTTTTAAGAGAATTTGGCTTCCCTTTTTTTTTGAAGACTTTTTTTTTTTTTTGCAACCAGAGAAAGCCTCTTATGACACTTCTTAAATAGAGCAATACTGACATCCATTGGTTCAATCTTATGTGACTATTTGTTAAATCTCTCCTAACTAATGCACACATAACTCTCTACAGTGTCACAATGAAAGGATTGAATTTGATATGATCCAAGGAGGATTGTGCTAAGTCCAATTTGCTGTATTAGAAACATGAAACCAACACAGATTACTTGATGAAAAGAAACACACCGCAAAATGTGAAGTCCAAATACAATGACTAAAATAAAACCAGGCATCCCAAGTACAAGCTGGGGGAAAAAATGGAGAATTAGTATTGATTCTGAATTTTTTTAGAACCTCTGGAAATGTGAAAATACCTAATTTTGTAAGAATCCTAAGCAAAATAGTGAGGTGTAAGGAAAAATGTTACTAATCTAATACAAAAAGCAGCTCAGTGAAGAAAATAATTACTCTCTGGTTTTATCTCAGCCCTCAAATGTCTTTCTTTAACTTGGCAGTATGCTATTTTTTAAAACAGATATATCTTTCATAGACACTGCTGTAAGACCACTGGTGACACAATGAAGTAACCACATTTAATGAAGAAAAACACACCACAAAAAGCGGAGGTGATTTCAGTATTCATTATTACGACAAGCTAAGCAGATGAGGCTCAGACTTCAGAACCAGAAAACCATTCTGGCAGCGAGGGGAGGACGACGGGCTTTCACAAAAAAAAGCTTTCCGCTTGCTGTACCCTCCCACCGCATTCACTTGCAAATCACAGTGTGCTCGGGAAGACTGCACTTCCCCGGGCTCCAAGCCTGCCAGGGTAAGTGCTGCGGCTCCGGCAGCAGCGCCGCTCCCGCTCCCTGCGAGCAGGGACAGAGAGCTGTGTGTGTGAGTGTGAGTGTCTGTGCACGCTCTGCGGGTGTGTGTGTGCCTGTGCTGCCTCTTGGTTTGTCCTGCTGCTGGGTTTGTTGGGTTTTTCCCTTTTTTTTTTTTTTTTTTTTTTTTTTTTTTTTTTTTTTTTTTTTTTTTTGCAAATCAGAAGCTCTGAATGAAAGCCAGTCGGAGAGGAGAGAGCTCCCCCTTAGCTTTGGTTCCGGACTGTCCAGAGTTAAGTGATGCTGGGAGAAAAAGCCTGAGTTAGATCCAAGTAGAATCAGTCTTAAAAAATAACAGGAGAAAACTGACGGAATAAAGGACTCTAATAGCTCGGTTTTCAGTTTGGTTGAGGTGGACACTACTTCACTTTCTCAGCAGAATAAAAGGTAGGAACCTTTATTGTTTTCTTTCCGTTGATATTATTACAGTTATTATATTAGAGTATGTTGTTTAATGCAATTCTTGTATTTGTTCTACTGTATACAACTTTTTGCATTTTATAAATATGCGTCAGGAGCAATGAGACAAGGGATAGGAAACAACTGCTGTGCATTCTCTCCTCAAAGTAAACCTATATCATATGCATTCAGGATTGAAATACTAAGCTTTTTTTTTTTTTTCTCCTAGCAAGCAGGCTGTCTTTTGAGCAGCAGTTTCTATCTGCATTGCAAATTCAGTATGGGGGCAACAAGTCTAATTGAATAGAAAAAAGCACAATGTTTCCTGTGCTGCATGGTGTAACAGTTATGAACATAGCATGAAGCATACAGGTATGTGCCCTCACTTTCTGTATACCTGTGCAAGTCTGTTGCAGCTTTCACTGATAATCGTTCTGCCCTGCACTGAATTTCAGAATAATTATCCACACTCACAGAAAATGTTTCTTACGAAGGAAATCCCTGTGGAGAGGGATAGCAAAGTGGATACAAGCAGTATTTCAAATATCTGTACAGAGCTATATGCACATGGATGGGGAAAAAAATTGCCTGGTTTGACATTTCAGTACAGGGAGAGTGGAGAGAGAAGGGAAAACCAGGGGGTAGAAGGGAATAGGTGGAGGGAGGAAAAATTCAGTCTGCACCTGTTTGAGCATTTATTGTCACTGCTGCAATAAAATCCATATTTGATGTGGTGTTAAATTAATTCAGCACAATACAAATCTAAATCCATGCTCCCAACTACTAACTATTGATAGCATTTTCAGCTGCATAAGAAATTTTCAATAGGCTCATACTGTACATGATACTAGTTGCAGCTGTAAAAATCTAACAGCCCTTCAGCTTAGGAGAATGCATCTACACGTGCAATCAGTGACAAATAGCAAACAGCATTTTAAAATGGACCTATCATCTCTGTTGCTTCCACACAAATGGAGCTGTTGCCTATAATCTTCGTCTTTCATTTCAGTAAAAGCCTCTGTATTATCCCAACAGCACTCCCGTTGCTTTGAAGGTATTCTTTTTAAATATACAACTTGTTGTGCATGTATGTATGGATGTGTTTGTGAGTGTGTGAGTATGTGCACAATGTGTGAGTAAGCAGGTCTGTAAAAAATAGTCTTCTTTTTTTTTTTTTTTTTTTTTTTTAAAGGTAGTAGGCTGTAAATTTACATGGTGATATTACTGGAGGGGAAAAGCAGAGAGTGGGAGACTGGAACACACTTCTGAATCTCTAAATCCTTTTCACATATGCCATTTACTAGGAATATTATGAGTCTGGTACTAGGATTTAAGGAGATTTTTACAGCTACACAAACTTTTATATTAATTGCTTACCTTTTGAATGTAATAGCAGTCTGTGCTCTTTTTGAGGAGGAAATGAAGGAAGGAACTTAGGGAAATAGGGGAAGCAGAAAGGAAACAGGTTATCTTTCTCAAGAGTTGAAAACCAGATATTTAGAGTCAGTATGGATTTATGTTGAGAGAGGAATACTTCTTGGATTATCAACTCTTAATCTAGTTTGGGCCTCAGGAAGTCTTTTCATATTTTTATATACTTTGTTACATAAAAGTTTGAATGAATAGGTAATAATTTCGGCAGCAGTTTCTGTTAATTTCAATTTAGATGTATGTCTGTGGTTTTGTATGTGTGGTGTTAAGACAATGTTGTACACTAATATAAGAACATTGAAATGTATGAAGAGTGTTGATTATAATGCATATATTTAAGCTGAAAACTGATCCTGATTATTTGATGTTTTTGTTACTTTGGGTAGCATTGGAAAATAGATCTTGGCTACTTGCCTTGCCAACCGTTTATATTTATAACACTTTAAAGAGTTTATGAAAAAGGAAATAGCAAAATACATCTTAAAAAGACTATATGTAGTATCTTATATATGCCTAAATTATCTTTCTGGCTTTGCATTAGAATAAACGAGTGTAGATACACTAAAAGTTCACACTTGCATGTTCTCAATAGACAAAGGATCTGTGAAGAATGATGAAATACTGAAATGTGCTCACAGTAGACACTCTGGCTGCTGTTCTTTTCTGTGCTTAACAGTCGTTGGAAAATGCAGGAAAATAATGTTATATATGAAGGCAAATAAGCATAGAATTAATTTAATGTGGAAGGAGACTAATAAAATACAAATCTAGACATACAAAGCAGTATACAGACTTCAGCTAAGTAATGTAAGTTTTTTCTTTGTTAAATAATTAAATGTAAAAGTCAGAAAAGGTTAATTTGAAGATAATATCTGCCTCTGATTCTGAGAGAGTGATTTCCTGATCTCGACATGATTTCCCAAGGAAAGAAATGAATGAAATAGAGCCTGTCTCATCTGGATAATTCTGTGCAATTGATTTTTTTTTTAAGGTCTGCTAACCATGCAGGCTGATTGAAAAGGAGTATAATTTTATACTCTGACATACCACTAGGTTGCAGCACTGGTACAGGGGGGGGTCAAAGTAAGATTGAACTATTTGTTGAATAGTCGTAATGGGGTGAATATGGGGTTATGATAACATTATTTTTCATTAATTCATTATTATAACCTGAAATCATATTTGTGAACACCAAGGTGTTTTAACTGGACTTCACAATATGTCCTTTGTAGGTTTGAAAAAACCTGCACTATGGCTAATTCTTTTACATTATTATTAATTAGATGAATGAGAGAAATAGAAGAAAATCACTGATTATTTGGGCAGAATTTAAGAGTGTAAGGAACATTTTGTGAGTGACTTCAGAGAACCACATGAATGTTTGTTCTGTATTACCACCGAATTTGCTATGGACTTTTCAATATCTTATTATTTGATACATCATTTATTGTAAAGGAGGAAAACCAAAATTAGAAAAGTAAAAAATCTTCTCATGAGCAGTTTAAAAATGACTGAGTAAAATATTATGAAGGGTGACTTCACTGCACATAGGTATGCCACACCATAGCACACTTTCATTTGCTCTGAATAGTATGTCAGTATCAATGGAAGGTCATAGAAACTAAAGCTACAGTTCACTGAAACATTAAGTGATTAAAAAGCACATATGCTGTACATCCTGCACTTTCAAATTCACTAATGTGAACGAACACTTGCTTTTTTAGAAAAACAAAATAAAATTTCCTCTGCTAAGTTCTGGAAAAACTTAAAAGCAAAAAGAAATAAAAGAAGCAGCAATGGTACTCTACGCTCTACATGTTCCCCACATGTCTTTAGGCCAAGAGGAATTCCTATATCAAAAGTTGCTTGTTTTTTTGCTCCCTGGATTTACATCTCTTCAGCTTTGAATCCTTGGCATGGTGGCATCCTCACATGCCCATTTGCTTATTTCTCTGAGTTAATGACTCTACAAGAGAACAATTTTAAAAAGTTCACCGTTTCTGGGAGCTGTGCATATTATATTTATTACTGCACATGGGGGAAAAAAAAAAGAAAAAAAAAAAAGAAGGTATTGGTTGAACTTGAGCACTTTTACCTGAGCACTTTTTTTTCTTTTGCTCTGTTTTCCTCTGGTGGGAATCCAGAACACCACTCAAATAAAGGCTATTGAGCTTACATGTTCTCTCTACTGGCCTATCAGTCTAGTTTTTAATATGTGGATGATCTGGCAAAAAATTGCCAGTTGAAACCTTATACATATTTCTTTTTGCATGCAGTCTTCCTGATTATTAAGTGTCAGAGACAATTACCTCAAATTTTGTGTGTATGTGTTTACAATAGAGGTAAAAAAGGGACAACCTTTATCTGAAACAGGGCTTGCATTCCAGGAAGCAGAATGCTGTAAAGTTTCTTCCTTAATTTAATTCAGCCTTTTATTACTTGACTTTTTCTCCAAGTCCCACTTCCATTTCTTGTCTTTATTAACTTAGGTCAAATAGATTATGTTTATGTTTCTGTTTTTTGGGTTTTTTTGGTTAAAGAAGTGTGTCCAGGAGGACACATAAAGCTCTAGTAGTATCTCAGTGCTACTTCCTAGCTTGTCACAGGGCATCTGCTCTGGGATATAAGCTCAAGTCTGGAAGTGTGTACCATGTACCAACAGGCAGCATCAGGGAAATACAAAGATTTAGGAAGTTAATTGGAAATAATGAAAAGCAACAATATTCCATCACCTCCCACATTACAGATTGGGTTTATTTTGTCACCCTATTGAAATGTTTTGCTTTACAACATAAAGAACATGACGTACCACCACTTATCCAGACCAGAGCATGATCCTAAAAGATTACCTCAATCCTCATGATCCTGCAATGCTATAATATCCAGATTTTTTGAACATGAAGAGTGTATACCAATGTAATTTACAGCACTATTAGTAAGACTCAAAATGCAGTGTCCTAGAGGACTGTTAATTTTTCTTCCCTAACATAAAATGAATATATATAACTGGACTTTTTATTGCATGTATCTACCACACTTAAGTAGTTCAAATATTTCCATCTGTTTAATGTATGTAAAAAAAGTCTTACTAATTGTCATACATTTGTCCTATAGCAAGCACAAATAAAACGGAGATATACCTGTGTTTAGGAAACTGTGCATTCTGTTATTAGTTCCTCTAAGTTTCACAGCCTTTATCCAAGAGAGCTTTGAATGTTTCATATCTTATACAAAAGGCAAAATACATGGAGTAAATCTATGAGTTTTTAAATTAGAGTGAGAAAAGATACAAGAACCCAAAGTATGTGTAATTATTTGGAGTTAATCTTGATAATATAGAGAGGATGGTTAAGTTTATTCTGATCCTAAGAATTCCAAGAAAAATTATCCTGTAATGTATCAGTTCTTTCTCTTTGAAGTAGGGACCTGTCATTTCTCTGATGCCTTTTCCATGGTGTGTGGAACAGGGAGCCATAAATGCACATCCATTTTATTTCTGTGTCACCAGAAAAGTAGTTAAGAGTAGAAATTTGTGGGGTAGTGAGGCACTGGAACAAGCTGCCCCTTGAAGCTGTGTATATCCTGTGCACAGTAATGGGTGACATTGCTGCACATGGTAGGATGGGCTTGGAACTGCATAGTGCTGAAGATCTTTCAGGTTCCTTCCAACCCCACCCTTCCTCTGACTCTATGATGAAATGTCAGTGATTCTATACATCATGAACATCATAGATAATACATTTACTAAAAGTTTACACGAGCTAATTAGATTGATAAGATTTAATTCCTAAGGCAAGGTTGGGTGTATATTTGCTTGTTGGCTTTTGAAATGTTGAGATAATTCAGAAGATTATCTGGACTTTCAGTTTTTAGAAATAATTGCAAAAAACCCTCAAGAAAAATAGAAAGAATAGAAAGAAAAAAAACCCAATCAAATACGTTTAACACAAAAAATCCACAAACATGATGAATTGAAGCAAGCAAATGACAATATTTCAGTTCTCACTTCCTTTCCAACTGTAAGAATAAATTTTAATAACAAATTATGCAAATAATCTTTTACAAAAAGTTTACATCATGCTATAGGTCATATTTTCATTATGAGTACAGATATCTTCTAATTTTTTGGTTTCTTTCGTTTAGTATGGGAGAGGGTTTTTACATGTAAGTACTGTTGCATGCGATATTATTTTTTCATGCATTATAATTTTGATTCTGTGGCATATGATACGCAAAGTTGCTAGTCTGCTCTCCTGACTTCTGCTAAAAAAAAAGAAAACAACATTAATCAGAAGAGTGTTGTATGATGTCGTATATTAGAGTGTAGACTTCAATATATGAAGGGGTTAATGGGGTACACCTAATTACTTTGCAGCCAAATAAAAAAATTTCCTTGCTTCCAAGACTGCAGAAGTATTACATTTCATTATGACATTAAATATATTTTAAGATCTACTTAAGCATATCCAGGCTCCCTAAATGTACTTCAGCTTCCAACTTCCCATGGCCAAGTTTTAAATAGTGTTTTTGTCTTTTAGTTCTATTTCTCTCAGAGATAGTTTCTACAGTCTTTTAGCAGAAATTTCTAGTGCCAATAAAAGAGTGGGATCTGGAACACTGTCATGAGAACCATTTTAGGGAAGTGATTTTTTCGCCTCTGCTGGAAAAAGGTTATTTTCTGACATTAGCATACTGAGATGTTCTCTTTCCCTCGAGTGAGAGTATGGTGCTCATGGATGGTGAAGATCGCACTGAAGCTGGCATCTTGATTAAAATGGGTGAACAGAGTCCCAGGCATGTTAGGTACATTTGGTTCTCTCCAAGACTTGGGGGCATTTTATAAAGTTTCTGATTGATAAGTTAAAAGTAATTGTGTTATGTGTTACTGGAAGTACTTCCTTTTCTGATAGTCACAACTGAATGGAATGTGAGAGCATACAGAGGTAGATGGATTTTCCTCTCTAATAATATTCTTTTATCAAATTGCTTATACTATTGCTTCAAATCTCCCTTCGTAAGAGATTTTGAACCAAATAGTGTCCTGATTTGTCTAATTAATTTGAGAAAACCTTTCTTAATGTTGAAATGCATATTTTTTTTATTTATTAGTTTATATTATTTAGAGAGTCTTTAATAATTCTGATCACCAGAAAAAAAACTTATTTCTTCTCTAAAATTTAAGCACATTTGTGGAATATTTGTACAGGATAGAAAATTAAGACAAAATCATACATTTCTTCTTTCTATCCTTGATTAACAAGACATCACCCTGAAACACACATTCTGTTTGTGAATATATCCCAACTGTGGTTGGTTGTCTCCAGTTTTTTATTTGGAGTCAGAATAATTATAATTAGAAAAGGAAAAATAACTAAGACATAGTGCATTATATTAATAATCCCATTAAAGTTTTGATGAACATAAATCTTCTAGAGAATTTGAGAATCTATAATGTGACTGAAAAAGGTCACTAGGCTTGAGATATTCTGAGGTGGATGCCTAAAATTTTGTGACAAAGAAGGAGAAACCAGTTATTTAAGTTATGAAATCAGAAGACTTTCTGGGTTTTTTTGTTTTTTTTCTAATTCCAGTATAAATACATTTCACTGATTTCAGGGATTTAAATTGCATTTGATATATTGTGCTTTAGAACTGAACCTACAAATGAGCTTTAAGCTTTCACTGCTAACAACCACTTATCTGGAGTTAAAAACCAATGGTAAAGCTCCAAGTAGTTCAACCTTCTAAATTACAGGACCAAACCCCCTTTGTTGAGAGAGCAGTGAATTCTTGTTAAATTTCACGTTATGTACATTCAGGAGAGAAAATACCTGCCATTTCCTTTCTCCATGGCTGCAGCCATCAAAATCCAACCAGTAAATGCTTGTGCGTGTGGAGTCTGAGGTTATTTTGCCACTTGGACAGGCTGTGAAAGTCATGGCTAATGGAATAAAAGCAGCCTAGGTGGAACAATCCCACAGCTGCCAGTTAAACGGTTCTGGCTGAATTTCTGGAAAAGCACCCAGGCAGTGATGTGACTGGTTCCTTGCCATTCTGGATATGCTGGTTGGAGTCCATTTCTACTTCTAGTATATAAAAATTATTTTTTTTCCAAAAAAAACCATAAAAACCCCCAAAGAACCCCACAAATCATGATACCCTGGCACTAAAAAATTAATTATTGGGCAAGTTTAGAAATTATTTAGTTATCATTGTAGTGGATTAAATCTTGGCTATTAGTTATGAGGAAAATAAAATGAAAAAAAAGTGATATTATAATGGCATGATGACAGAAACAAAAGAATAAAGTATTGAATTCTAAGTAAACAGAATTCATCCCAATGATTCTAATGTTTAATCATGCGCTGACTTCTCAAGGGTAATCCATTAGTGTTTTAAAATATATGAGCTAAAATAAAGTCATGTGCAGAAAAAAAATGTTTGAAAGTATGAAAAAAAGATTTGAAGCTTAAAATGTTTCTGTACAATCAGAAATACTGGCGATGAAGATCAGGGCAATAAGGACACAAACATATTTCTTTTATAATCTTAACATTTTTTTCTTTAAAAGAAAAATCTATAGGGACTTAGAATTTGCAGTGGAATTTTTAGTTTTCTTTTCAGATATGATGGATTTCTTTATAGTTGGAGGTTATGAACCTTTTTTAATAGTAATTTTGCTGGAATTTTGATAGATAAATGTGTTGCATTAAATAATTACCAGTGAAGTGACTATAGTTTGAATTTTTTTGTCCTACATGAGATTATGGGGTTTGGTTTCTGTTTGGTTTTATGCAGTTAGTCCACTCCAAACTGTTCATGTCGTGTAGTGATACTCTTCATATGGGATGAGGTTTTGTTGTGGGAATAAAAAAAGCATTCATTTGACAATATGGTATCCTACAAGCTAAAAACAGAGTTTCTTCACTTTTCATGTTATATACCACACAGCATTTTAAAGAGCTCACTAAATTTGAGGTCAGGTGGGACTTTTTTTTGGTTGGTTGGTTGGTTGGGATTTTCTTTGTTCGTTTGTTGTTTTTTTCTTCTTTAATTGCATTTGAGAGGGAAAATTGAGTGGAGTGAAGGAATAATTCGTAATGCATAAGGTGTTGCAGTTTCATAAATTTTCTTTAGGGAAAACTATACATTGTTGATGGCTTTGGAGTTATTTTTTCATGTGTCTGTTCAGTTTTTAATAATATTCTGGGTATGTTTTTACTTCCCCATCCTGTAGAAGAAATATTTACTCGTAAATGTCCACAGCTATTCCTTTGCAATTTGTAGGAAACTTAAGCTTTATTATAACAATTTTTTTTCTCCATTAACTCTATGGTAAGTATATACATCTCAGGAGTTTGTCAAAGTGAGCAGAATGATATTCATAACTTGCTAACCAAATTGAAAGTCAAATACTGAAGCCATTTCTTGTGCAATTCCCTGAAACGTGTTCCTTTTTTCAGATGGGAACCTTAGGAATGGGGATATTTTTAATCTTTTGGTGCCATCTCGTGGCAAGAGGATAATTACATGAAACAAAGAACTAGTCTTTTCAGTAAAAGCTCAGCAAAATTGTACTTTGCTTTGGTGATAGATAAGTATGTATGAATTTTAATAGTGACTGTAAAATAACAAACCGATTCATGCATAGGACAAAACTATCTTTGGTTTTTGGTTTTCTTTTTTTTAAGAGCCTGTAAGTATCAATTTGAGAAATCTCAAAAAAATTGACTGTCATTACTACATAGAAATAGATTTTTAGTCTGCTGTATCAGATCTCTGTAGCACACTTAACTGGTTCAAGGCAATTGTCAATATATTTTTATTGTTGTAGTGCACTACATCTCTGTAGAATACTTTAATACTTAGCTAGCTCAAGGCAGTATTCACTTCAGCATCCTGTAATGTTTAACAGAAAGCAAGGGTCTGCGATAGCATTCTTGTTTTGCATTTTATATTCTGTTTTTGGCATGGGAAAATTCATACCAGCCTTCATCCAAAAAAAAAAAAATGAGAACAGCACAGGAACACTGTGTATTTTCCTGGTATTTTCACTGCGATTCAGAAAAATGCGTAGTTTTTAATTTTTTGTTCTGTGCTAACTAAATACTAGCTTAATACCTGGGGATTTTAAAGATAATGCCTCTTGGTATCTGCAATCAGTACAGATCATATTCTTGCTCAGTTTCTGAAGGAGTTTTCTATAAAATAGCCCATATTTGCTTACTTATCTCTAACTTCCAGTCTGATGAAAGCTTCTAGATGCAAATATACTATTCTCTATAAAGAGCTGGAAAGAGAATTGAGATGTCTGTCCTGCTTTTACTTAAGGTGGGGGTTCTCATTCTTTTAAAAGTAAGGATATTTCTATTCTTAAAAAAATATATAAAATTGGAGTATTTTCTAAATAACATCCAAATATACTGTAGTTGTTGAAAATCAATGTCAGATTACTACTTTGTGAGTTATTATAGCATCCTCCCAGCTGAAGGAGGAAATTAGTACCAAATGAGAACACTGTTCTAAGATCTCACCTTTTCTTTTAATGCCAGATGATTTCTGTACACATGACCAATACTGTATGTACTATATGCTTCCTATATTCGTACAGAAAATAAAAATATCAGAAGGATAATGATTCAAGATGTATTTTCTAGCAACTATATGGCAAATATCAAAATGTTAGTCACTACTATTTGAGTTTTTAATAAGCAATCACCAACTGAGGTACCACTGTGATAAGTTCAGTGTACTATAAGTCAGTCAACAGATGATGCATTCATTTTCCTTGGTCAGAGATTGGGTGATTTCTCTGATTAGGAATAGCTAGACTTAAAACTCACTTCCCTATCAGCTAGTATGAAAAGAAGAATCATGACATTAATTTAATAAGACACAGAATTTCAACAATTTTACACAGTTTTATGTTATTTTTAGAATATTTTAGAATTTAGAATAATTTAGAATTATTTTTAGAATTTTAACAGTTATATATTATTTTCTTCTCATCCCAGTAAAACTCTCTTAACAGTTAAGTATTGAATACTTCTCTGTCTTTTTATATCTGCCTTCTGTAATAGACTACAAAATTAAAGTGGTAAGTGACTTAACGAAACAAAGAGTTGCAGTTGCTTGGTCCAGTGAATTGACAAGAGGTGAATTTCCTTACAAGAAAAAAAAATCTAAGTATGTGTCGCAGTTTTGATAGAAACACAGACAGAAAAGTGCAAAGCTAAGGCCTCGCAAACAAAATCTTAAAAAGTTTTCTAGAAAGATATTTACCAAAATTAAATCTTCTTAATTTCTTATTCTGGATTAATATCCATTTGTTTATGCATGTCAGCATAACTTTCTCTCTTTTCCATTTAATACATGCTAACTATAGAATATTAAAGAGGAGGAAACTAGAATCTTGTTATATGTTTTGGAGGTTTCTCTCTACTTCTGGTTTAAGGCATTTCTAAAATGTGTTTTTTTCTAAAAGCTTCAGCTAAGGCAGACAGTGTGCTTCAGCTGAAACATGGAATGAGATGGGCAAAAAAGCAGGCACAGGTACAGAAAGATGATGCAGCATGTCATAAGTCACCAAAGATAAAGTCTCCAGTGAGATGAGATTAAGAAAATTTACAGACAGTGTTATGTGGATAAGAGAGAAGTAAAATTAATTTAAGGGATAAAAAGAATATATAGAGAGCTAGGCAAATGTATTAGAAAGATGAAATAATTCAATCTATCGATGTCTTCTTTGAAGTTAGGGAGGGAAGAGGAAACATGGTCAATTGAAGTGATTCTTCCTGTTTGTGGAGATTCTGGAGGTGAAAAGTTAATGATTTTGTGATTATCTTCAGAAAAGCCTGGATATATGTACAGCACAATTTCAGAATGCATTTTTCTAAAAAATTGCTAGAATCTCCTCATATCTGTTTTAAAATTCCTTGTATTCCCTTTCTTCAAATTGCACCTGTTGAACAGTAGATTTTGCTCTTTCAATCCCAGTGTGCATAATTTAGTTAGAAATTTAGGTAGATAAATAAATTCTTTATGCTGGAAACTGTTGGATCCTGTATATAAAGGGGAGACTGAAAAGTGTCTGTTGTTGCACTTGTCTAGATGATCAAAAGGAAAAAATGCTTTTTAAAACTGTTTCTGGGGTTAGTCTGTCAGATAAGGTTGATTGCTGATCTGTGGAACTAGTGTGTTTAGTGTATTCTCCTGACTGTCAAAATTATTTACATCTAGTGTGACGACCAGTTAGTCTAAGCAACATATACCTGAGCTGTGGCAGTGAAAGAAAAATAATTCATCCTGCTGTACAACTGCAGTAGCAAGTAACTGACATGTTTCATGGCCTGCAAGCCTACAGAAATTTTAAACAAGACATAAAGGTCACAAAAGCACAGGTTCCTGACAATCATGTGTGCTGTTCTTACATGTACAAGGTAGCTATGCTATCTTTTCAGACTGAATGAGTTGTAGCTATGACTTTGTCCTTCGGAGGTCGCAATTCTTAGGACAAACTGGGGAGCGCTATAGAAATAGGTAAGAGAACTGCAAAATTAAAAATAGTGACACCAACGTAATTTTTGGCATTAGGTTAAACTTACCTTTGCCAAGGTAAACGTGGTTGTTTTCTTGTGAAGATTAACAGAGAAACCTAGGTATATATTATCTGCAAATAAAATATTTTTTCCTTCCCTACCTTTTACAGTGCAGAAATAATTTAAACTGTCTTTGGTATGAATATAGAAATAGGACAAAAATTAAAATATCTCTTATTGCACTGATGTGATGAAATCAACATGCTTCAGAATAAAAATGTGTTTTCCTGCAGTGGATTTATATCCATCCACTCTGATGTAAAGCACAGACTGGCATGGGGATAGCTTTCACTTTTAAGTATTTTAAAAAGAATTCAGGAAGAAAAAGGCAAAAGGAATTGTACTTCCTTAAAAATGGGACAGAAATGTCCAGCCTTAAGAAATTTTAAAACATATTTTTCCCATGATGGTATGATTTTAACCATAAATCATTGTTGATAATCTTATCATGTCTTGTGCAGGATAGAAGCATTTTTGGAGAAACTAAACCTTTATGTTTCTGGAAGTGTCTCTCTAATAGCATTGAATTAAGTTCTCCTTAGCCAAAGGAAAAATACACCTTTATCTCCAGATATTCCAGTAGTCTTTATGATAGTTTTAGAACAGGTTATTGGTCTTTTCTAGCTCCTTAGGTGTTTGTGACATCTGATTTCCTTGGGAAAGGAATGGTGACAAGGCTCTCCTGCTTCTGTTTTATTAGTCCACATTGATATCCACAAGGACTGTGGATAGCAGTCCTCAGTCAGTTGTGCTACTCATTAAAAAAACAATAAAAACCCTGAAGGGGATTAATCTGCCTCTTTCTGTGTGTTTTGGTACTTTTCTGAAAGGCATTTTGGTTAACAGCAGCAGTCAGATGTTCTTGTCAATTAGGCCATGCTTGAAGTGCTGGGTGCTTGTTCAGGCAGGAGAGTCATTCCTGTGAAGAACCAGGAGACTTGGGGCTGGACAGCGCTGCAAAAGCTCCTCATTGTCAGTGGATTCGTGATGCCCTCTTTGTAATAACAGGGAAGGAGCTTGCCTCCAGGAAGGACTGAAAGCCACCTCCTATTATGTATTGCAAACCTGGAATTTTTATGCAGAAAACCGCAAAGTTTGAGAGCCAGGTTATGTTGATAAACATAACCCTGTGCAGGGGAGACCCCAGCAGTACAAAAATTATTTATGCTTGTGTTTAATTTTGATTACTGTTGAGAGGATTTGATCAGGCATACAAAATTCAGCACTTTTTTTTTTTTTAATTTTGTCCAGATATGTATACAACCATTTTTTTGGCAACTCCATCCTTAAAGAAAGTTGTGTGTTGTTCTGAGACAAATTTTCTATCAGAAAATTAGAATAAAACAACTCTGTATTTCTGAAATTAACTTTTTCTAACTTCTTGTTAACCCTCAACCTAACGTATTTGTCTCAGCTAGTACCTAGTACTGTGCTCAGAACTTACAATTTTTCAGACACTTCATTGGTTCCCACCTTAATTTTAACAAAAAGGTAATTTTAATTGCTCACATAATTCTTAGAAGGCAGTGACTTTTTTCATAGCCTTTCAATGATGTCTAATAAGTATTTGTTAGGAAGTTGATTTACTTGATTTAAGGACCACAATGAGCAGCCTGCTTTAGTAATGAAATGGAGAGGACTGTTGGAATGATTAAATTTTATAGGGAATTCACATGATCAGAGCTTGTCCTGGAAGAGAAGTGCAAAATGAGAACTTGCGCTGAGCTGAACATTCTTATTGCCTGGAAAGTGCTTAATTGCACTTTTGCTTCAGGGAACATTGAGCAGAAATTTTCACATCCAAAGCAATATACAGAATTTTATATTTAATAGAATACTAATAAGTTACCTCACTGAAATACTACGGTGTTGTAAGTCAAACACTGCCAAGGATTTTAGAATTTAGTCCACATAGGACTATAATATAAAATTATTAGGCAAATCAAATCACAACCCTTTTAAATACACATATTTTATTCCTAGAATTTTAAAGATAATTGCATTATCCTCTATGTGTTTCTGTTCATAAAATTTCCAAAATTATAAGCAATGATTTTGTAATGTTGCTTTTATTCCAATGTGGCCCAGCTCTTATTCAATTCTTGATCACTGGCTTTTTTTCTGTACTGGTATTTTGAAGATTCTTTTTGGCATCATGTTCTTTGCTTAGAAAATGCTTCTTAGGTTCATTGCTTCTCTCTTCACATTTCCTGTCAATTACAGATGTTTATCTTTCCTCTATGATGTAATATAGCAACTTAACAACTGAATGCTTTCAAATTCAATTAACAATTGAGTGCTTTGAAACAATTGGTTCTCTGGAACAAATGCTTTACTGTGACACTCTAAAAGGAGTCTGGAGTCATCTGTGAGAAACTTTATTACATTGCTAAAACATAGAACACTTGTATTTTAGCATCAAAACATATTAATTTGGGCATAAAAAACTGCTGTAGTGGGCTTCTAAATAATCCCATACCTCTTTCAGGTATACCTTTCCTGGGCTGTATCACCAGGATCCACAAAGATTGGTTAAACTTGAACAGACCTCATAGGTGCAGCAATGCTCTGAAACGACGTAAGAGACCATATGGTACAGCAGC
Source organism: Sialia sialis (assembly GCA_009812075.1). Lineage (NCBI taxonomy): Eukaryota > Metazoa > Chordata > Aves > Passeriformes > Turdidae > Sialia > Sialia sialis. Next base: position 78,148,081 of record VRYO01001463.1, on the reverse strand, counting down.
AAGGAGAAACATTAAGAGATTGTTCAGACTTATCATGTGATAAGTCCCTTCACATCTATCCATAAGAAAAGACTATCTCTAGGTATCAGTACACACATACAGATTATGCTTGGAGACACTATGATACTTTGCATACACTTAAAAATATTTTTTTTCTAATATTTCTTTGGCCTTCTAGTTTTTAAACATTGATTTTATGGTGTACTTTAGTGCTTTTAAGAATATTTAATGCTATCAGGGGTGTTCATAATGTACAGCTACAGTTCCTAGATAATTTTCAGTGTATAAAGGCTAGTATTTATGAATATTTAATTAGCAATAAAGGAAAGTCAGATTTTATGATGTATCAGTTGTTAACTGCTAAAAGGTATGTGAGGTAACGGGGGTTATTGGGCTGCAACAGCGTTTGTGCACAGGCACCGGCCTCCTATCCATCTACTTGTGCACTGCGTGGCTGCTTGTAAAACAGCAAAGGCTGTTTTCAAACAGCTTCAGAACTGCTGAAAAGCTTTAGGCTGCTTTTTGTCCATTTAATATATTACAGATAAAAAATACAGCCACCATCAACCCCAGACTATATCCACTCTCCTTAGTCTGTAGTCCTATTACCTCATAGAAATATGGATGCTTGGGCAGCCCATGAAGATTATTTAGCGAAATAATTACTAAATAGTAGTTTAATGGTGAGGCTTTTTCTGTTCTAACTCAAACAAAACTAACAATCAGCATTAAGCCTAAAGAGAGAGCACTGCAATTATCATTGTATAGCAAATAAAACTAAAAATCAAATAATCTTGATTATTTGAGATTATCAAAAATTATGGAATATAGTTATGAGTGTATGGGTGTTGAAAACAGCATTCTATATCAGTTTAATATTGGAAAGTTTTCCTAATAATTTGGCTTCTTTGCATATAATCTCTGAGGCTCTTTATTTGTAAACACATCCTGGTGGGATTTGCTTATCTTCTTCAAAGGCCTTCATTACCTTGAGGTCCTGTGCCATAATGCTTGTGGAAACATTGAGGAAAAAAAGGTTTTCATGGGGGAGAGAAGAGCCAGGATGTCTGAGCTGTGTATCAGGAGATGAAACACATAACCCAGGGTGAATATGATGCACAGTTCCCTGAAGATACGCAGCTTTACCCATTTAACACTAAACAGGAGTGAAAAGCAAACTAAATCTTTCTGCAGTGTGTTGGTGTTGGGTTTCCAGCACTAAGCAAGATCTATGTAAACTGCCAAGTTTAGATGCTTGGATTTTCTTGCACTTTTGGAAATCTTTCTGTGGAATTCTTTGTATGGAAATACTGTGGTCTGTTAGAGACTGTCACAAAGATAAGGCATTTGTAAAACCAAAACAAGGGAATAGTACAGAGTTTGGAAATAACTTGTCCTGAGGTTCATCCCTGTCCACTGGCTATGTATTGTATTTGAACACTTAAGTAAAATAACATGGCAATATATATAGTAAAATAAATCTGTGATCTTTGAAGTAATAAAAGTAATAAAAGGTACTTTGAAGTAATAAAAGGTTGATTTTTCCTAAGAAGTTTTTCTGTAACCAATATTGATTTGTTTTCTAACAAAATAAGTCTAAAGGGACAACTATAAAAAAGCAAACATAAGGTGAGATGCTAGTAAACAAAATACAAGCCAGGATTTCATTTTTCAAATTATGCTTAATCCCTAAACAGCTGTGAAACCCAGCCTAAAAATATTATCTATTTTTACATTGAATCTACATTAATGGAACACTTTATCATTTTTGATTTCACAAAGTAGGGGGAGTATGATAAGATTGGCTCAAAAAACTTGTTTCTCTTTCTTTGTTCAGTTATTGTGTGGATGTGAAGCATATCTGAAAGTATCTATTATGTAATAGTCTTTTATTACTTTTTTCAGTCTAAAAAAAATGAAGTTCAGGACTGGTCTTCTGGGTATAAAAGTTACAAGATCAGGGATGGATAGGGGTGGAAAAGGAAGTTGATCTCCAACACAGTCATAAGAGATTAATTGTACTATGTTAATGTGTGCTAGTTCTGTCTGTAGATGTGATTATCATAAAAATTAAATAAAATAAAATTCACTGGGCTGAGATTTGTGTTTTGTTTTCTTTTTTTCTTCTTCTTCTCAGCGACAAATAAATTTAAGCATTACTTCCTGCATGTTCAGTTGATATAGATAACAGATTAATCCCTGTCAAAGTCTTTCATATTTCTTTCATATTTCTAAGTTGTAAATTGTTCTCCCACCTCACATGCCTTTTTTTCTATAATGTAGCAGCACCAGTTTGTTCATTTATCCATGGCAGTCATGGGAGTTCCTCTCCTACACACCTCTTTAAAAATGTGGTGTTCAAAATGAATTTATTATTTCAGCTGAGCCCTTCCCATTGTTGCTTGAGTCGTGAATGTATACTTTATTTTTGGTATAGGTAATAATCCTCCTTATATATAATTTTTCTTTTTTTGAATCCAAGTGATGCCTGCCGTTAAATCATATTCAGTGATCTTTGCCTCACAAGCATTAAGACAGTTGACATTTAGTAATTTTTCTCTGTCCACCAGGCATGATAATTATTCAATCATAGGAAGAATTAAGAGAGGAACTGGAGTGGAAAATGTTTACTTTTAATCAGGGAATGACTAATTATTCTAAAGCTGCTTCAGCCAATTCATGTTCTATACTAGTAGTAAATTCATTAGACCCATGCTTTGAAAACCTGTAAATTGCAGTGAACAGTGTGTGGTCCTTGAGAATGCCTGATTCTCATGCTGGGATGGTTTTATTTTATCAACATGTAAATGTATGGCTGCTGGGTTACTGAGTTTTCTAAATTTCTTATCACTGAGTCATCCCATAACTTAACAGTTGCCTTGCTTAGAGCTGCACACCTTGTCTAGTGTTGTTCCGCTCCCTTCAGGGGGAGTTTGCACCACTTCTCACCTAGAAATTGTTTATGGATTTCTTCAGTATCTTATGTCTCTTGGTTGTGAAACATATTGTAACACAGATAATGGGATTGCAAAAAGTGGCCATTCACATCTAAATTCTTTAATTAATCTTTCCTGTTTAATGCAGAGATCATAACATCTTGCTGCCAATATATATATATATTTATATAATTGGATCTGTATTAGCTACCTGTGCTACATTTATTTGTAAAAAGAATGCTGATGTAATAACACACTGCATTCTCCAACTTTATTCAATTTGTATCTAAAACACTGTTCTTCCACTGAAGATTGAATCAAAATTTTCATGTTTGCTTCTGTTCCTTATTCTCTGACAGAATTAATTAATCCTAGATATCTCTGACTTTTCTTTTTTGTGCCTCGATTTTGTCTATTTTTACATTCTCTCCCTGTTGTTCTTTATACTCATATTTGAAAATACAGTGTATCTTATGTTTTGAGGTGTTTGTTTCACCATGTTTTGAATTAAATTACAGTGTCTTAGCCGAAGTGTATTCTTTACTGCATCTTCTATTGTACTTTTGCACTACAAAAGCTTTTGTTCATGCCATATAGTTTCCTCCAAAAATTACTCCTTTGGTCCTCTTGTCTTTCCTGCACATATTATCATAATCTTCCAGCCCTTTGGGATACTGCACCAGCTCTCTAAGATGCCTACTTTACGGTTTTGAACTTTCAAAACAAGTAATGGTGTGATTTTCTAGGTTTGCTCACTGTGCTTTTTGTATTAATGTACACATGTCAAAGACATCTGATTAGATGCCTAATGCAGTACCTTCTTTACCCTGATTTGCTGTCACCTGTTCTTTTTATTCTTCTTGCCCCTTGATTCTTATTCTATCCTATATTGTTTTTTCCTATCCACACCTAGCTAACATGTTTGTGTTAGCATACCCATTCATCTCTGGAATCTGTTTGACTAAGCTAGTACATTTTTCCTTTCTTATTCCCCTCCATGTCCCCTAAGAAAAAAATCATCTTTATTTAATAACTTAGTGAAAAATTTCCCCTAAGTGAGGAAGGCAAAGAATTCCAGGTAACACATTCAGCCACAGATTTATTTCCAGAATATTATTCTATATAACTGGATGTTTCTGAGAAGGCTCTCTGTAAGGTAATGATAAAAAAGAGTTTGTAAATGAAAAGACTAAGGTGTTTTTACAGATGTTGATACTGTGGAAGAAGCTTGCATACCTTCCAATGGGTGAGCATTTGCAGCAGACTTCAGCAATTTGCATAAATAAAGCTTTTGGTGGGGAAATTAAACTGGGAAAGGTTATGGAATAGGATTTGGAAAAGCCCCGAGGCACAGAGACATTGAGGTAGCTGCTGTCTAGTTGCAGTGCAGAAGGGACTCACATGCAGCTCTTGTCAGGGCTGAGGATAGAAATTACAGCAGCAGTGCTGCGTCTCATCTGGCTCTGACCAGATCTCTGGTCTTGCTGACCACATTGTCTGTCAATGATGTTTGACATCTTGCCTCACTTGTTGCCAGAACGTTGCAACATTTTCAACAGTGTGAGAGTGACTTTCCATCATATTCAGTGATGGATATTTTTTAAAAAACTTTCTCTCTCAAAACTGGCATACTTCTTGTAGATTTGGTATATATATTCTTCACTGTCGTAGAGCTGTCTGTTTTGAAGAGTTCCACTGAGTTATGTGAAGGAAGGATTGCAAATTGGAAGGTTTGTTTGTAGGCACTAGAAGAAATTACACTTGAGTTCTTCAATCCTCACTCATATAACACTTATTAGAGATGAGATATCTGTTTTAGTCTAAAACAATGTTTTAAGAAGAGGGGGGAAATAATTGCTTGACATTTTCACTAAGTTTTGCTAATGTGTATGTATATTTCATAATATTGTAGTTCTGTGCTTCTCAACACTGAGGACAACAATGCCCATAGTTCCTTTCAAAATCATAGTATACACTTTAATACTTATCATATTTTCCTTTGAGTAGCATCAGTGAATATCTTTAGCAAGTACACTTCAGTCACTGAAGTAGCTGGCTTTTTGTTGCTAAAACTGAGAACAAATCCTTGACATTCTTGTAGTAACGTAAGAATGACACTGTCATTGACATTAGATTCTTACGCTAGTCTGCCTTTCTCAAACAGGTGTTTGAAAGAGGAGTAAAAGAAACACCAGAGACAGAAAATAAGCTGTGGGGAAACGAAAGTATAGTTTTCAACATGGCAATGAAGATCCATTTTCAAATTATTGGCTAGAGCAAGTAACTTGAGTGACACTGAATGGAAATTGGAAATGTGGAAACAATGAGTCATAAGAATAAAAACATTCAATGGGATGTATTACTTTTTAATTTATGTGACCTTTACAGCCTCCTAAGAATCATTTTTGCTTTGCATTTGAAGCCATTGATCCATTAGATCTTTAAAAATTGATGTAGGATCTCCAGTAAGCTTTCTCCTATATTTGTCTAAAATCCTAAATTTCTTGTAATTGATTTTTTTACTGTAAAAAAACCCTAGAAATGAAAATAGGAAATAAAATGTTCAGCACCGCTTCTTCCCATGCTCACAGGAGCATTGGGTCAATATGTTTTTTTTCTTGGCAGGTGCAACAAATGATGTTTGTAGCAATATGACAGAGATCCAGGCAGACATAAACTTTTCAGAAGTGACAAGCTGGATGCCACCCTGTAAAAACTATCAAGGCAGATTGAGAAAATAGTAATTCCTTATCTACTTGTTAAGCCATGGTATGCATTGGATGGAAATGGATTTGCTTCCCCTGGAGTGATTTTGATAACTGATGGTCAACATTTCCTATATTGACAGTTCCTAGAATTTTGTTGTGCAGAAAATATATTGTGGCATGTATATTCTTTTAGCAGTATCTTCATGGATTTATTTCTTAGCCAGCTTTTAGACATTAGTATTAATAGAAGATGGGAGATTCAGATTTTTCTGATGACTTTGTAACCCAAGAATTGTAAGGAGAGTTTATCACATATAGACGTGTCTATCACATTTTGTGATCTTCTATGGCATTTTCCTCCCTGCAAGTGCTTTGAAGAAATCTGCTGATAAAAATGGTTCTTGATATCCAAAAAGAGTAACTTTATTGGAGATAGCTTTCTGTGAAGGAAGGAAAAAAGAAAAAGAGATGGATTTTCTGGCTTAAACCTGGTAGGTGGTAAGCACCACACAGCTGCTCTGTCACTCCCCCTCCTGTGGGATAAAGGTGAGAAAGGGAAGGATAAAAGTGAGAAAACTCGTAAAGACAGTTTAATAGGGAAAGCAAAAGCTGCTCACACAAGCAAAACAAATGAAGGTAATTAATTCAGTATTTCCCATGGGCAGGCAGGAGTTCATCCATTCCCAGGAAAGCATGGTTCCATCATATGTGGCAATGGCGATGTGAGAAGACAAAAAACATTGCTCTTGATGTCCCCCACTTCCTTCTTTCCCCTCCAGATTTATTGGTGAGCATGATGTCACACGACATGAGACATCCCTCTGTCAGGGTGGCCTGTCCTGATTGTGTCCCCCTTCCATATTCTTGTGCACCCCCAGCCTCCTCACTGGAGGAATAATGGCCAGGACACTCTGCAAGTGCTGCTTGGCAATAGGGAAAGCATCCCTGTGGTATCCACGCTGTTCCCAGCAGAAATCCCGCACGTAGCACAATAAAACTGTAATGAAAATTAACTCTGTCATAGACAGTACAGTGAGGAAACAATGACAGTACAATCAGTCCAATGAGGAAATTAATTGAGGGATTCTGGTATGTTTTGCACCTAGTTGGATCAAATGGTGAGATTTCTTTGCTTTTTACCATAGTTGAATACAATTTTAAGTATTTATTATTTTAAAGAACTACTTTGTGTCTGTCTGAACTATTACTTTATAGTGCCAAGGCAATATGTAAAAATATCTCAGGTATATGCTGCATATATCTCTATATATTTCAAATATTCAGATTTGAAAAGGTTTGCCTTCAAATACACAGAATTATCAAATTTCCATTGTCCTAAGAAGAATAGCTTTTTATTCCAGACAGTTTTCTTAGGTATCTGGCTCATAGATACATCATTATCTTTTAATTTATGAGGCTGGAATGGAAGTATATTTAGAATTGAATAGACACTTTGAGAACATATTTGATTATTTGATTCTAAGAATTTGTATTAGAGGTTTTTTGGGGTTTTTTTGTAACTTATTTGTGATCTCTGCAAGGGAGATTTCACTTGCTTCTCTAGAGATTTGGTAAATTTACAAAAGAATATTCTATACAGAACAATGTGCAGATACTGCCTAGGACAGTGTCACTCATTCAGAAATTATACCAAAATATTGCAAATAATATTGCACAGGGTAGGAATAAGTATCTGTAAAAACATTGTAACACTTTTAAAAGTCTTTAGCTTCAAAGATCAATATATCATTAGTCACTTGTAATTCCTTTCAGTTTAAGAAAAGACTGTTAAATTATTACCTGTCCATATTTTATTGAAACAGTATCTTGCTCTGAAAAAAAACAACCTCAAAAGCACAAAACTGAGAGATTAGATGGTAATTGGCAGGCATATACATTCCTACATACTAAATTCCTTGTATTTCTCTTGTACAATTTTTATTCAGTCATATTAAATACAAATAAACAGTATTTTTTTCATACAGAAATATGTTTTGAATTCTATTTGTCTTCAAATTGCAATTAAACTCTAAACATTTAGTTTCCAATTACAATAGTATTTTATTCATCTTAGATCCAAAATGAAAAAAAAAAAAAGAGGTAATAGAAAATGTTGTAAATACCACATGCATCAATTACCTATATAAAACCACAAAATTCACAGTACATCAGCGATATTGCTATAAATCATATAAATCATTTTTTTGGGATAAATGTAATCCTACAGGAATCTATTAAGAAAAATATTGATTTTCTAGCTAATTGTATTTGTGGAAATGTATCATTTTAATTAGGACTGTTTGTTGTTCAACAAAGGAAGCAATTGGATAAACCTGTGAAGTATGAATCCATTTTCTCTTGGACTAGGACAGTTACCTTGCTATTGTAACATAGTATTACTAAACTGTAAGGCAGCCTCTTGTGAACTTGCTAGCTAAATGTGATGACATTTGCACTGTTTGGAGTTTGTTTTCTGAATTTTTGTTTTTGTTGTGGGTGCAGTTGGAGAATAATTTGGGCAAAATATCAAAACTTGTTGTCACTGTGGATATGGTGTGCACAGGCAAAGACTCTGCCTAGCAGAGCCTCTTGCAGGTTTGTATTTTCAATTTGGACTAAAAAGAGTTGTTGGGCAAACAATAGTCTTTCTTGATGTTACATGGGACATACAGGGATAGTCAATTTGGTTGCTACTTCATGAATTTCCAGTAGCCATGTAAAAGGATTCTGTAAGTGATAGAGGAAAAAAAAAAGAAAGGAAGAAAGAAAGAAAGGGGAAAAAAAAAAACAAAGAAAAATTAGCAGAGTTGTTTGGAGGGGTCTTATTAGAGAAACAGAAGTGAGTTTCCTTGAAAAACCATAAGGGGAAGAATGAACATTCAAATAGAAATTAAAAGCAAAACAAAGTTTGCAGTTTTGTTAGTTTTCACTTGGTTTCTCTTCAGAATCTTTTTTTCTATCTTCATGTAATATTCCTGCTAATATATACTTTGCTGAATAAGCATCCCGATAGCTGCAAAATTTATACATGTACACATACATACACAGAAACAAAAAAAAAATAAGCAACTGTACCCAGAACTAGAAACTTTAAACTTTATCACTATCCAACCACCTCTCAGATGGCTTTCACAAAAAAGCCTTTGCTGTCTAAAGAACTCCAGTATTGTAATCCCAATTTCAAAGCCATTTACAGAATTCAGATGAAAAAGAAACCAGCTAACACTAAAAATCTTATCAAAAAGTCTAATTCTCTTCTTATTACTCCTCAAACCGTTTTTTTTAATCTTGATAGTCTGTGACTCCTAGTTCCTGACCCTTTTAACAAATAATTACAGACCATTAATTTGCTTGTATGACTATTTACCTCATTTTCGTCCACACTTCAGTTTCATCCAAAAGCAGAATTTCTCCTTTATCTTGGCTGAAAAGGATGAAAACTCTCCATTCGATGATTATTTTAAATAATACACCAGTCGGCATTGTAGGTGCTGTATATTACCTGTCGATTTCCAATTCACTCTATTCCAGTCTTCCAACTTAGAAAACTATTTGGCCAAAAACTGTAATGTTCAAAAAAAAGTAACATAGTGAAAGTAAACCTTACATCACTTCTCATCTCCAAATCACTGTTTTATGAATATCAATTCCAAAACCAACCAACCAACCAACCAACCAAACAAAAACAACAACAAACCATACCAAACAAAACACAAAAAACTCCCACCAAACCAAAAATAATAGAAATATACTCCTTAAGGCAATCTCTGCATACCACAAGAAAACATCTTGGACTAATGCCCAGGTCTTGGTTGTTTCCCAGCCATTCTCTCGTTTCTTTCCTTTACAGCTCTTCTAAGAAGAAGTTTGTTCATAATCACATGGGATTATCCAGGGTTTCTTAAGTCAAATCATTGTGTCCATTCATTTTCAGTTATTCTGGAAGATCTCTACTTTCCTAGTTCAAGCAAATATATAAGCACACACATCACTATGGGCTAATCATTCCTTTTAATTTATACAATGAGTCAGACTTTTTGCTTGCTGCTTGGCCCCTCTCCTTGCAAAAGTCATTACTTTGGAATATCTTCACGCCTTACACCATGGATGCTTCATTGCTTTCTGCTAACTAAGATTTGGGTGTAGGAAAGGAGATGCAGGGTGCTGATTCTCTACAGTTTTGATTTTTTTAATTCTTACTCTCAATTTTTTCCTGTTTGTCAGTATGTGCACTGTTAAACTATTGATTCTCCAGACACTGAAACTGTGAAACAAACCTTCAAGATGCAACCCCTCATGCAGAAGTTACAAATGTCCTCCTGAGTCTGCCTTATTTCTCAGGTGTTTTGAAAAAAAAGGGCTTCTTATGCTTGCCCACGTATCTTCACTCAATGCTCCACCTGACACATAGGTTTCTTCATTTAGTGCAGCAGAGCAGATATTTTCCCTATGGACTAAGGAGATTTTGCTTGTTATTCCATTTTGTAGTTGCTCATTAGTCCACACTCTATTATGTCAATGTTCTATTACTTGAGTTATGCAGCTATAATAACTTTAGTGTATTTATAGCTCTCCAGAGCATAGCTTTATCCTACATGTAGGAGATTACTATTGTTTTCTTGTCTACCACACGTCCTCTTTACTGAGAAGACAAATGATTTCACTTGACTAATAGTAAATCTATTGCTAGTCATATATTAAAGACCTCATCAAACAGGCTTGGAACAGGATACACAAGTACAGGATACAGAATAAAAGCCTTTCAGAAAAAGTTAAATGAAAGGCCACTCAGTATTGTATGCTGAGATTTCAAAAGATGCAATTTGCCTTCTTGATGTCACATACATTCTCTGCAATCTCAGCTGATCTAGAATAACAGAATAATATTTTACTGTTGTGTTCTGTAGAGTCAATAGAAAAGTGTATATTCCTTTTCTGTATCATAGATGAAGCTGTAATGAATGCCATAAAGATTTCTAGTGTCACTGTAACTTTAATGATCTGAGATGTTGCAGATGAGTCATAACTCTTCTAATAATGTCAAAATATTTTGCTAGCCTATCTAGATATATTTGGAAAAAAGGAAACCATAATCCAAAATATTCTTTCAGGCATAGAAATCCTTTCTATCTGAAATAGCAAAGGTGGAGTTTATACAGAAGTTGAAGAAATTTTAATTAGATAGCTATTAAATGCATTAATTCTGTAAAGAAAAAATGTATATACATATATATTTGCCACCAATGAAATAGACTAGTATGAAAATAGTGTTGTAGAGAATAGCAAGAGATATTTATCTCTCAAGGGAAAGAGATTAGGTAGTTTATAACCTGCAGACAGAGGTTAAAAGGGAAGGGAGAGAGAATATGATGCACAGTAAAAAGATAAATTCATTCAAGCTCATTGTTTTTGTCTTCTGGATAAGTTTTGGGTTTGGGTTTATCTTTGAAAAGTATTTTGTTGGTTACCCTTGAAAACCAGGAGAGAATGATCAGAAATGAAAAAACTTTTTGAATAAAATGTCTCTAGTGGCATCTGGATGTAGCCCTTACCAATAACCCATGCAAGGTCATTTCCAAGGCAAAGTGATTGCTGATTTCCATTCATGTGTTTCTCAGAAAAGCACACAGCAGAGAGTATGAAATATGTTACATTATGGGGAGGAAAAAAAAAAAAGTAGAATTCAGTGATTTAGTTCTCCAGAGAAGTGTTCGTGTTAGGAATAGTTTCTCCTCACATTATTGAGGTGGGTATTACAAGCGGTTTTCAGCATATTGATTTTTTCCTGAAATAATTTTTAAGTATTTGGGTTTTTTTAAGGTAGTATTCTACATAGATGATACCTAGACAGGAAAAAGTAGGCATGTCCTTATTTGACTTTTATCACAAATTCAGTGGCTGCCTTAAGGCTGTCTTTGCAAAAGTTCAATATTATTACTGTTTCCTCAGATGATATGGTCAACATCAAATACTGACAACATATAGAAACCAGCAAACCAACATATGTATCTATGTAGAACTATCAAACATGAAATGTGTATCAAAAGAAGTTGTACAAGGCAAATATGTTCTTAAATATCAACAGATTTGTCCAGTGGATATTTCTGAAATCCGTAGGTTTAACTGACTTTTCCAGCTCAGCTAGGTGGTCCAACAGAATCTATTGCATTGGCTTTACCTCTTGTACCTCGAAGGCTGAGACACAAATAGAGATTTTATAAAGCATAGAAATACACAGATACTGCAGAAGGCATTCAGAACTCACTTGATCCAAGTGTGGAACCCAGGGTTCTATGCATTATTTAATTTATCTCATCAATGTCTACCTCTCTTTTCTCATACAGAAGTGTTAGCATATGTATAAATTATGTTTTCTGAGCATGAAAAGCACTCTTGAATGTCAGTGTAACTATAGTACAGTTTTACAGTAAACAGAAACATTCTTAAGTGAAAATTTCCATGCCTCCAAGGTTTCTAATTGACCCATGTTTATCATCAGTTTGTCATGCTCATGCTCATGTGCTACTACAGAGGACATACCCTTTTACTATACCAGTCAAGACAAATCCTTTTCATTACTGAGATATGCAAAAAAGGGTAAATTTTATTATATGATTTGCAGGTTTTTACAGTTAATCCTGCTGTAAAACAGATTCATAAAAATGTCAGATGCATCCTGCTGTGTACTGTTTTAAAGCAAGGACCATTTGGGAAGAAGGAGCTCTCCTTGCATAACTCATATAACAGATAGTTTCACATTGCATAGTCAACATCAAATATTGCATTGCCTAAACTGAAAACACTTCATGGTGCTGCAATGTACAGTAGATTGTCTAATGTAAGGCACAAAAGGCTGTTATACACTATATATGCATCTGGTATATTCTTAAGAGAATTCTTGTCATGGTTTGACATTTTTAACAGCTTCTGAACAGGCTTATAAAAGAGGATCTATGATTCTGACTCACTGAAAGTGACAAAATTATGATCATTTCATCCAATGACAGCAAACTAGTATAAGGAACGTTGAAACTCCCTACAATTTTTTTTCCATAATATCGGGTCATACTGGTCCAACAAACTGCTGCTACCCCATAAGGAGACTTTTGCTTTGCTAGATAAACTGAGAGCAATACAGAAAGCCATAGGAGAATTTTAGTATGCAAAAACAATTATAAAGTATTTGAGCACAAGGTGACACTCCAGGCACTCTAAGAAATATTTATGGGAAAAAATTCAAATGCATTTTAAATGTACCTTGTTGTCATTCAAGATTTTTTATTCTTCCAAATATGAGTTTTATGAAATTTGTCAATAGTTGAATGAATTTTGCAATACTTACAATTTTATTCAAATACATGTGAGAAATAAATTCATATCTTTAATAAACTTCCTTAAAATTTGACCCTTTTGTTAATTTCAACTGTTTTTTTGTGAGAAATGGTTGCTACCATTTTTTCCTGACTGCTAAGAAAGAATGTAATCATTCTGCTATCATCTAATTAGCAGGAATGTGACTATCCATGCTGCAGGCACAGGCACTAACACAAGTTTGAGGAGCCACTGTATAGACATCAATGAACATTTTATTAAATTACACAGTTTTCTAAGCAGGCACAGTCTCTCAATGCCCCAGTTCTTTACGCTTTAGTGGCCTGCCTCTGCTCTCTGAAGCTGTAAGGTTTCAGCCTGAGCTGAAGATATAAACTCCTGATGAGATTAGAGTGAGTTTTTAGATATTTGGCACGCTTCTGTGCTTATTCTATTTCCCTAATAAGGCTTAGAGTTTGCTGGCAGGTGAAAGCATTGGGTAGCAAAGGCTAGGAGATTTAAAATTCCACCTGCCCTGAAGGAAAAGAATGTCTTTTTCTTAACTGTTCAGCATTATTCATTATAATTCACCCTGCTCAGGCAAACACTTCAGTACAGGGAGAAGGAATAGTCACCAGGTCTAGATATTCAATGATCTCTCCAGTTTCATTCTTGGCAAAATTCATACGGAATTTTTTGATATTTTATTTCCAGAAAATCCATGGTCTGTCAAAGATTAAATGTAAGAAATGAGAAAAAGAAAACAGGGATAGGGCTAGGTGCTGGACTAGGTGTAGGTGTAGGTGTAGGGGTAGGTGTAGGTGTAGGGGTAAGGGTAGGGTAGGGAAGGAAGGAAGGAAGGATCAAACACTAAAAATCTGTAACTGGGTTGAGATTTCAGTTAGGTTTTACATTATATGAAGTAGAGGTCCATCCTCTTTGTAAAAGAAAAAACTGCTTATGATAAATATGGATGTTTTAGAAGACAGCATGGCTATAGGCTAAACACAAAGAGGATAATAATTTAGGAAGATATACATGAATTCATGTTGGAGGAAGAAAGAGCTAATTTCACTGTCTGGGAAGTACAGAAGTCAATTTATGGGACAAATGCAACTACAAAATCTTACAGAGGGAAACTCAGAGAACTGGCAAGATCTTCTCAAAATGGGTGACAACCATGTGTCTAGGACTCTATCATTTGATGTGGAAAAGCATGTTGTGCTGACTGGCAAGCAAGAGAATTTCAATTTCAACCCACAAAAGCAAATCTAAAGCCACTTTTGCGATGAAATCAGATAAATGGAAAAGGATGTGGTTGATCTGGAATGAACAATCCATACTCATACAGGAGAATAGGGTGATCAGTGGTAGCAGTGGTCACTGGTAGTAGTGGACCAGATATAGGAAGATATAATGGAAAGAAACAATGACATGGAAAAAGAAGGAATAGAATTCAATGGGATGGAGCTTGAAAACATCTTGAGAAATACTTTGGTCATACCAGCTGCAGGCAGTCCTTTTCAGAAAGAAGTTTGCTCAGACTGTCATTAAGTCACATGCCATTTCAGCTGCAAACTATCCCTGCAAACATATAGGAAATTTTTGTTAATGCTTAACCTAAATCACCATGGTTTTGAAAGAAGTAAATTGCTTAGAGTATCTGTGGTATGCATTGAAAATAATTTCTTAATTTTACTAAGTGGTTCTAAAAACTGCAACATAGCCCTTTTTTCCTCTTGTTTTCTTTCTCTAGACTGGGTAACTACATGTAGATGTTCTTTCCTCAAAAATATTTTTTTCCTAAATGTTTTATTGCTAGCCTGATGTCTAATAATTTACATGTTATAAATAATTAGATGTGTGCTCAAACCTGAGCACTGAATTTACAATGAGGCTGAGTGGAGAGAAAGGACTACCTCATATTTCTTAAGAATGATATTCCTGTCCACATACCTTTTTCCCCTTTTTTTTTT
>VRYO01001463.1:78111315-78132150 GCA_009812075.1 Sialia sialis | reverse complement strand
AGCATGTTTAGAAATATTATACTTCTCCATTATTTTCTTCAAAACTGTAACTATTGGGAGTACAGTGTTAAAAGCAGGGTGAAAGTACAGGGTTAAATGGTGGGGTGGGGGGGTAGATTCTCTCAGGTGACCTTACATTTGGGAATGCCAAGGCCTGGAGAATACCAGTGTGGGAAACTCCATATATTACACCTACTGCTGTTTGTCCTCTGTCTGTTTTGTCAAGTAGAATTTCTATGCGGAGATGATGTCAGTGTTTTGAGAGATTTAGAGGCAGTCTCACAGACGTGCTTGAGCTCCCTGCTTTGGGAGAGAGATCAAAGCAAAGATAATAAAAATCAGAGAGGAGATCAGAGCATGGTGGTAAGCTACATACACACAGGCCCTTGACAAATGTGTGCAAACAGCAGGACCACCATCCACCAGGATGGACTGAGCCTGATGGTGCCTGCATTCCCTCTTGGCTCTCTCTGCCCAGTGTTGCTTCAGGATCCTCTGGTTAGTGAGTAATAAAATAATTTTATGCTTTGCTTTCAGACATTGGTTTGTGGTTGTTTTGGCTGCCTGCCTGTGTCAACTCAACGCAGTAGTTTATTGTTATGTTGTGCAACCTAATCTGATCTTTCCACATTTCTTGCTACATCCTCCAAATTTCAGATAGTATTTTTAGTTTTTTGGGGTTTTTTTAATACTTTGATTTTGTTTTGAGTTCAGCAGGGAAGGCTTATACAGTCTATACATTTAATAAATTAACTCTATATTTGCTCATCTTATCATGCAGAAAAATATTGGGTAGCTACCTGTGGAACTTTAACTCAGTGTATATAATCAGAGAGGAAAGAGTCATCTAGAAGAGAGAGCAGGGTGCTATATGTAATGAAATGCTCTGGGTACCTCACAAGGTACAGAAATTTTTAAGATTCAAATAAATTTTGCGTGTTTGCATGTCACCTACCATTTTGTCAATGCTGCATGTGTAACTTCTCCCACAAAATTTTAGTGACAGTGGTGAATTTAACCATGTAGAAAACTGCTAAAATAGTTTGGTACTATAAGTGTCTTACCGTGAAAAAGGTGCATTCAGTGTATGTAGAGAGGTAAGAATTACTGTTAGCTATCCAGCAAATCTAATTAACACACAAAATCCTCATTAACAAAGAGTTAAATTTGACTAAACTTACCGCTTTGGGGACAGACAAAGATGGACACAACACTTCAAAGTTCATGCAGCAATAGCCAAACTTTAATATTCACAGATTATATTTATATGTTTTTTTACGAGCATCATGTTTAACTCTAAAAGGTTGGTAACCTTTTTGCACTCGTTCATTGGTTAGTAGATGTTTGTTTGCGCACATGCTGGCGTCTTTCTTCTTTGCAGATGTTTACTTCACGTATTGTCACAGGTACAGGCTTCTTATTTTCACAGGTGTCTTAGTTTTCACGAGTGATGGCTGATTCTCATAGGACATGCAGATTCTCATAGGACAGGCTGATCAAGTCAAAGTTCTGGTGTCTGTGAAGATTTCAGGCCTGCTTTTAGGTGTCACAATAACTTTTGCCTTTTCTCTAGTCTTCTGCTCACCTTTTGAATATCCCACTCTATCTTAAATCTGAGCATTTCACTCCCTTAAGAAGATAAGGAAGAACTTTTGATGAGGCATCCACAGATTTTCAGAGGGTGGAGGACTATTCTTCACAGCAGGGAAACTGGGAGGAATGAGTTTTAATACCTTTCCCCTCTTCAGTTTAACATCAACTTGGAGTTATATTTTCCATGTTTTGTATTTCTGTTTGCTTAGGTACATTGGATATGGATATCCAATTACTAAACTACCAGTAGTGGAACACAGATTGCATCCTTAACCTTCCACTTCGAATTTAGTATAGTGCATGTTTACTTGTTGATTTTTTTCTTTTAACAACAGCTAGGATTTAAAATACATTAATGTACTTAAAAATAAGCCATAAGATATGGTTATATATAATCTCCTGTAGCCCAAAAAATCAACTTCTCTTAGCAAAAGTTGTAATGGCCAATATTTCCTTTTCCTTTCTGTTTTTTTCTGCTTGTTTTTCATTACCTTTCTCCCCATGAATTGTGCAAATAAGCGAAAATACTCCTTTGAATGAAGTAGTTTTGATAATTTGGAAATACTACAAATTTGGAAATATTACAAATTATAATACCTAATACATGAAATTTTAGTTGTTGGATTTTTTTTAGTTTAGCATTGAACTATGTACAACTCAAATTCTTAAGCAGATTAATGGTTGAAGGACTTCATAAAGAAGACTGAATTCTAAAGTTCAAAGATATAACTAACTACTTTGCAAATTCTTGTTATAATTTAATAACTTGAAGTGTGGTCACTGTGGTGTACAAGGGTTCTGCTGCAGGCTATGAAATAAGCAGCTTATTTACAATTTACCAATTATCTTGTTAGTTCAGAATCAAGCAATTAAATTATTAATTACTTCAGTTAATTTCATTGGAATATCATACATAAAGAACATAAATCTATAATACAAGGAGTGAAAATCTATAATACAAGGAGTGATGAGATTAGAAACCATTATGAATTGATCAGACCTAATTTGTCTGTTTCAAATGCTCTTAGAATTCTTAAAAATGTATTCCTTTTCCTTAAGGGATATCTTACACCAATAGTTACATATACAGAGAGAAAGATCTGCTGCTTTTTGAGTTACAGGCTCTTGCAAAGTTGTCTTTTGAATGTACTTGTTTCATTTCACTCTGGGCTAAAGCATTAGAACTTCTGATTTGGATAGACATGGCAAATAAATTAAAAAAACTAAACCATCTGAGCTGAAGGCTTTTCTGAGGCTCAGTGAAAACTCAGCTTTTCCTGTACTTAGCTGTCCTGCTACTTCTACTTCTACTAGCTTGCTAAATAGTCACTATTATTTTAAATCCTAGCCAGAGGTAGAATTTCATTTCTGATATAAGCAGGAAGCAGAGTTCTAATGAAAGAGAGGCACCTTAGCAAGCTGCCTAAATCAAGGAAGAACCAAAATGGTGGGAATTATGTCTCATGGCAGATGGCTACAGGAGCTTCAGCTGCAGGCTGAAGATTGTAGGAACTATGATAGAAGGTTTGCAAAACGTGGTAATAACTTTATACCAGTGGCTGGAAAGGGTCCAGAAATTTGGAGAAGTCAGACAGAAAGTAAGAAAATTTTATCACTATGGCTGTATATAAGAATAGCACTAGTGGCATCAACTCTGCAGAGCAAGAACAAAACAAGAACAAAATATGCTCTGCTTACTTCCAGTGTAATAAAATTAATTTTTTTTCTCCTCATGAGATTCCAATATAGTTTAATCTAATTTTTCAGAAAGCATCTTCAGTTCCAAAGATATCTTTCTTTTGTACAAACATAGGATTGAAAGACAAGATGAGAGCTGTGAATGACTCCCAGCTGAAAGAGAAATGAAGAAAACAGGACTGTCATTGCATAAATATCTTTCCTTAAACAAGCTTTTTGAAATGGCACACATTTAAAATTCAGTTCAAGTCTGACCAAGGTCAAATACAGAACAAAATTCTTACATGGCAGCTATCCCAAGTAAATTTTTGCTGTTCAAATTTGCTGCAAATTTTGTAGAATTTCTTTACTTGAAAAACATTAAACTAATACAGTCTTTTGATCAGTATTGAAATTTGTATTTTAAATTTGGTTCTGCTGAATTCGAAAAGCACCTATACATGAATGCCAAAAAACAGACAAAAAGAGGACATGATTTAATATAGAAATAACATCTCTGGTGTAAAATTTTTGTCTCTTGAGCCAGGAAGTGGAACTTTGACACATGCATCAGTTAAAAACATTCATGGCCCATGTTATACCAGGTTCATGTTCAATCTTATGAGTTTCAAATGGCATGAAGGATGTTCTAGTACTGGAAGGAGGGGTTGCATGAATGAGATGCAATATATAGTATTTTTAAAATTTTGCTAGAAGTTGAAAATCACATGAATACATTTTGAGCAGCATTAAAACATTTTCTTCTAAGTTCTGAGAGATATAGAAGTGATCAAACTGGGGAAAGCACTGCCTAATAGTTTTAAAACTCTTAGCTGAAATCTAATGGTCATTTAACAGTTTCAGTGATGATTGATCCATCTCTTGCATAGTACAAATTTTTCCAAGAAAACTCATTAAAAAATACTACAAAACCAAAACCCTATATACACAAGAGTACAGTTGGGGACAATGTTCTTCTGTAGTAATTTTATTGTAATTTAGAAGGCTATTACACAGAAATATGGGCATTACAAGGGAAGATATTACACAGAAATTGAATATATGTGATGCATTTTAAAAAACTTTTGGGTTTTTTTCCCTTGTTTCTTTTCTCTTGTGACAAAAATTCAAGAATTGAGCTTCTGGAAGAAGAGGTAGAAAGACATTTGATGAGAAAGAACGATATAAAGCTATTTTAAACGCTTTAAATTATTTTTAAAATAAATAATTGAAGCCAGCAAAACTATCAAAACTCTTCTGAGTTTTCAAACCCCCCCCCCCCAATAAGACAATTTTTTTGCCAAAAATTTGATAGTTTTCCAACTAGTTTCCCAGGGAATTATAAAGCAACAAAAAACCAACCAACTAACAAACAAAACCACCAAAAAAACCCCAAACACCCAAAAATCAAACAGATGAAAAATGTTTCTTCTTCCCTTGACTCTTCCAGCACAGAATCCAGATATGCAATTTAATACAGAATTCAGATTTCTGTTTACTTTCTTAGTAATGTATTAAAAGGTTTCCTTCATCTAATTCTCTTCAAACTTTTCCTTTATGTGATGCTTTTTATTAGTGTGGTCTATTTTTTTCTTTTTCGCTAGCTCATTTTTAAAGGTAAATGTTATTGCTTTAGAGTAAATTACTATCAAACTCATCACATTTGAAGCAGGAAACTGAACTCCAATAGGAGTCTCAGAGGAGTGAAAAGGCCTTGCTGGTATGTACATCCATTAAGTAGCTCTGCTTGCCAAGTCCACGTACATTAGCTACTTTTGTGAGTTTAACAAATTTCATCTGAGCTTTCATTCTGCTGACCTAATTTAACAAGAAGGAAATTCAATAACAACCCCTAATATTGAAGCATTATTTCCCAAGAGGCATTTAACAACACTTCTACATCAAATAATAATGTGTGGATAATGGAATACATATAGTGATGGCAACAAGAAAGTGAAAAAAAAAACCCTCTCCCTCCTCCTTCCAGACCCACACTAAAAGAGAGAGTGAGAGAAGAAAATTCTGTATACCCTGTTCAAAAAAACCCAGTAGTTTTCCAAATTTTAGGGAAACAGAGAGAGAATTTCTTAGGGTCTTTGAGAAGAAATATTTTTAATTATCTTAGGATAAATCTTAGCCCTCATCTCTCACTCAGGATACCTTTGTCTCAAAAGAACACGAGTATGAGTTGTGATAAATAATTTCCAAGGTGAAGGACCACTTCTCCAGTTTGTACATGCTGATATATTTTAGCACATGCAGCATATTCAGCATTAGTAGCTTATACTAGAACAGATTATTTTGTGTTTAATCAAAGTTCACAAATGAAGTAAATGTCAAAATTTTAGGAGAAAGGGAAAAGAGATAAATGAAACAATACATAATTTCATGTTTGTTTAGACCGATGGAAATGGGTATCTGTGAGTTACTAAGAACAGAGTTGGGGCCAAAATCCTTTCTAGCAGTGGTTTGAATAGTTGTTTCCTCTCCCTCCCAAATGCTGGGAGAGAGGACAAAATGTTCTCCTTAGTGAATATGAATTGAAGACAATAACTGATTCCTAAAAAGAATCATGCCTACACAGAGACACGCAATTTTTAAACTGTGTCACTATATTTCATAGTGTGCCCACTTTAAAAATCCTGACATTTTATTATAAGCTCTTTTAGTCAACACAGGCTTACTGGAAATAGTTTGAGTAACACATATCAAATTGAAATAACACAATATCAAACTGAAGTACAGGAAGAATTTCTGAAATTTTACATAGCTCTTCTCTGAAAAATAAAAATATTTAAGATGATAGTGAAATATAGTATAAAGTTGTTGAAAGAATAGCACATTACTTACCTATTAAAATCAGTAAAGAGGAGAAAAAACAACCTAAGCTTATTACTACTTGTGTTTTTTGTCTCACGTGGAGGAATATTCAAGGAAATGGAACAGCCATCTATGTTTTTATGGGTGTGCTAGGAAGAACAGCAAAACCCTCCTGATTAAAGTTTGCAGAAACTATACCCTATTAAGATGACAAATCAAAGATTTTTATCATTTACTAGAGGAAGCAATTACCAAATGGTCTCACTAACAAAAACTGCTATTCTTTAAATGCTGATATAGAAGTAAAGTGAACTTGACTAGATTTCTCTTGCTGAAATAACGTCTCACGGTTCTGTTAGATTAAGGAAGAAATAAAATGAAGCACAGCAAAAAGTGGAGACAAAAAAAGGTGAGCTGGGAGAGTCTTGCCTTCTTCCTGTGATATCATTTCCCACAATAAGATTGAATTCAATATTTCAGTATACTTGGAAAACAGGCCTTCATTTTTTTAAAAATGTTTCCTGCAGCTTAAGGTTAAGCTTAAATCACTCCATACTGCAAGAACTTTTTCTGTTTCAAAGTTTGCTTCTTGTCATGTTGAAGTTCTTCTCATGCATATGATATTCCCTTTTACCATTTAAAATACCTTGGAGATCTGGTGTTTTACCATTTGTAATTTCTAAAACTACTTTATGTTAGAGTTTAGTCTCTTGATACTAAGATTAATAAAACACTGGGATTCTTGTAAATGAAATTGGGTGGAAAAAAATTGAAGCAAAGGCAGCAGTATTTAATGTGTAAGTTTCAGCAACATCAATCCTACAGTCTAAATAAAGAACATTCTTAGAAAATTCTAAATTGAAATTTTTTAATGGTGTTCTTATTTTTTTCTAAGGAAGTATCCTTACAGCAGTTACCTAATATATTCAGTGTTCTCCCAATAGGGATAACCTTTATATTTCCTTATATTTCAGGTGGCTTTTCTATGTCATTATGTTTTGTATATGAATGGTACAGTAGCACTGATGTTGGAAATTAGGGAGTGAATGTGTGTCAAATTACATTGTCTCTTCTCTGTTTTCTTTCAGGATTTGCTTACTGTACACAGTTCAGAGATGAGCTGCTGGAAACGGCTTGGCTGCATTAGAAACTAGATACATAAAAAACAAGCCAAGAAAAACAAAACTTTACACTCCACTGCTGACTGGCTTGAAGAACATCAGCAGTGGAGAATTATGACAATACAGCAAGTCCTATTACTTCTGCTGCTCTGGATGTGGCTGCCACATCCCTGCCATACAGAAATGCTCTTCAGAAGGACTCCTGATTTCAGACCCAAAAGCTTTGGAGGACGTGCTTTAGGGAATGATGGGAAAGCCATTCACCGCCAGAAGCGAGGCTGGATGTGGAATCAGTTTTTTCTTTTAGAGGAATATACAGGATCTGATTATCAGTATGTGGGCAAGGTAGGCTTCTTACAAGGTTTTTTATGTAATTTTCAAGTGCTCTTATCTTTCTACAGAGTATTACTTTCTGTATTTTGTTCTAATGTGTAAGAAGAAGATTTCCAAGAAACAGATATACTTTTTCTCCTACTAGAATCACTAGCTTAGTGTTACTAGTTAGAGCTACTGAGAAATACTCAAAGGAAACTAATGAAAATATTTTTGACAGATTTTTTTGTTTCAGCACATCATACCTACCAGAAGCCTACTCAATATGCCTTCATTATCAAAGCATGCTATTCTATAAATCATTATAAAATAATTTTCCGACTCTGAATATTTCAGGTTTCATACAAGACATGGAATTCTTTTTCTATGCCCATGTTTGAGGAATTCAACCTATTTTGAAGAAAAAATACTGTTCCTCTTTACCTCTCCCTGAAAACTCAATTAACTGCAGGGAGCAAGGTTCGTTTTGAAGCTATGTGATAGAAATCACATGGTTAGGAAGTAAACTTCAATGGAAGGCAGCAGAATGATACATGTGACTGGGTGGCTTACTAGAGGAAGACATAAATAACACTGGAAATGTCCTTTAAATTATTTTCTGTTGAAGTTTATGTTTTCTCATTTAATTAATTGAAAAACATGTACAATAATTTCACGTGTCTAAGGCGCACCTTTTTGACTGAAGTTTTGACCCGAACCCGTAAGTGCGCCTTATAGGCAGGTGCACCTTATATGTGGACAAAGTTCAGAAAGTTGCCAACCAGGAAGTGCAAGCCGGCAGCAGCCCTGAGCCGAGCCAAGCTGAGCCCGCATGGCCCCAAGTAGGGCCGGGGCTGCCCCCCACAGCAGCCCCGGGGGGGCCCAGGGTGGGGCCCTGGGGGCCTCGGGGGCTGGGGGGCCACAGTGCCGTGGGGATGGGGGGGCCCCGGCGCTGGGGGGATCGAAGGGGCCGTGGGCCCTGGGGGCCAGGAGCAGGGCCAGGGCCCTCAGCAGGTGGGGGCGCCTGGGGCTGCATTTAAAAGCTGCCTCATACTGTGAAACTGCAAATTGAGCACCTGACAGTATTCTGTTACTAATTGGTTACTTTGTTGCACGGAGATTCTCCCTAAAAAAAAAAAAGAAAGTACGCCTTATAGGCTGGTGCGCCTTATATGTGGACAAAATCTGTGTACTTCCCGGCTACCCGGAAGCGCGCCTTATACCCCTGTGCGCCTTATAGATTTGAAATTACTGTAATGTATAATGCCACAATAATTTTCAAACAGGTACAAGATGTTAATTTAAAATGGTGATTTTCTTGAAAATTAAACTTAGTGTCTGCAGAAATGGGTACAATTTAGCACCAATGGTTGATTCTAAACAAAAAAAATTCTGTTTTCTATAAATCAAATTTTCAGTATTTATGTGGTATTTAACCTGAAAAATACCACAGTGAAATACTGACTTTTTGAAAATCATGGAATCACAGAGCAGTGAAGATTGTAAGGCAGATTTGGAAAGGATCTAGTCCAAACCCCATGCTCAAAGCAGGGTAAGCTTGATCTTTCTCAGGACTATGTCCTGTCAGATTTTAAATAACTCCATAGGTAGAGACTACACAGTCTCACTGCACAAACTATTTACGTGTTTGATCACCCACTCAGTAAAAGATTTGTTCCATATTTAAAGGAAATTTCTTGTGTATCACATTGTGCCTATTGTTTCAGTCACTGAAAAGAAACTGGGCCTGTCTCCCTCACTTCTTCTCAGCAACTATTTATATACATTAATAAGATCTGTACTGAGCCTTCTCTTCTCTGGGATGAACAATCTCAGCTCTCTCAGTATCTCCTCATATGAAAAATGCCCTAATTCCCTGTTTAACTTTCTGGCTATTTACTGGACTCCCTCCAGTAGTTCTGTACCCCTCTTCGCATGACGAGCCTGGACCTTGATAGAGAAGTACAGAATTATCTCACCAAGGCAGAGGAGAGAGGAATGATCATCTCTCTTGATTACCAGGTGATGATCTTCCAAGTGGAGTCCAGGGTGCTGGTGACCTTTGCTGCAGGGGCACATTTGTGGCTCCTGGTCAGCTTGCTGCTCAAAAGGACCCAAGGTCACTCTGCAAAACTGCTATCCAGCCAGTTGGGCCCCAGCATGAACTGGTGTATAGAAGTATTCTATTATAAAACATTTCTTGGAAGAATTAAGGACACTGGAGGATTTGTGAAAGGAAATGCTTATTAAAACTTATGGAATTTAAAAACAAAGTAAAAATTTAAGAGTGCAGGCTTAGAAATGAATAAGACATTTTTTATTTGTAGCTATGAGTCTGTAATATTAGCACTATAATTTAAATAATACAGCCATTTCCAAAGCATATTGAGTCATGTAAATTGTCCCTGTATTTATTTCCTACAGTTCTCAAGTGTGAAGTCATGACTCCCAAGTGTTCTGAAGCAAGTAAGCCAGTTCCTCAGTCTGAGTCAGGTTGATAGCTTATGAAAATTTGCCATGGCCACAAAATAAGAAGGGTCACTGTATCAAAATACTATACTGTATTGAAAGTATATTGCTTACAACAATCCTAGGAAATAGATAGCTTTCCAGGCCACCCAGAACTTCATATTATTTAAGAACGTTCAGAAACATTCTGATTATTTTTTTCCAATTGTATTATTTTTTAGTATTTATGATTTCAAATCATGAAGTGGGAGTGGTGTTAACTTAAAAACTTTCTTCCAGTCATAAATAAGTGAAGGAAGACTTTTTAGGGAGGAAAGGGTTAACATTTTTTAGCCTAACTTACCTGCATTGGAAAAGGGGAACTGTTGATAAATATTGAACTACCCTGGCTGAGAGAAAATAAGTGTTTGCAAATGTGAGGTTAAAGTAAAGATAAGTAAAATGACAGCTTAAAGACCAGCACTGAAAAAATTTGATGATCAGTTAAGACAGCCCTTTCATCTAGTTTGCTCTGCTTAGAATAATAGAGTTGTTAATTTGAGAAAGCAAGCTTAAAATTAAACAGTATATAAAATTGCCCTTAGCAATTTTCTGACAAGCTTGGAAAACGGGTAGAAAACACATAAAATGAAGAGTATCATAGATGTTATTTGTACAGGGAGAGTTTTACACAAAGGAAGCTAATGGAAAGAGATATAATTTTACATGGAATAAAAATATGATTGTTACATTAATTAATGATTTAGTCTGATAGTCCAAAATCTAAAGTTATCAGGTAAAGAAATAATTACTGATTAAATTTTTTCTGCATAAACTTTATCATATGTATGTCCTTTCCCTTTTTTGCCCTTGCCTTTCCAATGGCCATCTCAGTTCTGTATCCAAAACATTTCTAGATATTTCCTTTTACCTGATTTTATCCAGAGACAAAATTATTTCGATAGGTGGGTGGCGTAAAATACCACTTTCCTGTTAATTTCTCTGCAATGAGTTTGGAGGTGGTGTTTGGAAATTTTGGGAGATAAGAGCAGAAATTAGAGCTCAATGATTCATGGCCAAGAACCAAGAGAATTTTTTTGCAAGGCCAGTGGAAGAATCAACAGAGCTTCCAAAGCTGATTCATCTGGGTTTATGCTTTAAATCTTTTGCTTTCTGATCTCATGACTGATACAATTTTTCTGGTTTGTTAACCTGCATCTAAACATCTGTCAGGGAAACTTAATAACTGGAAACTTAATAAATTAATATCGCAATACTCATGAAAGCAGTGTCTACAATTCACAATGCAATTTATGCACTCATTTATTCACTGATTATGTCATCTTGAGAATGTTCAACTAGAAAATATGATGGAAAAGGGGTTCAATAAATTAATGAGATACATAATCTCGTAGGAACTGAAGCATTCCTTCTTTAAGTCAACTCTCTGTGTGAAATGGTGGCAGAGTACATGCTGACTGGTTATAGATATTCCCAGGTTTCTTTAGATCAGCATTCATTATTAGCACAAGAAAGAAGACGGTCATGCTTTCCTTCATGTAATATACAGCATCCTTAGAACAGAAATCAAAGTTATATAAGTGATTTTTGTATATTCAGAACCTCAAATAATAATTCTAACTATATTGCTACTAAAGGTTGAAGTAATAAAAAAGACCCATATCAAAAACCAAACCAACATATGCATATATATGGTACAATTTGCCTTTGATATACCTCTGCAAAAATACACTAAGAGAAAATCTGAGTAAAAGTGGTCCTCCCAGTTTCAGCTAAACAATGCAGGAATGTTCTAAAAGAAGTGTAAATCTCATGTCAGAAAACTCTATTAATATTATGGAAAATTGATTTATAATTTTTATTAATTTTCTTAGTATACAGTTTCAAGGTCCACTTATTATTTTTCAAATAAAGTGCTGAAATTATAAAATATTATACATTTTCAAACCTGTTCTGAAAAACCTCGATTTATTTTTTGAGTATATCCAGGGAAAAAAAAATCTTTTCAATCTAAACTTTATTTTCTAGTAATTGTCACTTAAAGGAAGCACTACTCTGTACCAACAATAAATTTACAAATAAAATCTTTATTCACGTTAAAATTCAGCTCCCCTCTTACTCTCTCAACAGATCCTATCAGTTGTTTAGTTTTGCAGATATTTTCCCAACTTAGCTTTCTGAGATAGATACTGACTTTTTCTGGCAATTTCCATTACAGCAGTTTTATTGCATAAAGGATCAACTGGCACAAATATTTCAGCACTTTGAGAGACTTTGAGACACTGCAGTGTTTTTTAGTCTCTCAAGGGATAATTTATCATGTATTTGCACATAAATGTATATAACATTTCTGTGTGTCATATTAGAATTGTTACCAGGAAGGATTATCCTGGCATATCACATACTTGTAAGTGTAGTCGTAATCTTTGATGGTGTAAAGAGCAGAACATGCCAACCTCACTTAGTTCCTTTCACTTCGAGAGTCCCAATACAGAGATGATTCTGAGGCAAAGACTTAGCAATCTGTCCATGCATGACACATTCTCAAGAGCAGCAGTTACAGTTTTAGTAATTGTCTGTTGACACTGTGGATGATGTACCATGTAACAGTCATTAAGATGTAAGGCAGTGAAGCCTCAGATGTCGCTTATATTTTTTTTTTCTGATGGATCAACTACCAAAAGCACTGGTTTTGGAGAGGATAGTAGAAAATAGCATGTTTTGATTTCAAAGGATTCCTCATCAGGTGTGACACATACAATAAGAGGTCCCAAGGAAGCAATGCTATTGAAGTGGTAAGATGAAGACTTACCAAATCCTTTAAAAAAAATCTCTGCATTTTGTTTTCTGAAGAGTGTTTCTTCCATAGTTCTTTCTTTTTTAAAGACCTTTGCTGCTATGAGAGACTAAAGAGTAGGGTTTTGAATTGCAATTGCTAATGTGCAGACTTAATATTTGATGTGAAGATCTGACTGAGAGGTACAAAATGCCTTTCCTTTCAGGTGACAGTAATCAGCTCTGTGGCACTGAAGTTCTGTAGAGGTTGAATTTTCAGCTAGAGCAGATTCTCATGACAGAGATCAATAAAAAAAGGATGGAAAGGGATGGAAGATACTCTGCAAACTGAATAAATGAATAGTGATCTGTCAAGGTGAAAGAGGACAGCTAGTCCTTTAACAGTTTCCATGTGAGGTGTTTTTGGGCTAACTGTACCTGAAGCAAGCCCCAAGTTATTCACAGCTGTTTATCTTAAAAAACCTTATCTTATTGAAAATACTGCACTGTGATGGAATTGACATTTGAGACATAATGGCATTTAGAAATTTATTTCCTTCTCAGCAAGACTTAAAACACAGACTGAGAAGAGGGTTATTTAAGGCACCAATTCATTTCAAGCATACGAAAGATTGCTTTTGAGGGTACATATGTGGCCTCCTAGATATTTAAGAACAGATCAACAGTGTCAGAGTAAAATATTGTTTTCCCATAATATCAGAGTCATCAAAAGCTTCCTATGGGTTTGTCCTGGAGGCTGATTGATTTTCAGTGAGTGCTGAGAAAGATTCATTCTCAAAGTCTATCGGGACTCAGCTTAGTAGAAGTTTATGATTATAACTGCTCAGATTCATCACTTAGTCTAAATTGTTAAGGGTTGATATTTTCTGTTGGCAAAAGGACTATTCCTTTGGAAACTTCAGTGTATGCCGGAGGCTCTGATTTCTTGCTGCAGGAAACAGCAGCAGAAGGTACTGGTGACAAAGAGCTAACCAGGCTGAACACTAAGGTTTTATTCTCATAAATAATGAAGCTACTCTTCTGGATGTATCCCTACAAGACACTGAGATTTGCTGGATGACACAGAATGGAATTGACAGTTGTTGAAGAATGCAAATTATTTGTAGTGTTCACAAGTCTTTTAGCGATGACCAAAAGGGCCACAGTTGTGTGCCTGAATTTGAAGCCAGATATATTTGTTCAAAGGCTGTGGTTTCGCAGCCTTGGACAGATATCTCTGTGTGTAAGCTTCTTTAAAGTGTTGTCTGCTCAGAAGGAAAGAGAGGTTAAGTCACTTGAGTAAGGCATACTGAGGGCATATTTAACCCAACTGCTTAAGGAGATGATTCCCAGTGTCCAGATTATCTGATTATATTTTTGCTCAAATGTGCCCCACACTTTAAATTAAAGACCTAAGTGAACACTCCCAGTTGCCTCTTAAGACTGGTAAAATTTTGAAAAGTGTGAGGAAGCACAGAGAGCTACAATGAAACTCCAGTGTTTCAGAGTGAAATAGTACTGGAACGGATTATTGCCATTTTAGACTTATTTTCATGTGTGCAGACCAAATCCAGCAGGGCTGAAACTGGATGTTCCAAAGCAATTTTTCCCTTTTGGGGGATTCCAGTGTCAGTATTTGTTCTCTCAGTGAGAAATACTGGATGTGTTGAATGGCTCTCTGCATCAAATTTGTCCTTAAAATCTAACATCCAGATTAATTGGAGTGTTCTTTTTTCTAAAATGGTAAATAGGTCAATAGGCACAGCTAACATCTCAAGAGCCATGTTTCAAAAAACCTGTGTGGGGCAGAAGTATTGGAGGGGAGGATGTATGGAACTGGTACAGCCCCAGTACTGCCCCGGTACTGCCCCAGTACTGACCTGGTACTGCCCTGGTACTGCCCTGGCTGCTCCACCCCCGGCCAAGCCCCCAGTGCTGCCACTGCCCAGGCACCTGTTCTATATATGATAGCATGCTTGGCTCACGTATATTAAAACAGCTTTTTTATTATTTCATTGTCCATGTCTCAATAGTTCTCAGTATTGTAGAATTGCATTCTATATTCATACTTAATCTGCTATGAGTACTTCATAAATGCCACTTTCAAAACAACGTGGGGTTTCACTTCATGTATTTCCAAGTCCGTCCATCTAATTGCTTTCAAGTGCTTTACCCTTATGCAAATACTTTGCAAGTCTACTCATAAACTAATGCAAATATGAGTAGGGGCAAGTAGCTGAATATTGTTTCCTCCTCTTCTATTAAGTAAATGAAGCTACACGTCTAATGGTATTGAGTGCTTCGAGGTAGCATAGTAAATGCAAAACATTTATGAATCATAGAATGTATGAATCATAGAACCACAGAATCTCCTGAGCTGGAAAGATCCTTCAAGGATTGAATTCAACTCCTGGCCCTGCACAGAACCCCAAGAATCATACTATGTCCCTGAGAGCACTGTGTAGTGATTCTTGAATTCTGGCACACTAGCTTTACCTAAATAATTTAATGGAAACTATCTATTGTGTTGATGCAAGAGTGGATAATGTTATTTGACTTCTCCATTTTTCTTTTGCACATACTTGAGTCCAAGCCATTTATCCATTTGATGAGAAGCGGTAAATGAGACTGAGGGGTCAATACTGTTCTGCTAGTCATGGAGATAGGTTTCCTGCCACTGCTTTTCTCAGTATCTGAGAAAAATATTTTTAAATGGTAGCTTTTAATTATTTTTTTTCTAGTAATCCCCCTAGCAGTAGTCTGCCATTTTGAAAACAATTTCTAAAATAGATAATTCTTGTCGACAAAATGAAATTACATCTATGAGTTGTCAGGAATATTTAGAAGGAAGATAGTCTAAAATAAGGACATACTTCCAGCAGGTGTAAAATCACCAATAGGATACATTTTGCTGCCTTCATGAAGAACAGCTATAGCTCTCCTGGGTTTTTTTCATTTCAAGTTTGTATCTGATTATGCATTGTACTTAAAACAACATCATGCTTTAAAATAGTATAAGAAACTGGGAAATAGTATAATCTGAACTCTCCAGTTCCTTTCAGTTCAATTTATCTTTTGGTTTTAAAATTCTATCTGCTTGTCACAAAAAAATAGTCCAAGAGAGAAAGAACAGATAAAACTGAAGTGATTTATATTCAAAGCCACAACTCAAGATCAGTAGAGTCTGCTTCATCACAGTACATTCATTCACTCAAGGAATTAAAAAACATAATATGAAAGAAAGCTTTATAAATGTTTGACCTATACCTTATTTGAAATTATAAATGTGTAAATAGCCAATAGTTGCAGCAGTAATTCAAAGGCTGCTTCTCCTTAGGGGCTTTTTTTTTCCTTCTCTTGTTTTTTTTTTTTTTTTTTTTAATTTTATTAAATCAGATGCAGATGACCTTTTACATGTCCTGTACACACAGATAGCAAGGAATGTCTGGGAGTAATACTGTGGAAAAATTGGTGACTTGCAACAAAATACCCATGAGGGAAAGAGTTCTAAGAAGTCAAAAGTTGATGTTTACCCTTTTAAAATGTCTTCCTGCTGAAAGGTTTCCCTCATATTTATAAGAGTGTTTTTGTCTTTGAAGATAATTAAAAATAAACTGAAGCAAAAATACTGTGATGGTAAGTTCTTCCAAAGTCTCTAATACCTATTGTTTTGAGGCAGTGTCTGAAGTCCCTGATGACGGAATAAACAAACATCATTGTCCAACTCATCAGTGTTACTTTCTCATCAATTATTTCTGTTTCCTTTGTTTTTTCAATAGCTATTTACTGTAGAGCATTAAAGCACCACTGAGGGAAAAAAATTCCTTTAATATTATAATATATTGGTCTTTAGGGATTTTAAATATATAACCCTAGATGAGTTCCTCATCTCTTCAAGCCTGAGAATAGAAGTTGTCTTGGTTTTGTTTCAAAGATTGAATTCACAGACCATCCAAACACTTGAAAGGCAGGTACAAAGGTACCTTACACATATGAACACATTGCAGAGCTTAGAAAATTATTAGTGAATAGTTAGGAGGCTTGGTATACTAAAAAGGCATGCATGAACAGATTTATGTGAAGAGCTAAATGAAAAATATGTGTTGAACAAAGAAAGATAATGTTCTGGGATATACACAGTGTTGTAGTTTTTAAAACTAAGAAGTTGCAAAGAATCGTATATGCACTGTATACTCAGATGGCTGGGCATCCAAAATCTGAAAAAAGATTCTTCATATTTGCAAGAGCATCTAGCAGCTGAAGAAAACCTTGGTGCACAACAGCAATTCTGTCCATCTCTTCTGTTCCCCTTACCAAGGTTGCAGAAAAGCCTTGCTTCTTCATATTGACTGTGCCTTCCTTCTGTTTTGCCTTCCTTCTGTTTCCTATATCTGTGGTCTACAGTCCTGTTATGCTGTCTGGATTTAGAATTATTGTCTTACACACAATGCAGACCTATACCAAATAAATTGTTCTGGTGACATTTTTATTTAGGCAGTAGTGTAGATGCTCTTCCTGCCTCTGAAATTGTATTTCTTCAGACATGCCTTTCCTTTCAGCTTGTCTAAACATTGTATCTCAAAGCAGTTGTGAGAGAAAGACATCAGCAAATTAACTTACTCTTGGTGTAAAGTTAGGAGTAATTATACCTTCCTTCACTGCTGATGTTTTGGTGATCTGAGGGTTTTTTTAGGTTGTGGTTGGGACAATTTTTTGTTGTTGAGAATATTTGTCCTTTCTTAATAATTCTCAAGCAAATGACATTTATTAACACAACATAAACAGAGGTTGGACACCATGATTTGGAATACTTCTGGGTGAAACTGGTGTCAAAAAAACCCCACAAACAAACAAAAATGCCACAAAATAACCTACTTTGTAAAAAACTTTGGAAGACTGCATGGGACATTAGAGATAATCATAGGGGATACTAAGTCTCTTCCACACTCAAGAACAGCTGAGAACAGAAGCAACTACTCTTTCCAACCATTTGGTTTTAGAAACTCGTTCAAGTTATAAAAATGCTCTTCCTGGTTTTGTTCCTAAAATGTTTTAATAGTTTTCTTAGTAAGTATATATAATTTAGAAACACTATATAGGCATTAATAGAATAAATAGAATAAGTAGCAATATAGATTTCTTCTTTCTATATTAAGAAATCTATGTTCTAATGACAGAATTTGTGTATCCATTTTTATATATGACATTTGCTGTGAAGTGTGCATGAATTCAGATTTCTGAGTCTTCATACTGATGATTGTAAATTCCATTATAAATGGTATCTTTAGGAATTAGAAATTTTTAAGAAATAGTATTTTAGAGTGAATATAAAAATTAACAACTATTACTACCTAGGCATTCTTGGATAGAAATTATCTTTTTTTAGTACTAAATTATTAAAATTACATTGATATTTTAAGTTTTGGCAGTGAGAAGATTGAGTAATGCAATTCTGTGAGAGATGAAGTAAATGGGGAGAGAAAAAGAGGGTTCTATTTTTTAATTTTTGTTTTAACAAGTAGGAATTTAAATAAATATCATGGAAGTCCATTTTGAGAAAGGAAACCAGAAAGATAGATAGGGTAAGGCAGTATTTCAAGCCATGTTACTAAAATTAAAAAAAAAAAGTTTTAATGAAGTGAAATTACTTGTAAAAAGTGAAATTAATGTAGGAAGTAGAACATACAAGCTTCAGGAGAGGCCACTTGGATAGAGCCATACAGCAAATAAATGCATCTATGAGGAGGCAAAGAAACCCATAATTTTTGTTAATAAATATATATTTATTTATGTAAATCTTTTACAGAACACTCCATTCCTCTTGTGCATTTAAATGTGACTGTCCCTTGTAAGAACTACTGTACAGGTAGAAATACCTCTAGCAATCAGCAGAATTTCTTGAATCATTCAAAAAGGATAATGAGACTGCTATATAAATAATACAGTTGGAATAAGAGGAAACTGCTTAATTATCTATTTAGTTAGGTCAGGTTATGTGACAGACCATTCTCTATGTGTCAGGAGTAGCACATTGTCTACTAAAAGCCAAGTAAAATAAATGGACTAGCTGGAGGATTGCTGATGGCTGTGACAGTGGAAAGAGCTGCACAGGATTAAAGTCTTGATTAATCATTTAAGAGTAATGGAAGAGATTTCAGTAACACTAATGTATTTCCTAAGAAAGGATAATGATATGCTGTAGAAAACAAAGTCATTAAAGGAATAAGGAATACTATTTCACGTGTTATGTAAAAGGCTGTGTATCATAAAAGAGAATTAAGAAGTTTTCTAGAGATAGTTTAGAATTTTTTTAAATTTTGAAAGAAGAAAGTAAGACAAAGAATACACAAGGCAAGAGCTAAACATTCATGGAAATGAACTACAGTAATTTCATGAATATAAGGCGCACCAGAGTATAAGGCACACATCCAGGTGTTGGCAAATTTCTGTTTTTTGTCATATATAAGGCGCACCAGAGTATAAGGCACATTTTTTTTTTGCAGGGAGCACCTGTGCGCAACAAAGTAACCAATTAGTAACAATCACGCCAGCCATGCTGTCTTGGGTTACAATACAGGATGTGATCAAAGTATCTATTCTATCACCACCTGTTGTGACCAGGTGGGGCGGTGATCTTTATCTCCGTGGGAGATACTCTGCTAATGGGCCATCCATTGAAACCAGTAGAGTATTGTTTTTATCTTTGCGACCCCCATCCTTCCTCTAAGGAGTTATCTTCTGATAATGGCCCAATAAGTCCCACTGTGTGACTATTAAAATTACTTCATCCCATTGAGAGTTGCTCCAGCCAGGGGAGAGAGCCCAGACTTTTCTACCTAGATAAAAACTGAAATTCTAGGACACCAAGTCACCCTCTTTTCCCTGGACTCCAGAGGAAAACCAGGCTTTTTTCCCATATCATCACTGGATCGTTGGAAGGAAGCTGCACCTTTCTACAAGACCACTGCTTCAGCTGAACCCATCTGTCACTGCAGGAGGACTGTAGCCACCATTTAATGGGACTGCTACCAACACCCTGACTGATGGGTGTCACCCTGATGGGGTGTCAGGTTGTACTCTGACTTTGTGTCTTAGTTTGGAGGACAGGTGTCTGCTAAGAAAGGCAGGAGCCTCTCTTTGAAATGGAGAATGTAAACACCCTCTTTCTAAATTATTATAATTTTGAAATCAAGTTTGCTCTCAGGCAAAGATATAGGAATTAGGAATAACAGTTCTTTACCAGAGAAATTAAAATAGAAATACAGTACTACAAAGAAACAAGCTCCAAACCTTGACAAAGTCAGAGTTCAACCTGACATCCCATCAATCAGGGTGTTGGTAGCAGTTTGATTAAATAGTGGCTGCAGTCTTCTTGCAGTGGCAGATGTGGTTTAGTTGAAGCAGTGGTCTTGTAGAAGGTGCAGTCTCCTTCCAGAGGTCTGGTAGCGATGTGGAGAAATCTCATTTTTTTCTAGAGTCCAGTAGACAAAGGGCTACTCAGTGTCCTAGAATTTCAGTCTTTATCTAGGTGAGAAAGACTTGGCTCTCCCCCCTGGCTGGAGCAACTCTCAATGGGATGAAGTAATTTTAATAGTCATACAGTGGGACTCAATGGGCCATTAGCAGAAGATAACTCCCTGGAGGAAAGATGGGGGCTGCAAAGATAAAGAACAATGCCTTACTAGTTTTAATAGATGGCCCATTAGCAGAGTATCTCCCACAGAGATAAAGATCACCACCCTACCTAGTCACAACAGGTAGTGATACAATAGATACTTTGATCACATCCTGTATTCTAACCCAAGACACTTTGTTTCTTTGTAGTACTGTATTTCTATCTTAATTTTCCTAGTAAAGAACTGGTATTCCTAATTCCCATATCTTTGCCTGAGAGCCCCTTAATTTCAAAATTATAATAATTTGGAGGGAGGGGGTTTTACATTCTTCATTTCAAAGAGAGGCTCCTGCCTTTCTTAGCAGACCTCTGTCCTCCAAACCAGGACATGTGCTGAGCCCTGCCGAGCCCCACAGCCCCGTGCCAGCCATGCCCCGCCCCTGCCAAGCTCCA
>VRYO01001463.1:78099852-78111302 GCA_009812075.1 Sialia sialis | reverse complement strand
CCCCCCCCCCCCCCCACCCCAATCCCGCTGAGCTCCGCAGCCCCAGACAGTTTGGCTCTCAGCTTGCCCTTCCGGGTTGGCAAATTTCCAAACTTTGTCCATATGTAAGGCATTCCAGAGTATAAGGCGCATTTCCAGGTTCAGACAAACATTTTAGTCAAAAGGTATGCGTGAAATTACTTTAACTCTGGGGGGAAATAAAGAATGTAAAGGATTTCTTTTGTTCTATAGACAAAAAATAAAACCACATAAAAAAATGAAACACCAGCAGCATAAATAATATAGTATACCTTATTTGTAATTAGGAAAAGGGAGATTAAGTAAAAGGTGTTTTGATGTTGTACAAATGTCAGAAAATATCACAGAAGCTTTATGGAAATACTGGCTTGGCCTATCAGCTGATTACCAGAGTTCGCATAAGTTAGAAATAATTTTTCATCAGTGGTGTAGTTCACAGAACACATTTTTTGAAATCAGCACTGGATAATAATGGATAATAATGGATAATAATTATTATGAAATACAGTTCTTAATTTGCATCACTCAAGATCAGGATGGGCTTTTTTTGTCCCCAGTGAAAGTATTTGAGGAATAGAATTCACTGGGGCAGTCTTTTTGTGTACACCATAACATGAAATCCTCTGTATAATTTGTGCCAAGATTTCTATCCAAATCTGGTTATTTTGATATTTTTTGCTGTGATAGTGAAATAAAATATGCTGCTTTGGTAGGAATATTTTAAATTGTAATTATAGGTATATACACAGTATTAATAGAAACTGATAAAATTCAATTAAATTTCATCATGTGATTGTAATTCCCTATGTAATTTAGTTGCCCAGGAGGTGAGTACAAGGCACCATTGTGGATAAATCCCCAAACTGGCTCCCGAAACTTGTCATTCCACTCTTAAAAGCCTGTGTAGTAAAGCATAAGGTATGGGTAATAAAAACAATAAGTTAAAGATCTGCATACAGCTGCAGTACTCTGATTTTATTGGGATTATGGATATTTGGTGGAATGACTTCCTTGACTGAAGTGCTTCAATTGAGGGATACAGACTCTCTAGAAAGGATGGGAAGGGAAGACAAAGAGAAGAAGTTACTCTTTATGTGAGAGACCAGCTAGAATACATGGAGCTCTGCTTGGGGATGGGAGAGGAGCCAATGGGGAGTTTATGGATTATGATTAAAGGGAGGACAAGCAGAGATGACATAATAAAGGGTGCTTGCTATAGGACTTGACCAAGAAGAAGTGGATGAAGCTCTCTAGAGACAGACAGAAGTGCCCTCATATCCACAGCAGGCCAAGAGAGAGAAGATCCTTCCTCTCTGCTCAGCACTGGCAAAGCCATGCCTGGAGTGCCATGTCCAGTTCTAGACATCCCAGCACAAGACACACTGGAGAGCGCACAGCAAAGAATGCTTAAGGCACTGAAGCCTCTCACACATGAGGAAAGGCTGAGAGAGCTGCAGCTTTTTGCACCAGAGGAGAGAAGGCTCAGGGAGATCTTGTCACCCTATGGGAGAATGCAAAGAGAACAGAGCCAGGCTCTTTTCTGAGATGCTCAATGACAAGACCAGAGGCAATGGACACAAACCAAAAAGCAAAAAGAATATCAGGAAACACTTCTGTTCTGTGAGGGTAACAGCACTGGCACAATCATTCTGCAATGTAATTTTATTAAATGATTTGAATTAGAGATTCTTTATTTAGTCACTGGTACATAGATAGGATTTTTCTTGAGGATAGTATTCCCTAGAATAAAAGATTGCATAATTTACCAAGAGACAAACTTGGTGGGAAAATTAAAATATTAATTGCATTTAAGAGCTTACGCATATTCCATCTCTCTTCTGTCACTGATCCTCATTTAAAGCCTTACCTTCCTGTTTAGCATTATAAGATTTCTCTTCTATATATGTAGTCCCACTGATTTCACTATGATATAAATGAGGTCAAGATTGATACAGGACATCTTTATTCCTCATTGTTTTTAATTGCTGTGATTATAGTATCAATTCAAACTCATCAGAAGTCTCCTGAAATGTATGAAAAAAATATGTCAGCTTTCTCTATCTCTTCTATCTCTTCCCTTCCCTTGGACTGAATTTAACAATAATATTCTGTTATCATGGATATCACTGTTTCAAAGATTATTGAAATGGTTTTTATTCTTTAATTCTGATATACAACCTCCACTTAGGTTGCCATTTTCCACTTCATGAGTTGACAGACATAGTCATTCATTTCTGTGTGATAAATATAGAGGATACATGAGGAGCAAATACACATATCACAAAGGTAGAAAGCCTTCAAAGCTCTTACCCATTGACATGTTACAATGATTTCAGACAGAAACAAAGGAAATCTTGTGTAACATGTTTTTAAATGGCCTCCAGCAGTAGACAAAATAAACCAAGCATCAATATTTTAAATAGGATGTGCTTTTATTTTAAAAAATTCAATACTTAATATGTATAATGCAAATTGTGCATTAGAATATATGAAAACTAACTGTTTTAATGGTTGTTTTGTTAATAACCAGGCTACTTTAGAAAAACATATATGAGCATATGCATAATAAAATTAATATTGTTTACACAAGAAAACCACAAACCTACAATTAGTTCTTACAACCACTTTTTTGTGATTAATGCAGAAAGCATCAGAATAAGTGGTGACTTTTCCTTAAAAAAACCCCTCAAACTGAACAGACAAATCCCTAAGTTTTCAAGCACATGAAGTTATTATTAATTCAGTGAAAGAAAAGTATGTGCTTTTTTAGCATATTTACCTTCCTAGGCTGTTCCTTGGTGGAAGAGGGAGATTGTTCTGGGAACTGCTTAATCCGTTATACAATATTTATACAGATTTTTATTTTA
The DNA here is from genome assembly GCA_009812075.1 of Sialia sialis. Taxonomy (NCBI): domain Eukaryota; kingdom Metazoa; phylum Chordata; class Aves; order Passeriformes; family Turdidae; genus Sialia; species Sialia sialis. The sequence goes on along the minus strand of VRYO01001463.1, from coordinate 78,108,417 downwards.
GTCAAAAAACAGCCAAAAACATAGCACATAAAACCTGTGAATAATAAAAAACCTCCAAACAAGTCTGAGGAAAATTTTATCAGATGTATTTTCATTCTGAGACCACAGGATAGTGTACAGAGACTACTCATGGAAGCAGGAATGTAGGCTTGTGCCATATTGATTTCAGTAGGAGAAGAGCCAAACAATGTTTCTTTGTTCAGTCCAGTGTTTTAATGAATGGGGACCTGAACAACTGCCATGGGTCAGGACTATTTTTTCTTTTTAATGCAAGAATTCCTTTCTGCTTACTCATACCCAGACATGTATTGGAGGTGCCAAGTAAGGGCACTTCAGATCTTCTGGCACATCTCTGCTCTTTCTTTACTTGATGTACAGACTGTATTTATTACGTGAAAATTGGAAGACAATATGCATATTGGCTTATGCAAGAACTTTTTGGTGTATGAAATTCAATTAGTCTCTGATTTTAGCTCAATGCTTCTGTGTCTTCTGGACTGGAAGCTACAACAATCTATATGAAGCTGAAACTTATTTGTTCTAACTCTCTGACCATATGCTAAACACCTTGGCTTGAGGAGGCAGATTGGGCACTGCACATTGATTTAGTGCATCTATGAAAGACCTTTTGCTGCTACTCATAAGATGTGTCTTTAAAAAAATCCTGCCTTCCTCACCTGCAATCCTAGAATATTTTTTGTCAATGACAAGACATTTACCCTCTCTGGACAGTGATTCTTCCCTTTAGCACAATCTGCAGTAAGAGGGAAAAGATTCAAATCTAGTGATGAAAAAATAAATTTGTTGTATAGTTAGTTTTTGGAAACTGAGAATCTTCAAGGTTATATATCAGTAGTGAAAATTGTAGGGAGCTGTGAAAACTATAATTCTATTTATGTGATATTATTTCACTCAGGAATGTGGAAAGAAAAGTATATTCATTTTAATTTATTTCTTCCCATTTTGAAGCATTTGGAAGAACAAAAATTGTTAACATCAAGGAATTACTGTGATCTTTATCAGTAAAAATGGCAAGTATTTGTCTCTTTTGTTTTGATAATAGATCAAGTTAAGGAAATGCAGTCTGAAACTGCTCTGTACTGCAGACTGGAATTTTTAATTTCTGTTTCTTGCAAATGAATTTTAGAGTACTCCTCATTTTACATTACTTGTTGAGCTTCCACTTTAGTTTACTCATCCCTTATCTTTCCCAGTCTCACAAAGCATTATTTTTGAAATCTGTCTTTTCTCCTTTCTTTCCATCTCCTGTTAAATAATACACAATAGCAGAGCCCTAGCAAACAGACAATATGACTGAGAAAATTTAATGTGCGATATGCCTGAATAAAACTTAGTGCAAATTACAGAATCACTGAAAAGAGTTGCTTTAAATGCTACCTTATGGATAAATTTAAATAGTGAGTAAAATTAGATCAAACCCATGACTGTTAAATCTGTCAACTGTGAGAATACCACGAAGGATGTGAACTGGTCTGAAAATACTTGACAGTAAGTGCAGCTAATGTTAAACAACTGCATCATTTAATACTTCAGTTCATGATGCTTAAAATAAATGTCTCCATTGTGGGAATTCTATATCAATTATTTTTTGCTGACTTCATGTTAAATCTGCCCACCATTGTGATTATATTTGGAGACACAGTGTTATTCAGCTAAGTATCCAGTCAGGTTGCTAATACTAAATGTGCACTAGAACACTGAATTAAATGGCAAATGCTTCTATGGTGTGTTTCGGCTCCACACTGACGATATAGTTACTTACAAAAAAGTCAATAGGTCACAATTTGCCCTGAAATTTGTCCTCAGAATTAGGAGACACTCAGGACTAATTTGTATAAAGTCTAAAAGATGGAGTAATTCAAGACTGTACTAAAGATCTTATTGTTACTATACTAGGATTAAATTGATATATCGACACATTGATGAATAAAGTAGAAAAAAATAGCTGCATTATACAATTAAAAATGAATACTGAAATGTAAGAGAGTACGAGTTCATTTAGTCAGTTAATCTTAAAATAGTCTGTCATTTTGCAAAGACTGCAAAAACTTTAAACAGTATTAGAATGTGTCCTATACCTTATAGTATATTAAATTGAACTGGATTAAGGCCTAGTATATTAAATTACGATTAAAAATAACTTGAACTGTATTAAGGCCTACAGTAAGTTTTCTAATTAGAAGAAAGTTTCGTAATGCAGTCATATCTGCTGTCTTGTTATTTGAATACCAGTCACTGAAAAATCATAGAGGGACCTCTGAATCTGAAATTCAAATAGAAATAAAGTATTTATCTGACATTGTCATGAATAATTTTGAATTTCAGAAGTAGCTTGTATGATAAAGATCTGACTAGCCCAATCTTCTCTCTCTCTATTTTTCACAGTAGTGTCTTGTTACTTTTTGGTGAAAATAGGATTAACACTTTGTATGCTATTGGAAATAAAGTCCACTTTATACTCATTTTGGGAGATTTCAGAATTGAGTAGATTTCATGGGAGAAGGTGGGGAGAAATCCCAGAATCCTGAGTGGACAGGTTTGATTTGAACCATTGGATGTTTATTAGCATGGATTTCCTGTGTTATAATTTTCAAAGCAGAATTTTTATGTTTTTCAACTAAAGTCTTCTGAAAGTATTTTTGCAAAGGTCTTTTGCAGATCTAAAAAGTAAATGAGATGAATTTGATTAGGGCATCTTTTCACAAACTCATTTTATTTATGGTTGCTTTTACCCTAAAGAAGGATGTAATATGTTAACTAATTCTGGGGTTTTTCACACAACTGAAGAAAAAGTAAATCTGTCTCTTAAAACCTGTTTTTGTCTCTGTCTTGGATTGGTAATTCAGTTTCATTTTTGATTATTCACATAGCACTCCATTTCATAGCTGTCTGTAAATACTATCTCCTGTTAAACAAGGCCTTCATTTTTTATTTATATATTTAAATTCTTCTGGAATAAAAAAGTTTGTTCGACCAATTTAGGTAGAAGATATGAAAAAAATTCTTTTATGGTAATTGTAATTACTGTATGATGAAACAGGCTATATATAATAATACCAACTGATGTTCTGATTTCCTATAAAGTGAGAAAAAATATGCATAAAATACATATACCAGTACAGCTGAAACGGAAAGTATTTCTGTGGAAGAGCAGCCAGAAATTCACTGAAACAGGAGTTTGCAAAATATCACTGACAGATATGAAAACAAAACCACATCTTCTCAGCTGATCATTTTGTGCAATGAAATTGCTAACTGAAACAGATGTCTTTCCATTTCTCAGCTTGGCTGACATGAATCACAGATGCCTATTAGCTAAAATAACTATAGGAAACACTTTATACTAAAAGTAGCAGAGAAATATTTCACAGAATATTTTTTTAGTACTTGAGTAAAATGAAAAAAAACTCTGCAGCACTGATTGACAAACTGCTCATGCATTTCAGAGTTGGGTAATGATTGACCATACAGGGCTGTGAAGCACCATGAGCAGTCCTTTGTCACCTTGATTCCTCTAGTAACATCTGGATTGAATTAAGAGCTAAAAAACAAAAAGAGAGGTATTCACTTGAGTGTTTATATATACTACACATTTTCACCCCTTGAATTACGTCTGGAAGACTTGCTCATTTTATCTATTGGTGTGTGTTTCCTGATAACCCAAAAAGACCTGAAAAGTTATTCTGAATTTGAGGATTTTCTACAATCCCTTTGGACTCTTCTGTATAGGTATATTATTTAAATTGGATTACCAAACCAAAGACATTATTAACATTTTTTTAGGAGAACATAGTATTGTATCTTAAATTATTCTTCTAACTATGTAAGTTGGTATTCCTTTTAAACATGTTACTGTAAAGTGCAACTCTCAGCTCCCTAGAAGTCTTTATGTGGATGTCTCAAAGTCTTGTATTCAGCTCCCTTTCCAGACTTTTGGCCAATATATATGTGGGGAAAACAAACAAACAAATAAAAAATCCCCAAACCACACAAACAAACAAACAAACAAACAACAACAACAACAACAACAAAAGAATACCCAAACAAGTAGAAAGTTTTAACTTGGAAGAGGTATTAGTTAATTATTTTGAGGCCATAAAAACCATTTTCAAATCACTTTACTAAGATTTACACATAACTCCAGGACAGGCAATGGAAAATCATCAACAATTATAGTACCTTACACATTAGAAAAATAACTATGTTAAAAGATCTTTACATGCTAAATTGGATCTAAATGTAGTTGTTCATATTTTTTAGTGCAGAGATTTTCTTAGTTTTTTTATTTAATTCTCTTCACCATACTGTTCAGGCTTCTAGTGTCAGGCAATATTTTCGGGCACCAGAATAAGATTATTTGGATTGCTAAATTATTTTACAAGTTCCTGGCATGGATTTGCTAAATATCATCCTCCAAAACACAATTTCCATGCATCATTTGTATGTTAAATTTGGCCAGACACTCTTGCTGCGAACAGTGTGCATGGAGTTATGCTGCTCTGGAGATAATGTATTAGAATAGATTTTATCAGGCTGCTTACTGTTTTCTGAGTCATAGAACAGGCACTGCAGCACCAATACACTATTGTCAACTTTTGTGAGGATTAATAATACCAGAGCTGGCTATGGAAGTCTTCTGGGAAAAGTGCAATGTGCCCATTTAAAGATCCCTCTCAAACAGGACCTTATTTTATATTTCTGTCACAGGTCTGAGGAAGAGCAACCTCTTATCTTGCTCTTCATCATTCTACTGTGAAAATATTTCATAGAGTGGTCAGGGACCAGCACTGAGTTCCTAGCCCCAAAATGTTTTTGAAGTGAAATTATATTCTAGGAAGACATGGAGAAGAAAACACTCAAAGCCTACCTACACTAAACGACATTTTAAAATGGAATACAGCTTCGAAGATTGTCAAGTCCCTTAAAAAGAAGGGTGAAAGGTTAATTGGAGGCATGAAAGGTCACAATTTTTGTGGGCCCGTCAAGGGAGAAGCATTAGCGATTGAACTTAATTTTAAAAATTCATTCCTCAAAAGAGGTGTGAGAATGGCTTGAAACCTTTAGTTTGAAGTCATTAAGAGAAAAAGAGGGAAAAGAAAAGGAATATTTATTTGCAAAGAATTTTTCTTAACCTTCCTATTCTTTATGTATGGAGGAGTCTCCTATTTTTTTATTTTTTTAATTGTAGAATGAAAAAGAGTAAGAAAATATCTGCTTTGTAAACATACATGTGTGTAGTGTAAACTAAGTTTAATAGGACTAAATACCTTTATGTAGAAAATCAAAGTTCAGAACATGATAGTATTCAAATTTCTACCATGAAGGCTTTGATCCAAGATACCTGGTGAGCTCTCTCTGTTACACATATATAAATTCTGTGGGAAATATTCAGTGTTTGAAAATTTTTCCCAACATAAAAGTTTACTGTTTGACTTTGACTTATCCTACCAGTCCACTCTACATGTTTGGTTTCAGCACAAAAGACAAGGAAAGACACATTCAAAACCATGATAATTAAATATTTTTACTTCTAATATAGAAAATAGATGCTATGGAAGATAATATAAGGACATCATAGAAGAAGAAGAGAAATAGTTTCATGGCTGCATAGCAAGAAGGATATTTATGCTATGCTGCATGTATAACATTTTGCATGAACTGAAATGCAAGCTCAAATTAACAAAATCTCTTCACATGAGTATATATTCACATGAATATAATCTTACTGCAGATTCAATCGATTCTGTTATTATGTGTACAGAAAACTATTTTTAGAAAGAAAAAATGTGCTAGATCTTGAATATTCTGATATTTCTTGGGAGTGATTTAAAAAATACATTTGCACTCCATTTTTGTGATAAGAGCTACTTTATTTGATCCTTCTGCTGAACTCAAAAGTTTACAAAAAAGAATATATTTCATTATGAAAATTAATCAGAGTTCCAGATTCTTTCAGTAACTAGGGAATTATTGAGATTGCAAGGACCTTTCCAGCAAGGTGTTGAGAGAAATTATGTCCAAAAAATCAAATGAGCCATCATCCATGCTACTGCATTGAACCATAAAACATAATTGAATTATTTTTCATGCAAAGGCAGTCAGGACTGCAAGTAATATATGTGAAGTTAAGCTTTATACAACTTAAATAATGGCTGCTAAAGTCAATACTGAATGCTTAATAAATTTGGGTGGTTTTCCACTAGACTATTTACATTAGTTGATGGCGTGCAAGTGATAATGACTTAAAATGAAAAGTTCCCCAATTTTGAAGAAATATAAATAATATTAAATTAAATTTTAACAACATATATTCTTTCATTAAACCAGTGGTTCTGTTTTCCTTAATTGTCTTGTATTTAGCCATGTTCTTTATCTGCTTAGTGAATTTACAACTAGCACAGCAGTGGTGAATTTTTAATAGGATCTCTTCAAGGAAAGAAAAGGTCAGTATTAACATAAAAATCTTCTTTAAGAATGTGGTACAGAGGTTTCTTAGCAGAGAACAGGTGTTGCTGCAAAAGCAAAATCTTCAAGAAACAGTCAAGTTGAAAGATTCCTGGAGCTATTAGGGAACTGTCACTCAGTGCTGAACAAAAATTGTTTTTTTAATGGTATCAACCACATTTGTTGGGTACAGAATAACGTAAAATATAGTAATGATATTTAAAAAGCTTCATTCTTTTCATTGTTTCTAAGAAAAATACTGTCTTCTTCCATTTCAGCTTCACTCTGACCAGGATAAGGGAGATGGTTCCCTCAAATACATTTTGTCAGGAGATGGGGCTGGTACTCTTTTTATAATTGATGAGAAAACAGGAGATATTCATGCAACTCGGAGAATTGACAGGGAAGAGAAAGCATTTTATACCCTGCGTGCCCAAGCTATCAATAGAAGAACTCTGAGACCAGTGGAACCTGAATCTGAGTTTGTCATCAAGATCCATGACATCAATGACAATGAACCAACATTTCCAGAAGAAATTTATACTGCTAGTGTTCCTGAAATGTCAGTAGTAGGTGAGTTCTCTATACTGAGGCATAAATGCCTTTCCTTCATTACTTGGCAAATTATTTCTCCATCTTCTCAAATGTCAGTCGTGTGCAGAATTCTACCTGATGAGTTAAGTATTTTTTATTTTGACATATTTCTTCAAATATTGCAATGGCATTCAGAACCAGATTTTTATGGTCTGACATCTATTTCTACTTAGAATACCTAAATTATTGGCTTTACAGTTCTTAGGAATATAAATATTTTGATAGTAGGTAATGGTGAATCATCCTCCTCCTTAGGAACTGTTGGAATAAGATGACTGAATCAGCTTGTTGAATGCTCCATTTTTTTTTCTTTCATTTTCACTGGAAGTTCCAAGTGATGATAAGCACTAAACGGAGAGCTGTCTCCACTCTCTCTGTGGGTGAGGACAATTATATATTGACTCATGTATTGTTGATGCACTGTCTGAAGGTAGACACCTTCTTTATTTTCTTTTTTTTCACTTTTTTACTATGTAGACAAATCCTCTTGTGCTTTCATTTCCTCTCTTAGCTCCATCCATGAATGACACCTTCATGAATATTAAACAGCTGTTTATTAATATTTCTTCTTTTTGCAATGTACTTTCAGTTCTTATCTTAATTACAAAGTTGTGGCCTGGATCATGCCAGCTGGTGAAGGTTATGAACAGCAACATTTTGGACTGTGAGCTGTTAGTGATATTAATGCATACAATTCATTAGGAATAATTTTGGAAAACTTAAAAATGTATTTGGTTTCTTTTAAAAATAATAATAATTTATTCAAAGTATAGCTGTAGCTACTATAATATCAAATTCTTACAATTCGGGTAATATATAATAGAATAGTATATTTTTTGGCTATTATTATAATTTTAATCACTTCCACTGCCTGAATAGGTCAAACAGGTGTTTTAGATTACTAAATTATCCTGTTGAGGTGATAAGTTTTTAAGATGTTTTGCATATACAGGTATTGATGATTTAGTGCTTACATTCCTGGGCCTTGGAAAATGCTAAAAGAGAAAAAAAAAACCAAAACAACAAATACAATTATTGAAAGAGAATGGCCTCAGCAAATCTGTGCAGCAATGTATGTAAGCATAATAGTAATAGGAAAAGGCGGAAATGCTTAATGCCTTCTTCACCTCAGTCTTTAGTGGTAAGACAGCTTGTCCTCAAGACCACTGTTCTCAGGGGTTGGTAAGTGGTACCAGGGAGCAGAATGGTCATCTTGTTATCCAAGAAGAGGCAGTCAGAGAACTGCTGGGATGATTGGATATTTGTAAATCAATGGGACCAGATGGGTTCCATCCCAGGGTGATGAGGGAGCTGGCAGATGAGCTTGCAAAGCCACTCTCCATCATTTATCAGGAGTCGTGGCTCACTGGTGAGGTTCCAGATGATTGGAAACTGGCCAATGTGACACCCATTTACAAAAAAGGTAGGAAGGAGGATCCAGGGCAGTTAGCATGACCTCAGTACCAGGTAAGATAATGGAGCAGTTCATAATGAGTGCTATCACAC
>VRYO01001463.1:78046048-78091623 GCA_009812075.1 Sialia sialis | reverse complement strand
GACTAAGGTTTTGTTCAGCAACAAGCAGCAAAGCAGTTTATTGAGGGCTAATAATTCAGTTTTGGGGCAGTGGTAAGAGGGAGAGAGAGATGAATTTAATGAAGACGAAATAGAAAGAGAGGGACAGGGAGAGAGAGAGAGACAGAGATATGGCCAGCAACAGACAGGACATCATCCTCGGATCATCCATCGATGTCTTCATCAGTTGGGGAGAAAGAAGTCTCAGAGAGTCTCTTCACAGGGTAATAATGTTATAGTCCATTTCAAGGCGAGTGGCTGCTGGCCAAAAGGTGGGGAGATTTATGGACTATTGTGTTCAGAGGACCATGGCTTCAAGAATCAGGTGCAGAAAGTGCGGCTGTTCCAGCCCCGTACCTGCCTGAATGCATTGTACCGTGACAATACAGCACACGCCTCTATACAGTCTCTTGGCGAGCAACCACCTTAGCCAGGCCAAAACTCCTGTCAGGGGTCTCAGGATCTCAGTCTCTGATGATGAATGTGAGGCAATTCAGGGAATCTTCGGATCGACTCTTATACCTTGATATTGGTGCTATGATTAAGCAACCTACTTGTAAAAAGCAGATTTTTCATCATGTAATGAAATCTCAAATAAATGGAGGAATAGTATTTACTTTTACTTGCTTTTCTATGAATGTTAGAATAAATATGTGGTGTAGACAGACAATGTAAGGGAGTAAATATTGTGCCAAGGGTTTCAGAATTGCAGGTGTTTTTTTTCATATTTGACAGTATTTGGTGGGGAAAATAATTTTGAAATAATTGGGATAAGAAGAGAAACAAATTTTAAAGATTTCTAATCCTCAGATTAACCCATGCCTAGCCAGTCACATGCATATGACAATTGTTTTCCCCTTTTTTTCAATTCTTTCCTATGTACTTAAAATATTATCTGCACTTTATGGATGCACAGTAGGGGAGGTCCTTGTTTATACTTTATTTCTGTGATGGAAGAGTGAACAGGATAGAGAAAATATTTTGATTCAGGAGAAACTGTCAGTGTAATGGCAAACACTTCATGTTTTGAAGGACTGGTATATTCTACTAAAATTTAGAGAAGGTCTTTAAGGTTAGGAAATTTTCTGTAATCCAAATAACCAGCAGATTTCAAAGTTTATATAACACTGTTTTTTCTGGTAGTATATGTCTATAGTAACACTAAGAAAGCAGGGCGAACTGATGACTTTTTTTCACAAGTTCCAATGAACTGTTTAATAGTCTTTTTCCATCATGTTTCTGCACGTGCAGTTTCATAGCATCCTAATATCATTGACCAAAAGAAAATAAAAGAAATAAAAACAAACAGCAAAACACCCCAAACCCATTCTAGGTAATGGAAAGCAGGTATTTGTTGTAATAAAAAGAGGATGTGAATACAGGAAATTGTTGCAGCTAGGTAAGGATAAGGATTCAGCTCAGACATAGCTATTGTTTACACTTTCTAATTAAATCTTAATCACACTTTTGGGATTAGGGAAGTTTATTTTCAATTTATGTAGAAGGAGACCTGAAATAGGAAGAATGTACCTAATGTTGACTATAAGATCAAGAATATATTTGGAAAATCCAATCGATATTAGCTGAAATTTTCTTTGGTGTCTATTGGAATGGAAATTGATGCTCTGAGACCTCCACATGACGTCTGTGCAACTAAGTTTGCTTTGGATGTTTCAGGTACTTCTGTTGTCCAAGTTACAGCTACTGATGCTGATGACCCTTCATATGGAAACAGTGCCAGAATAATTTACAGCATACTTCAAGGCCAGCCATATTTCTCTGTGGAACCAGAAACAGGTAATGAAATTTTTCATTATTTTCATCTACCATAACCTTAAAACCTTTTATTTTATTTAAAAGACCTTAGATCACCTAAAAAAATTAATTAAAAACTAACTGAAATGAAGGAGCATGTCTTGCTTTTTTTCTCATGATTTGAAACTTTTATAAACTGGAAAGAGACCTGTGGTGTAGAACAAGTATAAGACTACAATAAAACTTATAGACAGAAATTTGTACTTTGAAACATTAAATGAATATTTTATAGATTTATTTCAAGACTAAAATAAATAGAAAAAAGACACAGCAGATTTCTGCACATAAGCAACAAATACATCATTAGCAATTTTGTGTTCTGATTTTTTCTTTTAGGCATCATCAGGACTGCATTGCCAAACATGAACAGAGAAAACAGGGAGCAATACCAAGTGGTCATCCAGGCAAAGGACATGGGAGGCCAGATGGGTGGATTATCAGGGACCACCACTGTGAACATCACACTGACTGATGTCAACGACAATCCACCTCGCTTCCCCCAGAGTAAGCTGCATTTAATAGTTGACTTGTGCTGTAAGAGTTAAGCAATCACCATCTGGTTTAATTTAGAATAAATCTAGATTATGTGGCACACATAAACAAAAGGCTTATGTGCTGATTATTATTATTAAAGCAGTATATTAAATTTTGCAGCCTTTTTTTGTTAGAAAACAGTTACATGATCAAATACAACTGCAGTAAATCTGGAATTCCTTCCAGTAATATGAGGAGCAATAGTAGGTGGACTCATAAGAGCATTAGAGCAATGTTTTTGCTTTCCTTACCTTTTGCTTAAATCCTACATTCTCTCCCACTGGAGAATAAAACATGTTGTAATTCTAGATATGCAGAAATGTTTGAATTGAAGTATCTGTTTAAATATTTAATCATCAAGAATGCGGAAAAAAAATTACCCAAAGGGAATCAGGCAGATTTGTACTTTTTCAGCTATAGAGCTATAAAACAACATTTCTGAAATTAAAGTAAATTATATTTAAACTCTTTTAGGGTTTTTACATCTTCAGTGAAGGTTTTTATAATGCTTTTTGCCTTTTGATAATACAGTTGTCAAGACTTTGTATCCACAAACCAAAATGAAAAATATTCTTGGTTTCTATCTGATAAGGAGTTTTTAAACTATGTAACATCGAACTTGTAACAGTTAAGCACTTTAAAAGCATTTTAAGTCTTTTGCATAAATTGCTGCAATATTTATGGGATGATTTAGATTTACTTAATATGTAAAGGATTTAGAGTATCCTCACCACGTGTTTTATACACTATAATTCTACTTAATCCAGTAGTTACTGATACACTCTTCTTGATCAAAATAACAGAATGAGCTTCAAATTATACTCTTTATGGCACAACTGGAGTACATAATTATGTTCAATTTAATATTGCAGTTAATATACATGTGTTTAGCTCAGGTATGTATGAGCATGTCATTTCATATACACACTTGAAATAAAGACATGCACCATTGAGCAAGTAGAATTGCTGAACTTTCACAAAGGTCATATCCTGAATTTAATTGATCATTTTATTTTTTTTTCCCCAAATTTTTATTTATTATTTTTATTGTTACCATTTGTATATAGAAGATTATAGTATTTCCATTGTTGTGCAGAAGAGGAATGCTATATTATTCCTACGTGTCACATTCAAGGCCTTACAGGGAAAAAAAATATCAGTTAAAGACAGCATAAAAGCCTCAAAAGTGTTTCTTCTTCTCTTTTTTCTTGTTTCTTAAACAATATGTTAAATTAGAAGTTAGAATGATGAACTCAACATGCTAGACCATTTTTATAAGACTAATCTGGGGGTCCAACGTAGCATTTGAGAGAGAGAAGGATTTAATGTAACATCACTGCTTTTTTTTTTTTTTAGGTCAGTTTAAATCAGATATGTCATTTGCTTTAAAGAAACTTAATTTTACTCTCATGGGCTTTTGTTGTTTGGTTTTTATCTCTACTTTCTCTCTACCAATTTCTTTGTTAGAAATAAATGCATGTTTAATTGGAGATGAAAACTAAAACATATATAAAGATGACACATTTTACTAGATATATGAAAGTACAAACAACTATTGACTTTAAAAAAACTATATTTAATCTTAAAATGGAAATATACATTATAATGATTCATGATTTTAACAGAGTTCAATGAGACTGCTGCAATTGAAACCAATTAAGTTTAATTATTCTTATACTATTCCATTAATAAAAAACCCATATGTATTAGGTTATTGAAACAATAATATTCATATGAGATTTATAAATTACCAGGCTAAATATTAGAATGCTCATTATGCCTCCATTGGACTCAATATATTACAGCTATATGTTTCAATAAAATGTTTAATATCAGCTTAAGTTTCTCCCACAAGAAATTCATAGTAAAATTGTGGAAAATTTGACATAATGTATTGCATCATACTTTCTAAAAAATATGTATATAAAGAAGAACCCCTAATACCTGTGTTGTTTACACTGTGAAGCAAGGATTCTTCTGAATATTTTTATCTTCTTAAAAATATACTAAAATCCACATAGATAACCGTGGTGATGAGATTGTAAACTTTTTCAAGGTGCTACAAAAAAATGTTTAAAAAATTCAGACATTGGATCTCTGTTTCAACTGTAATTTTTCCGAGTGTTCTCAGAAGTGAGGAGATAGGGTTGATAAATGATAAACAGAAAATGCAACTTACGGACTTAGAAGCCTGAGTCTGAATTAAACTCAGTGTACCTGAATTATGGCAGCCCATGCCTGTAGCCTGTAGTACTTCATAATATTTACCTTTATATTATATGCCTATTCAAGAGTGAATGGGAAGAAGGGTAAATGCAAAAATAAGATTGGTTTTCCATTCCTTATGACTGACTAAAGTATTTGCAATCCCAAGTGTGTAGACTTTAATCCTTGAGCTGATTTCTGGTTTCCTTAGTGTATGGAAAAGTATTCCTTTCCTTGTTCCTCCCATTTCTTTTCCTGACAGACAAATGAAAGGACATCATTCACTGGAGTAAATGCAAAGAGTAAACTACTTTACTTGAGAAGAGTGAAAATAAGATTGACAGCAGAATTTTGCAATGATGATTTTACTTTGGTGTGCTTTATATTTTGATAGAGTGTCTAAAGCTGCACTGCCTCCCATACTTAGTCAATGCATTAAATGTCCTCAGTGACAAAAATAATAAAATTAAGTGTCTCATATTATGGTAGAGATTTCTAGAAATGAATAGGCTAGACTAAAAATTATCTTTTAGATTATAAGTTTCTGGTTGTTTTCCCTCTCTGTTTTCACTACCTTATTAGCAATTAATGATATTAGCTCTTGCCACTTTGTAGACTAAATTGATGACTTTGGTATTGCAGTGGGAGTCAAAAGGCATAGCTTAGTGATGTAGTTTTAAGGGCTGAACAAAAAAAATGTGGGGAGTAGTTACACCTCATAAAAATAATTATAAAATATAAACATTAACTGCGGATTAAAAAAAACAAAGACAGTCTTTCAATATAGTCTCCTACAGTACTGCTTAAGTACTAAACTGGGAGAAAATTTTGTTTTGCTTTTTTTAACCATTAGATGATTACAGAGAGATTCTGTACTAATAAAGTAAACAGATTTAGATATTACAGAAAGGTAATGAAAATGTTAAAGAAAATGCAGAACAAAGTACTCAATTGGACATCAAAATGTGACTGAGAAAAAATAAACACATATAAATAGAATGTGTGGTGTACATGGCCATAAAGAATGCATTCTGCTGCTATACGTCAGTTTCATATCAAAACATGTTTAGGTAAAATTATGTGAAAAAATTGAATTATTTCAATATTTTTCATTCAACATGTAATTGCAAACTGAATGTGAATCCATTTATTTCTTTTAATTTTGGGGATTTTTTAGGTTTGTCAAATGGGAACATAGTAATGTAATAGAACAGAAAAAATAACTCTGTAGAAGCAGAAAAAAAATCTCAAATGACCCAATAAATAATAGGGGTTTATTTTTGTAGTGAGTGTCACTCTGTAGCTGGCTTGCAATACACCAGTAATCCTCAAATGACTCATGCTTTCCTGAGATATGATAAAATCATGTTGCCAGTGACCTTCCCATAAAGCCCTGCCAATCTCTCTCCATGATTCTTCTTGATTGCACAAAACTAATACTCCATTAATTGACTTTTCTGTACTACCTATTTCTAGCAATGTGCTGCTTTTTGTGTAGCCTGTACAACTTCTTACTGTTGTGGTTGCTGCCTTTTACCATTTCTACTTTTGGAATTTCAAGCATACTTCTATCTCCTTTAATTTAGGTAGTCCTTACGTAGAACAAAAAAATCTTGGCAAACTTAACTAAGGCCATAGAAGAAAATGTTTTCCAATTCAGATTTGATTAATTCACTTTGATCTTTGGAATGACAACTGTAGATACATTCATTTTAAAATATTTTTTTTCTGAGAATTCTTCATAGAGCATTATGTCCCCCATGTGTTTTTTTAGCATATGTTCCAACAGATGGGATCAAATGTCTCAACCCTTATTTACAGTTTCCACACTAAGGCTAGGACATAGAAGGCTAAAATACATGGTCGATACTTACTTCAATTCACTGCAGCATGTCTGAATGATGACAATTTTATTCCTATGTATTTTATCAGCTGTATGACACTATCATAAAGGGTTTTACCTGAGATAAGAAAAACAGCACAAACCAAGAACTGCAATATTCATAAGCCTATTTAAGTATGAATTAACAGCTTTAACAAGTGTAGGCACAATTTCTGCTTGTAGACTTTTAAAACACCTCCCCCTGCATTAATGTGTTATTCAAATTTATTTAATATGATATCTTACTATCTAATTTTGAAAGCTGTTGCATAGAAATGGCCAGTGAAATCAAGAAATTCTATTCTTGTTATTGCTTCCATTATGAAATTCATGTAAAATATATCTCAAAGATTGCCCTTAGATATTAAGGGATAAAAAAAGAAGAGTGAAACCTGGCAAGAACACAAAGCAATCTTTCCAGAAGATATTTCAGGAATGAAAATGAGGACAAGAAAATTACAAGGAAAAGAAAGGCAAGAGAAGTGCAGATATAGTTGATTCTTCTCTGAGATAGAATAAAGATTTTTCTCAATCCTACTTTTCAGTGAATGTTTTTTTCTACAATTTTGTTTTCAGTTTTCTCTATAAAGCTTTCCCCTGGGTAGCTCTCTGCCTCAAGTTCTCTAGAATAAAAAATACGCAAAATTATGTTACCACCAGTTGTATCACACAGTGTTACCTCATGCACATGTACCAGTTTGTGGGGGTCCTGAATGGCTCTTTGTGTCTTTGACAGGTACCATCCATCTCCGCATTCCTGAGTCCTCCCCAGTTGGGACAGCCATTGGCAGCGTTAAAGCCACAGATGCGGACACTGGAAAAAACGCAGAAGTAGAGTACAGAATTATAGATGGCGATGGGACTGATATGTTTGATATTGTGACCCAGAAGGACACACAGGAAGGCATCATCACTGTGCGAAAGGTGTCTATTAACAGCATTCACTAAATGAGTTTGATGTCTATGTCACAAATGTTCATTGCTTGCATCATGTGGTAACACATGCTAGCTGCTTAACATTTGCAAGCATTCCTCATCAGTGACTGGAAAAGTACTATTTCCTTTTAAGTGGAACCAAAAAAAAAGGTGGTGACTATATCTAAGATGCACATAAGTTTAAAGCATTGTCACCAGCAAAGTATGAAAAAGTGGACTAGCCCCATTGTGCTGGCACTAATTATCTCTGTGATTTCAAATGCAGATTTCTTCAGTGTTTCTCTAATCTGTTTTTTTTCAGCAAGCAATCAGCATCTCTATCACTAATGAGAGATACAGATTTTCTTCTCTGCGAGATTCTCATCTACTTGGATGAGATGACACCTGTATGTCAGAACACAGACATGATTTTCAAGTTATATGGTTTTGTTCCTGTTTCCAATGTATGAGAGGGCTGCCACATTGATACCTAGGGAGGCTACCTGGAAAAGAGGCTGGACAGTGTTAAAGGAATAAAGTAGATATTTATTAAAATACTTGAATTACCTAATTATTAAAAGGCCTTCAAAGGCATTCAAGACACCTTGGGAGTACAAGAGCTAGGCCATGGCTCCACCCAAGATGGACAATGAGTCACACGTTTTCATATTTTTGTAAGTTTTGACTCATTTACATATTGAGTTTAATTTTCCACTTACAGCTGCAGGTTATGAAGATCCATCTTCCCAGATTGCTCTCCTCAATTCACTGTTGTTTAAACTTTTTGGGCTGAAGCTGCAACAGTTATCGGGTTGGAAAAGGAATTTTTTGTCTAACTAAACTGTGAAGAGAACTTGCTAACACTTTATATGAAGTTTACAGTCACACACCAATGCAGTACAGAATCTGAAAAGTATAAAAGCTAAAACTTAAGGCATCAACATGATCAATGTGTATGTAAATGAAGGTGTTGCTGTTCCAGAGCTAGCTTTAGTTCTGCTCTCCGTCTTGCATTGTCAGACCAATTTTCAGATGTTTGTCTTCTAAGTCTAAGATCTCACAAGTAGAAATGCCACTCTCTTACTCCTCAAAAATTTCCTTTAAGGAAGTCCCTTGGTCCTTGTCTCTGGGATTTTGAGATGAGCTACAAAGAGTTCAGGCACCATTTTAAAGATAAAGCACTGTTAATATTAGCTTTCAAACAAATGTCCTTAAGCACAGAATAATGAAATAAACAGTGTTATAAAACATACATCCACATCTCTTGATAATGGCAACCAAGGGAGAAGTTCTGAAAAGGGAGTTCCTTTTCAATTTCTGTGTTTTATTGTGTTCATAGTCAGAATAGTTGTTTATCTAGGAAAAATGAAAAAAAAAAAACAACAAACAAGCAAAGTTTGAGGTCTTATATTTTTTCTTTTCCTAGTTTGTGAAGGCTTGAGATGCTCTTTTCTTGCTTGCATTAGATTTTCACATAGACATTAAATCAATAGCATCCTGAAAAAAAGTCTAGTAGCTGAATCAAGCACAAGAATTTTCCTAAATTATAATACAGCAGTTCCAAAAATGTCAATAAATACTAATGAATAAGATCTTCTGATTTTGTCATTAACAGTCTGACAGAATTTGCATTTTTCAGGATGCTTTTGCAGTCATGAATGAGTAGTTTATTCAATACCACAGACAACAGCACTAACAAGAAAGGAAGGAGATGAGAATGCTCAGTTCATTGATTCATTAAAATAGTTTCTTTTTTATTACTATTTATCCACTTTGATTGTAATTTTTGTTTTCAATGATGAATAACTACAAATAGCTTGTGTTCCTTTACAAAGTCTGTAAGTTATTAAGTCTGAACTTATTATGTGTTGCAAAATAACTTTTTCTATACAAATTTTTCTATACCATTTATCTCAGACAAAATAATTGATTTTCTACAATGTCACATATTTGGGCAAGAGGGTTTTTTTCATTACTGTTGATATGCTGGAATGTCTGTATAACCCACAGGTTTCATATCCATGTTTTGCACTGTAGCTGGACAAGATGTCCAAATTGGATGTGAATGTTGTAGTAGCCAGTTTACATATTCATGGTGCATATTCTGCCAGATTAAACCAATTACAGTAATTTCACGATGATAAGCTGCACCTGAATATAAGCTGCACTTCCGGGTAGCCAGGAAGACCACGGAATTTGTCCATATATAAGCCACACCAGAATATAAGCCGCACTTTTTTTTTTTTTTAGGGAGGATCCATGTGCAACAAAGTAACGAGTTAGTAGCAGAATCACGGGATTGTGGGGTTTCCTGTCAGTTGCTCAAATTGCAAACAGTTTTCACAAACCAGAAGAGCCTTTAAATGTAGCCCCACTCGCCCGCCCCGCTCGGCGGTGGTCCAGCCGTTTGCCCGCCCCGCTCGCCCATGGCCCCGCTCGCTGCTGCTAACCTGTGGCTCCATTTACCACGGCTTGCCACGGTCCCGCTGGCCGTTGCTTGCTGTGCCCCCGCGGCAGCGTGGGGGGCCCGACCCCCGGCACAGCGGGATGGCACAGCCCTGCGCCGAATGGAAGCACGGCAGCCCCAGCCGCTGGCACAGCGGGACGGTCCCTACCGCCGACACGGCGTGGCCGCCCCAAACGCTGGCACAGCGGGGTGGCACAGCCCCGCGCCGAGCAGAAGCACGGCAGCCCTGGCCGGCGGCACTGTGGGACGGCCCCTACTGCCGGCATGGCGGGACAGCACAGCCCCGTGCCGAGCAGAAGCACGGCGGCCCCGACTGGTGGCACAGCGGGGTGGCCCCTACCGCCGGCACTGCTCCCCCGCTGGCCCGCCCCTCCTGGCAGCAGCGGCGACCCCGCCGAGAGCTCGCCCGGCTTGTCCCGCCTGGCAGTGGTGGCGACCCCACTGCTGGCCAGCTCGTCCCACTCCCCGGCGACCCTGCCGCCAGCCCGCCTGGCTCCTTGGTGGCTCTACCGCCGGCAAGCCTGCCCCACTCGGCAAAGCCCACTCCCCACCTGCCTGGCCACTGCTCAGTGGCAGCTCTCCGCTTGGCCGGCTCTCACTTCCGGGTTGGCATTTCGCTGGGATTTGTCCATAGATAAGCTGCACCTGAATATAAGCCGCACCACTGGGGTAGGCTGGATTCTTCAATGAAAAAGGTGTAGCTTATATTCGTGAAATTACTGTAGAATAAATCAGAACTAGCATGTCTTCTTTGCTTTTAGGCTTGAAGCCAGCATCCCTTAACAGCTGAATGATACACTTTACAGACACAGCAATAGCCTGAGATCTAGGTTATATAGGTTTTCTCAATTGTATTAATATATATTCTCCCATCTGCTCTCACCACTTTTTCAAAACAAGTCTGGAGCAGTGGGGAAACTCATTTTTTCACTGAACTGCATCTTTCTGCTTTTGAATAGTGTATTTAAATATCTAACCTCTCACTTTGGCATCTTTAGAGAACATTAACTAATATTTAAAAGTAGCTACACAGAAAAAAATAAGTCACCAACCACTCATTTTGATGAATGAAAACCACCATTTCTATATTTCTCTGAGAATCTGTGAGAGTTAATAAAGTCTTCTTTGTGTCAGAAAGGTAGATTTTCAGCTTGCTCATTTCCTTAAAAACCTTAATTAGCTAACACTTTTCATCTACGACAGCTAGAAAAACTTGAAGGAATAGAATTCTTTTCTATCTAAAATTATTTCTAATTATTACTGTGAACTGCTCCTCCTTCCATTTTAAAAAGGAACTGCTGACAAAAATGTCAAATATTAAAAAAAATCCTTCTGATGTTGGATTCATTAAATTAAATGAAAAGGAACAAGATTAAACTCTACTCTTTCTCTAGATATAGAGATCTTTGACACACATATCTTCCTCACAAGATACCTAAACCATTCCTGATATTTAAGGCCTTGACAATAACAATACTCTGGTCATTTTGATTATCCAGGGGTTTACATAATTTCTTTCCTTTGGAATATTAGTGTTGAATAACTTGTTCTGAAATGTTTCTATTTCCAGTCAGTAACTCAAGCATTTTAAATGGTTATATGACTGTTTCAAATCTGTATTCTTGTGAAACAACTGCAAAATTCCCAGAATAATTGGTTAATTTGCACTGAAAATCTTTTTGTCATTCATGCTGAGATAATTTAGCTAATATTTAGGAAAAGATACTTCTTCTAAAACCAATGGTAATTTCCTATTAGACAAAGTGACTCCTGTGATGGGGAAAATATTAGTTATGTTGGTCTTCCCACAATGCAGGGCAGGATCTGATAAGGCTTGAGCCCTCTTTCGTTTCCATTATGTGCATAGATAAACATCTGTCAATGTGAAAATCTAATTTAATGAAATCTATCACAATTTTCATTTTTAGCCACTGGATTATGAGACAAGACGACTTTATACTTTGAAAGTAGAAGCTGAAAATACCCATGTGGATCCCCGTTTCTATTACCTCGGGCCTTTCAAAGACACAATTATTGTGAAAATCTCTGTAGAAGACGTAGATGAACCTCCTGTTTTCAGCAGGTCTTCTTACCTTTTTGAGGTGCATGAAGATATTGAGTTGGGGACGATAATAGGAACAGTAATGGCACGGGATCCTGATTCTGCCTCCAGTCCAATAAGGTAATGCTTCAGTATCTGTAAACATTATTTTCTAAAGAAATTAAGATAAATAGCAAGAGAAGATTAATTTCACATAGAGGTTTTTTTGTATTATTTATTAGTGTCCCAGAGATAGACCAAATTGAGAATGGTGCTGTCTGTAAACCTACAAACATGCAGGCAACAGCAATTTTCTTGCACACAAGAGACACACAAAATGTTTTCCAGTGCCTCAATTCATAGAAAACTTGATTTCAAGTAGGCCCATCAGGATTTCCTCTTGCTTCACACTGTGAAAAGCTTTTAGAGTGCTGATGAATCAAGTTCTAGTCTTCAATGAAACTAACATAATACATGAAATGAAATGAAATGTTTTTCATACAAACCTAGTAGTCTTAAATATCATCTCTCTAGAAAATAGAAAGTTTTTGTTTTATTCTTGTTAAGAAATTATAAAAAAAGTTATTAGAGTTAGTTATTAGTGTAAGCTAGTAATAATAATAAAAAAAAATTATTACATCTGTATTGCGCTATCATTGCACTATCAGAAGTTTTCATTTGCTGTTCTAATTTCCTTTTTTTTGTTTTTATATAAATTTTGTTGTTGGTTGGTTGCTGGGGTTTTATTTGTTTATGTTTCATATTTAGTGCAATTGTGTGTGGTGGAATGAACAAACAATAGCCACCAAAACCATATAGCTATTTCTTTCTTATAACAGAATTATTTTATTTGGCTCAGTTTAGTTAAGTACTGTAAGTGAAACCATATGCACTTGAACAGTTTAGCTCGCTCATAAATTTTCATAGAAATAGAAACATTTGTTTCTGTTGTACTATACAAGTGTACTGTATAACTTTTTAAAAAATTTGGCCCAATTCTGTCACATATTCTGATAATTGTTCTTTGTTTGGCAAAATCCTACATTCAATTCCATGTCAAAATTCAATTCTAATTTAAAGGCAATGTTAAATATTAGAATACAAAAAAAAAAAAATAAAAAATAAGGAGGAAAGATAAATTTTCTGATACTAGTTTGACACCATCATATCACGTTAGTGGACATCTTGCCTGCCAGAAGTATAGCAACACCAGAAATATAGAAGGTCCTTTAATATCTATGCATGAAAGTGAAAGTTCTGCATGTGGACTTATTTTTATACAGGTTTTTTATCTTTATCTGTAGTGAGTTAATACATCCTAAATAGTAAAAGCTGATTTTATAGCAATACTTTTGAACAGTTTGTAAATTAGCTGTCAGTCTCAGTCTAAAGAAACATTATGTCAAGCACAATTTTCCTTTCAGGATTAAATTAATTTTTTAATTAATATATTGAAATTCTGATTTTTCTAAAATATTTATCCTATATTCTTGTAATAGCTCCAATTCTCAAATATTACACTATTGTATCACATTTTTAAAATTCAAAATTTAATTCCTTATTCTATGGAGCCTACCTTCAGAATTGTCAGAAGTATTTATAGAAACTAAATATATGTATTTTTAAAACTAACCTTTGTAATGTAGAATATAAAACCTGTACTGATTTTTGAAATATGTTTTTTTTGCCTTCTTATAATTTTTGATACCTTTTATATATTTAGGTTTTCTCTGGATCGTCACACTGACCTTGACAGGATATTTAACATCCATTCTGGAAATGGGTCCATCTATACTTCTAAGCCACTTGACCGTGAGATATCCCAATGGCACAATCTTAGTGTTATAGCAGCTGAGATTAGTAAGCTAATTTGTTTTTTCTTATTCCTTTCAGTTTTCCTTAGCCTGTAAAGTTACAGCTGCAACTTTGTGATGAAAACACTCCTCCTTTATTTGCTCCCTGCCCCTTTCTACAAGATGTTCTGGGAAAGTGAATTGTGGGGTAGCTAACAGCAGCTGTCTCCCCATTGCTCTTTTCCTCACCTACATCCATCACTGACCTTTAATATCCAAGTTACTTTTGAAATGTTAGCCAATAATTATTTTTATTCCTTTTCTTAAAGGACAGTAACATGATTTTGCTGTTAAAAAAGCTGAGTTTTGCATAGTAATCTATGTTTTTGTCTCTATTGTTTTGTTTCCTTAGAAATACTTTCATTATCTCTTCCTATAGTATCTACACCTACATCTTAGAATCAATGTATCTTAAAAGTTCCATTCGGCTTGATCCCAAAGCTGTAGCATTTCTTGGACCTTTCATCTCTATGTAGATATTTTCATGTTAAGAGTATGAACAGAAGAGCAGATAGCCTCCTAAGCTGACTACATTATTGAGAATAGCTTTAATTCAATGGACAGAAAAATTTCTAAGGAGCAAAGGCCACATCTTTGAAATCAGCAACTAAGAATTACTTACTCTCATTTTTTTAGGGCTAATTCTGTATCAGTCAAAAAAAAAAAAAAAAAAATCTGATCAACAGTGAAACATGACTGGCAAGAGCTACACTGCAGAGGACTAAATGGAACATTGTGTCCTGCCAATTAAGCATTCTGTGTAAAAAACAACAACAACAAAAAAAACCCAAAACCAAAACCAAAAAAACCAAACAAAACCAAAAAACAAACAAACAAAAGGAACAAACAAAAAAAAACAACAAAAAAACCCCTGTAGGTTTGTTTTCAAAAACCTTTTTATTTTTTCTTGTGATGCTTTGTCCTGAGCTTGCAACCATTCCATATGATATCCAATGTACAAATTATTTTCAGATTTATATTATGGTGAAATTTAGCATCCTTGTATGACTAAATCTTAGTGCTAAACTTATCTCCTTTTCAGGAAACTTAGAGCAAATTTGCATCATAGACATATGTGGAGTAGCTAGCATTCTCCACAGAGATATGTTAATTTTGGAGAAAGAGTGAAGAGGGAGATTTACCATATTTTCACGACCATAAGGCACACCGGATTATAAGGCACACTATCAGTTATCGGTAAAATTTCAAACTATTTTCATATGTAAGGTGCATCAGATTATAAGGTGCACTTTTTTTTTGCAACATCGATCCACGTGCAACTTTCGCAACTTTTAGCGTAAAATCGGGAGGGACGGACCCAAGGGACGTGTACATACCTGCTCATGGTCATTCGATTGCGAGCTTTATTTTTGTTGCTGCACAATATGAAACAGAAATTGTTTGGAGATCCTTTCAATACTCAAGTTTCATATATAAGGCACACCGATTATAAGGCGCACTTCCAGTTTTTGATCAAATTTTAAGATTTTCAGTGCGCCTTATAGTCGTGAAAATGGAGTAGATCCTTAAATATTTTAAAACATTACCTGTGAAGCATGGCAGTATGTGAAAGCAGTGTTAGAACTCATTTGTAAAGTTAGTACAAATGTACAGAAGGCTATGAAAAACTGTGTCCTAAACCTGGAATTTTAAACAATTGAGGATGTCAAAAAAGATCCATATCCTGCTCCTTAGCAAAGGTGTTACTAGTAACAAGCCACGTAATTTCAGCTGCTCCTAAAAGTATTTTTTTTAATTTGAAACAGAAGAAAAGAGGGGGAAATCAGTAATTTGGAACAATCTGTTATTGTTGTTACTTATCCAATTCCATTAATTTTGAAAAATCACATAGTGCTTAGCTACCATGCAGTAGAATTCCAAGAAACAGCTGCACTTTCTTACACCTAGGCATTATTTGTTATTTTTGGCATGGCAACAAGATCAGCAAGTGAGATCAGGGACGCTTGTATTCCTGAATTAACCAATGATAACAAAAGAGCACTCTAACTAATAGTAGGATCTTGGCATTTGGCAAGGGGGAGGTTATTCTTGTTTCTGAACCTAAGGTCTGAAAATCTACATTCATATTTTTAAAGGCAATTTATACATTAAAAAAAATCTTATTGTAATAAAATATTTACCAATTTTTGGAAGGGTACTTTCATTTGGTTTTTAGGAATTTCTGCATGGGGCCAGAAAGGAAAGTCACACTTGAATCTTCCTCAAAATATGTATGCATGCCATCAACTAAATAAACTCTGTCCCAGCCAAAACCAACATAACGCACAAAGTCAATGATGCCTTTTCTGTGTAAAATTAACTAGATCACAAAGGATTTTAAAATTAAAGATCAAACCCTTACAAAACCTTGAGTTCACCACGTGATCGAATTTGTTACTGAAGTAGTGGGCATACATTTCATATCTATTATTTGAATATATTGTTAACATTTTTAGCCCCCTGTCTTCATGAAAAACTTAACTGCTCACTAGATCCCAATACTTCTTTTTTTTTTTTCACTCTACACAAATAATTTCCTTATTTTTCAGAAGGTCTGATTCTGACTTGTTACTGGCTTGTACATGTAATATTGACCAGATTCAAACTTCATCTTCCATGTCTATTGCTCACGAAATTTGGAAGAAAACAGAAAATTCGTAATAAGAAAATAATTTCATGTTTCTTCTCTCTTCTGCTGTCAGACAACCCCAAAGATACTACTCGTGTTCCTGTCTATGTAAGAATTTTGGATGTTAATGACAATGCTCCACAGTTTGCTGTATTCTACGACACTTTTGTTTGTGAAAATGCAAGAGCTGGACAGGTATGCCTTTGATAAATTCTTCTGACTATCCAGTTTTGCTACAGCACACAACTGTAGCTCATTTTTGCCTGTTGCTTAGGAAAAATCATATCAAAATTGGCTTTTGAAATGTTAAAAATGAAAGCAAAGAAGCTCTGTAAGTGAGGCTTAGATTGAAATCTCAGTATGTTGCAGGTGCATCAGTGTTTCAATCACCACTTTTTCATGCCTAACCTTGTACGCTGTTAAATCCTGACAAGATATGTCCACGACATGGTCATGATTCATTTTGCCCTTAATTTCACAAAGCAGATCACTATATGAACTAAAAAGTTTGATCTATATTTTCAGTAATTCTCCAATAGCAAAATTCAGTTATATTTCAATCTATGCTGAGAGTGATTACAAACAAAAAAAAAAAATCTGTCACACTTTTTTTTTTTTCAGTTGTCAGATTAATCTTTTGTAATCATACTAACCATTTCTGAAAAGAAAAAACACATTTTTTACATGGTAGCATAATATTTTCTTTTGCTTCTTAGGGGCTACACAATGTGTATTTCAATTTAAGTGAAATGAAGTATAGTGAAGTTAAGTGAAATTAAGTACTGCTTTATACTGAATTCCCAATAGGCTGTTGCTTATTAGAACTCTTCTAAAAATGTTTTCCAATTAAATGTCCCAGAGTATAATCAGCCAATAATAAACCCTTTAAAATGGTAGCAGTAGGACATCAATGTAACCCTTTCAGTATGCTTGAATAGAATGTGGTGGAAGTGTCAGCTTGTCTTAGCTGCTGGAGTCCCACAGGTATTGCACATTTCATATTCAGATTGCCATTCTTCCTACCAAAGTGACATCAGTTTGAACTTAGAACAAAGAATTTGGGGCCCAAATTTATAATGCATAAAATATCTAAAGGTACTGAGCAAGTGCATTTGTCTGCTGTGACAATCGCAAGAGAATTCAGGCTGTTAGGTAAAGAGAAATCACTGGCTAAAAATGCAGAATTTTGGACAGTTGAAGTGTCTTCTATAAATGCTAAAATAATATTTTAATCATGTTCAATCTAGATTAAGCACAGAAAAGAAGAACATTGAATTTTCCTCTTCCAGTTTCAAAAAACACCATCCTATGTTTAAAAAAAAACATAAGTTCATGAATCCAAAAATTTTACTCATCTGAAGTTTCAGAATTTTTTTTCGTGCAGGTTACTAGTTCTAGAGCATACAGGGTGGTTAAATATCCATGTAAATGTATTTTGAGGAACAGTTTTTTCTGCGCTATTTAAACTATTGAAGTCAGTATAATTTAAAAAGTACAGTAATTTCACTTTTATAAGCCACACCTTTTTGACTGAGTTTTCGACCCGACCCTGGAAGTGCGGCTTTTCATCCGGTGCGGCTTATATAAGGACAAATTCAGGCGAAAGGCCAACCCGGAAGTGAGAGATGGGCTGGCCTGAGGTGGGGTGGGGCGGGAGCTGCTGTGGCGGGGGTGGGGGCAACCTCTCTCGGAGCCTCTGCTGCGGCGGGGAGGGGGGAGGGGGGTGGAGTGCGGCTCCTCTCAGAGCTGCCACAGCAGGCGGGGCCAGCCGGAGCCGTGCCGGCCCAAAAGGGGGCGGGGCTGGCCAGAGCTGGATCCTCCCTGAAAAAATAATAATAATAAAAAAGCAGCTTATCATCTGGTGAGGCTTATTTATGGACAAATCCCGTGGTCTTCCCGGCTACCCAGCTGTGCGGCTTATAATCATGTGCGGCTTATAATTGCAAAATTACTGTAAATATAAAAGTTATTTCTACACTGCACTGTTTTATTGCTTACAATCAGAATAGGCTGTCAGTTAAAAAGACGAATAAAATACCACCAAACACATCTAAATAATGATTGAGATGCTAAATAAGTTTACACATCCACAAATGCTTTTTTAAATTGTTATAGAGCTCAACAGTGTCTTTATCAGAAAAAACCTGACAAAGTTATTGAGAGGGCCATAAATAGAAATATTTTTTAAGAAATCTGAGTTGCAAATGATTGCTTAAAGAAAACAATTTGCAGAAAGAGAATAAATTTAATGCAGGATAACATGAATAATCTGTTTCAATGTAGTTATATTCTTCTTGTTTACTAGCAGCTCATAAATAAGACTTTTTGTTTTCCGAATTCAATCTGTCCTGAGAGAATCTAATCAATCCAACTGAACATGGTTCTCTGAGCTTGATTCCTCCCACATTTCTGCTATTTTTCTTCCCTTTCAGGTTTTCATAATTACATCTGATCCATGAAATTTATATCTTCTATTAGGTCACTGAAACTAATGATGCTTCATCAGTCATAGATTCTGTGTTATTCATTTCAGCATTTCCCATCTACCAAAGACAGATATTGTAATGAATATTATACTTTTCCATTTACTTACTTTGTACAGAAGCCTATATTTCACCCATACATATATATAGACACACACATATTATATGTGATACCTAGGGAGGTGCACATAAATCCATGTATACAAACATACACATATATGCAAATATATAGGGAGAGAGAAATGTGACTTCTGTAGTCTGAATGACTCAAAGGGCTTGTGATTGTTTTCCTGCTTGCTATTACTGCTGATGCCAGATCGTACCGTGAACAAACTATGCAAATATCCTGTCTCAAAAAGCTCAAGCTATACACAAGCAGCACCTTTGGAAGAATGCTATTTTGGTGATTACTGTTTTTTCAACCCCCCCCAAAAATGAGGGAAGTCTTGGTGTGATGGCATAAAGAGGTCACAGGCATTCATGTGATCTACACAAGGCTGACTCAACAGGATTTCAGGGAAATAAAGCAGCAAAATGCTCAGACTGCTGCAGCCCTGCAACCAGAGAAGTTCAGCTGTCCTCTGCCCCCAGGTGAGAACAGCCAGGAGCTGGGCATCTGGACAGATGGAATCCCACTGGTTTTGTCAGCTCCCAGCTGTCACATGTCTGGCAGCTCAGCTGCCAGCCTCCAAAGATCCTCTAATGTTAAAGACAAGAATCAGTTTAGAAAGCAGAAGTCAGTTCTGCCTTAGATAGATCTTGCATGGAAGCCGTGTATAACTTTTCTATATTCATTTTCCCTGTAGTAGATGAGAGAAGAGAGGCCCTTCTCTATTTGTAAATGATCTCTGAAACAAAGAAGGCAGGAGCTGACCTTGATCAGTGGCCGGCTGGCCACCCAGCCACTTCCTCCCCCCCTCAACAGTGTAGGGGGAGGAAAGATGAAAAACAAAATGGCTTGAGAAAAGACAAACTTTAAAATTACCATCACTGGCAAAACAGACTCAGTTTGGGGAAAATTAATTTAATATGCTGTCCATTAAACATGAGGAAGGATAGTGAGGAACAAAGAACTAAAACAACTTCCATTAATTCACCCCTTCTTCCTAGGTTGACTTTCACCCCTTCACTACTGACTTTCTTTTCTTGAACACCCCTTTCTCCTCACACATTTTTTCTGCTCCAGTGTGAGCATTCCCCATGGATTGCTTTCCTTCAGGATAAATCTGCTGCAACATGGGATCGCCTTCAGGTCCTCAGGGAAAGCTGTATCCTGCCAGGATAGGCCCAGGCCCAGGCCAAGGCCCATCCCTGTCGGGTCTCTCCTGCCCCGTCCCTGCTCCTGCTGTCCTCTCTGGGCTCGCAGGGCTGTTTCTCGCTGGGTTCCCCTGGCTCAGCCCTGCCTGCCAGCCAGTGTTTTGCCCTCCCTTGCCCAGGCTTTCCCCGGGGCTGAGGGGCTCACCCGGTCCCTGTACTGCCCCGCTACTGCCCTGGTACTGACCCGATAATGACCCGGTACAGCCCCAGTACTGACCAGGTACAGCCCCGGTAGTGACCTGGTACTGCCCCGGTACTGACCCAGTACAGGCCTGGCACTGCCCCGGTGCCAACACCCGGACACTCCCACCTGACTTAAGTACGCCATATTGTTTAAATGTCTTGCTATTATCTTGCTGTTACTAGCCTTAATTTTAGCAAATCCATACATGCCCACTCCCTTTTCACGCGGCCAAATGTTACGTAAATAGGTCTAGCTTATAACGGATTCTCTTTGAAACACATTTTAAAATATGAATGATGGAGTCTATTTTCCTTTTTCCGACAACTTAATTCAGAATAGTTTATATAAACACACTAGCTTTCTTGAACCATTTCTTTTTATGCTGCTTCTCATGTTATCAGCTCATTTGACCCATATAACAATCCTTATAAGGGATGCTTTTCTCACCATAATCTTGCTTAAACACAGCTTTTGGGATCTTCATACTTCCAGAGATTTCCTTGTTATATTCACCAAGTGTCTTTTCTAAAAATAGCTAAAATTCATACCTATTGAAAAACTAAAATCCTTGATTCAGTTTTCCCTTCCTATTTTGAGATATTTCTATAAAAATTTCTTAAGTCCTTTAGTCGTGAAGTGTTATTTTATCTTTGTTTATTGCATCTCTTTTGTTTCTTTCAAAAAAATTACTATTTATGATCAATTTACTTGAAATTTTATTTTCTTTCTTTCCCAGTTCCCCTGATTCATTCTTACTTTGGTTACTTCACTATACAGCCATAGATCTTGTACCTTCCACTGGTTTTACAAGTACCAGAATTTTTTCTTTGCCTTACCTCAAAAGCTCTCAAAGGGTTACTTTTTTTCACTTGGGCAAGAAAAAGGTTTTGAACTGCAAATTGTTGTAGAGTTTCTAAAGAGTTCTGCTTTATTTTTTCTTAATTGCCCAATATAATTTCTTTCTTTGTCCTAAATTTAAAAGCAAATGTATAGTATATTTTAGAAGAAAACATCTACCTAAACAGTTGATAGAACTGATGCTTGCAGAGGTCCTACCAAGCAGAAGGACGAATTTTGTTGGAATAAGCAGACCATACAGCAAACTTATTTCCACTGCTTTATCAGTTTTTTAGTGGCTAATGACCCTCATGACTGCTACTGGGCCCTTAATTTCCTGTTATGATACAGAGTAACATCCTTATCTTCTCTGCAATGGAGGTGGTATTTCTAGAAAGAAGCAACTAAGAGTGTTATACCCCTATTTACAAGGTAATTGGGGTTTCCCATGGCTGGAAGGTCTAAGAGAAAAACAAAACAAACAACTGTTTGAAACAACGTGTAAAACAGGATTTATCAAGTTTAAATAGCAATCAATATTATCAAGAAACAGTTTTCAAACTGCAATGTAATGCTTTCAGTTCTGCACGCTCTTTTTAAGCTATGAGTATGAGTACTCAGTAAATCAGTTGATTTGCATCAGCCTAGCACGTAGAACTGACCATATGCATGGTCTCTAGTTGTGCAGTGACATAAACTAGTGGGTTTTTTTTACTTCATTTTGTAACTATCTGTGAAAATTCATAGGCTAATTGCTCATTAAATAATTAAAATATTAATTCTTCAGAAACAAATAATATTCTATGCTTGCATTATCAGTTTCATTAATTTAGAAAATTTGAGGATTATGCAAGAAAACATATTTAGAGAAACAGAAAACTACTGAAAAAGCAACAATCTGCTATATCAAAAGAAATTTACTGCTATTTTCTGGATGGAAAGAGGGAACTTGGGAGTTAGTCGTGTTTTTTAAGGCAAACAGGAGTGCATTGCAGTTGTTGATGTTAAAGATGATCAGACCTGACAAACACTGTGATATGAAGAGAAATGGCTGTATTTGGAAGAACTGGAAGAGGAAAAACAAACAAGAGTTTAACAAGTACAGCACACGGAAGGAATAGTGCTAAAAATCAAGTGTAATTCCATGGTTGAAAGAGCAGTGCAATTTAAAATGATGGATAAGAAATAAAGAATTAAAATTATATATGAACTAAAGATTAATCTATATTTGGAAGTTAAATTTGAGAACATAACTGAACCTTCAAGCATGCTTGCACAAAAATTCAGACTTAAATACAGTTTATATGCCAGGGTATAAAACAATCCCCAGTGTGAAATTAGGCAATAAAGTAAAAAAGAGAAGGCAGAAAACTAATTTTGCTTGGGAAACAATATTTTGCCACTCTTAGGTAGAGAAATTTAGTGAGAAAGCTACATATTCACTTACCTGACAGGTAAATAAGCTCTGATAAAGGGCTTGCCAATACTTTCCCCAAATATACCCAAATTTTTTTTTTTGTACGCATTGCAGGAAGATCTGTGTCCGAGTGCAGAACTGACCTGGTGCCACTTACTCTGAGAATTGTGACACCAGAATCACATCCCACTGTGAAGTTGTTCATCTCTAGGGTGTGCTACAATGTTTTACAAGAGTAGAAACATATATAAAAACTAACTGGCATTTACTAATAAATAGAAAAATCATATCTAAGAAAAAATGCTTTAATGTTGAAATGTAATTTGGAATGTCAACTTCTCTTTAAAAAATATTTGTTTGATAAAATGCCATTTTCATCACAAAAATAGAAAACTTCATGTGAATTACTGTCTTAGGTGTTGATTTGAATTTAAAAGGATGAACCAAAGATGAAGAATAAAAACTACCTACGACAGCTAAAATGATTTTTGGCAAGTTTCATCCACTGTGTAGCTACAAAAATATAGGTGCATATGTACTACTACATGAAAAATACAGATGTTCAAAAAAACTTTTTGAACATATGTTTAGTTTTTATATTTTACAGAATAAATATTAAGTCAATATGTGTGAATGCTAAGTTATTTTAATGCTTTTCATATTCTTTGATCAGACAGCTCTATCAAAAACCTAGGTGTATTGGGGTTTTTTGTTGTTGTTTGTTTGCTTGCTTTTTTTTCCTGCAGCTTATTCAAACCATAAGTGCAGTAGACAAAGATGACCCTCTTGGTGGACAAAAATTTTTCTTCAGTTTAGCTGCCGTTAACCCTAACTTCACTGTTCAGGATAACGAAGGTAAAATTCATGCCTGTTCCAAGGAAGGAGTTTTATCTTTTCTGTCTGGCTACATTCCTGAAATATATTTGCTTTTGATGTCTATCAATATGTAAAGAAGCTGTGAAGGTTGCTACTGTCAAGAATACTTTACCTGACTGAGGTTTACGACTTCTACATTAATCTACTTCTGTGTAAGTGAGGCAAAAATGTGATAAAAAAATTAGAAAGAAAATCAGAAAAGTGTTAGCTTGGGGTAAGAGACAGATTAAATACTTGACTGCAAAAGAAAAAAGCTTTCAAAAATGCCTTCACCTGACAAGTTGAGATTTTTCACTTTAATAATTCTTATTCCCCTGGCCTTCTGTTTTGCTTCTTTCTGACCATTAATGAAAATAATGATTCTGAGAACCACTTTGTTTTTTCTTTTGATCCTTTCTCAATCTGTCTTTATCAGAGAAAATTTTCAGAAGCTTCTGTTGGGGAAGTGAGACTATGAATTTTGGCCTTCATTATTAGTATGACTAATTGAAAGGACTGTAGATTACAGAAGCAATAAATGAGAGGGGACATGGTATCAGCTTTCAAATGTGTCAAAGGTATAAAAGCAATGGGAAGAATCCTCTGTTCCTGATGGATATTTCAGGGTGTAGTAGACTAAAAGCAACAACAAAAAAATAATTCTAACAGTAGGGAAAGTAATTAAATCAATTCCTTTGTGTACCTTTAAAATCCCTCGCAGAAGAGGTATTTAAAGATCCCTAAGACATGCAATTTTTGATGTTGATTTAAAGCAAATAATGTTAAAATACACAAAACCAGTGGAGGGAAGCCCTTTCCCCAAACTGCCAATTTCCCCAAATTGCCACTTTCTCAAATTCCCAAAGCAAAGTTTTTAACATCTTGAAGTCTATGAAATAAATACACGATTAAAGTTAAACAAAGGTTATATCTTGGTGACTAGGTCTTGAGTACAGAGAGGTATAGATCTTAATATTTCTTTTCTGTCGGTAATTTTCCTTCTTTTTCCACATAGGTTATTTTAGTTGTGCCTGAAGACCACCAGTGAGAAAGGCTAACCACATTGCTCAAGCAACCCACAAATATGATGAAAATTAAATTTTCCTTGTAGTGCACACTAAACCTGTATTTTCTCTCTTTTGGACTAAAAAGTCATCAACTCTGGTGTTGGCTGCCACTCTACTGTTACAGCTCTAACAGTATAAGAAATAGTCTCTCTGTGTTATACATTCCTTCTCTTCCTTCCCTTCCCTCTGGCCACTCAGTGGACAGCTTTTGATGCTTGAAGTATCCAGCATACAGCTAACATTTGTCTGCTAGAGATTCAGTTTAGCAAGTTCAGGTCTCAGAGATGTGCAGGAAGACCTACCATTTTTCACATTTTCTGAATTCCTAAGACAATTTCTATCAGAAAAAAAAAGTCCTACCTCATGTGCTAAGGTAGATAATTCATTATTCTACAGTGTGTTGAAAGTGGTTTGGTGTAGTGAATCTCATACTGAGTTGACAGCATTCCTGTGGGTGTTATCACAGATGATCCAGAAAGAATCTTCCAAATGAAGTGCTTGTTGAACTGCACAAAGTGGAAGGTTATTTTTCCTCTGTTGGTCGCTGCATTTCAGGGTTTCATCCCTGAACTGTAACTGTGTCACACATTGCATGCATTAATCTATAAAACATTTTAAGCTTTGAGAAATCCTCTTTTCAAATCACATGCAAAAATGGTGCAGAGGCTCAGAGAAGCAGGCCAGATGTACCTAAAAACTTATAAATAGCTTTCTGATCAAACGGGAAGGTTGTTAGAAAAACAGAATTATCACTTTGATAACAAGACCTATTTTTAAGTCATAAAATATGATGATTTGCATCTGCTATAAGTGATATGGCTTCAGTTCGTATAGCCTACAACAATGTCTTTTAATCAATCTAGATAACACTGCCAGGATTTTGACGAGAAGGAATGGCTTTAGTCGGCATGAAATAAGTACTTACCTTCTCCCAGTGGTGATATCAGACAACGACTACCCGATCCAGAGCAGCACGGGCACGCTGACCATCCGGGTGTGTGCCTGTGACAGCCGGGGGAACATGCAGTCCTGCAGTGCCGAGGCTCTGCTCCTCCCTGCCGGCCTCAGCACGGGGGCACTGGTGGCCATTCTCCTATGCATCATTATCCTGCTAGGTAAGGAGAAAAATGCACCTTGCCCTACCCAGGAACAAATACTTAAGGCCTGACTCATTTCACAAAATTATGCAGGTTGATAGAACTAATGATCCTAGATTTTGCAGGAAGATTATAACTGCAGCTTGAAATAAAAAGGAAAAAACAAAGACAACCCTCGTTATCTGCTAATTTAATGCTGTAAATAAGAATTCAAGTCCCCAACTGTTAAAACTATCACTGTGCAACCATAAGCTCATTTATGTTCTTTCACTAAGTTGTCCAAAAAATGAAAATTCAGAGAGGATGAAGAGTATAATCAAAAATTTCTTTCATGTCTTTAATTTTAGATTGTTTTTGAAGAAAAGTCTCTTTTTCATTTAAACAACTACTAAACATCAATATGCAGTATATATTTCACATATAATATAACAGTAAGTAGTAATTTTACTGCATCACAGCCGTGTCTATCCAGTGGTTTCAGTGCCGTCATAAAAGAAAAAAAAAGAAAATTTTGTAAAACCTCCATTTTGTGGTTTTCAGAATAACACTTAATGACCTATAATTCAACTCAAACCCACTTTTTAACAATATCCTTTGAGCTTGGAAAAGGAAAAATATCTTTAGAATAGACCTGGATATTTTAAAGCTCATTACGGCTACAGAAGGAGCATGCAGACAATCTCATGGTCCTGTAAAGCAGAGCACACAAGTAGGTTTTTGATATGGACCTTATTGTGCTACCATTATACAGATAGAGGTGTTTATTTAGTTATCAAAAAAATGAGTTGGTGAAATGTAGCTGAAATATAGTTCTTGTACCTGGTGGATTTGCTGCTAGGAAATTGTTAAATAGAGCTCTTTACCCATTCTTTGTTTCCCTCTTCAAGTTATAGTGGTGCTATTTGCTGCTCTGAAGAGGCAACGAAAGAAGGAGCCTTTGATCCTCTCTAAAGAGGACATAAGAGACAACATCGTGAGTTACAATGACGAAGGCGGTGGAGAGGAGGACACCCAAGCCTTTGATATCGGCACACTGAGGAATCCTGCAGCGATCGAAGATAAGAAGCTTCGACGAGACATTATCCCTGAAACATTATTTGTGCCACGGAGGACTTCTTCGGCACCAGACAACACGGATGTCCGAGATTTCATTAACCAAAGGCTAAAAGAGCACGACACTGATCCCTCTGCACCGCCGTATGACTCGCTTGCGACCTATGCCTATGAAGGAAACGATTCCATAGCTGAATCCTTGAGCTCCTTGGAGTCAGGTACTACCGAAGGAGACCAAAACTATGATTACCTCCGAGAGTGGGGGCCTCGGTTTAATAAGCTAGCTGAGATGTATGGTGGAGGAGAAAGTGACAAAGACACTTCTTAACCTACAGTAGGCCACTTTTTTCTTTTCCTTTGAGCGGAAGTAATTTTACAGACACCTTCTGCACTCAACAGTATTAAACATTCAGGAAAATTTTCCTGCCACTCAGCACAATGGTTTCCTTTTAAAATTTGTTTTAAATTTTTCCATTAATGTCATTCATTCTTTCTAATAGGATGCCACTTGGAATATATACAACATTTTATTTAATCAACTTCCAAGAGCCAAAGCTATGGAAATTCAGTGTTGTACATTTTAGTAAGTAAAATTAAAACTATTTCACCTTCAGAAATTTGAACGGGGTGATAATCCCTTAAGCAACCTCATGTACAAGCCGCTTCTGTTAGGTACATGTCCTATTCCTGCAAGTTCAGCTTTTCAGATGGCAAAGAAGAAAAAAATCCAGTATGTCCTGTTCTGTACATTAAAATAAAACAAAATGTACACGTGGTGTTAAGTGTAATATGCAGCTGGTTTAAAAAAAAAGTTTGTGCAACTTCATTTCATCAAATTCTATCTGCCAATGTTTTATATTTATATTTTTGTATTTATTTTTAAAAAATAAACCAGTTTTTACAACTATGTTAATGTTTGCCTGCCTGTTCTGACCATGAGATTCAAGCTTGAAGAGAACTTGAAATTTTTTAATTTCTCCGGTGACATCACAAGCAACTACTAATATTTCTGTGCTAATATATTCTCTATAAATACAACACAGTCTGAAGTGCTTGTGCTCACTGAGACAGGAAAAAGTTATACACTTGCTTGCCCAAAAGTTCTACTTTCTACAGTTCAGTGTTTAAGAGAATTTTTTATTTTATTTTTTAACTAAACTAATAATATTCCAATCTAGAAAGATGAATCACTATCTTGTGTCAACTCGAACAGCCTTATTCTAAAAACATGTTGGCACAATTTATCTAGCCAAACACATAACATTAGTTTCAACATCTCAGTTTATTTCTTCTATAGTTCTCCATTTTTAATCCTACTTAGACCATCAGAAGTGATCTGTAAGTACAACAGATAAAGTGTAAAAAGATACTCAATAATTTTTAAGCTGTTTTTCCAAAGACAAGTCATTTGCTGACAAACACTACATCTTTGTTTTCAACCACATTTAAAGCTGCCAATCTGAAGACTGAGAAAATGTCACAAAAACTATCATCCTCTCCCCTCAATTTATTGAATTTTCTCAAGTATAGTAAAAAAGAAACCCGAGAAACTAGCCAACTGTAACCAAAATTATACTTTAGCTATCACAAAACAAAGTAGGTATCCAAAAACATTCTGAAATGTCTTTTCATTTAATCTTTAGGTTACACAAGTTTTGTACTGGACAAGCACTGCAATTTTGAAATGCTGCTGAGATTAAATAATTTCAGAGCCAGAGCAGTATGTTAAAAGGTCTGTATTAGCTACTGTGGAAGAATCACACCTGAAGATTTATTCCTCCTCTCTTTCTCTTAGCTAATTATTGGCATATAAAACCAATAAATACTGGAAATATTCTAGTCCTCTGAAAAGTGGAATACTGCATTCTCTTTTAGTTGGATATTTCTTCTCCTTAATGGTCTGATAAAATCCAGTGAAGCTGGAAGCCAAATACACTACTATTGAGCAATCTATTTTGGTGCAATGGAGACCAAATTTTTATTCACTTTGTAGCAAGTTAACCTATTTGATCTACTAAGAAACTGTGAATATTATGGATTTTTCTTCATTTCAATCAATAATACTTTTATTAACTAAGGATTTTTTATATATTCCTTAATAGAATTTGAATCTGAGAATATGAAGAAATGTCTTATATAATCAGCACTGCAAAGCTGTTTAAAAGTGTTACAGGTGATGCAAACAGTAGATCTTCTTTATAATCACCTAGTGTACAGGACCTATTTTTTTTCTTCCAAATCCCTATTTGTCCTTCAACGGTATGCAATAAGAAGAAACAAACAAATAACATCCATCCATTAAATACATAAATAGTCAAAAGACACTCTTCCAAAACTAATTTTGTCTACAGCAACACTGAGATCAGTGACACGCTACAGTGACACCAGTGTTTAACTGAACAGGTACTAGGACAGAAGATAAAATAGGCTATAAAACATCTGGGATTTTACCTCTTTTCTCAAAAAAAAAAAAAAAGAAAAAGAAAAAAAATTGGTTAAACAGGTCCAGCTAACACTTTTTAATATAACTCAGTAAAAATCTCTGGTTTGTTTCCAGAAGGAAAAAAAAATACACATATGTTCCTCACTATTCATCTATATTAGAAAACATCAGATAAGACTCTATGACTTTGATTTGCATTACAGTACTAATTTCCAAGTAATAACTATAAAGAAATACTTTTCTATCACTGTGTTGAAGGAAGTTACTTTACAATTGTTCAGCAGAATCTGAATCTGATGTTTAAAATTCAATCCTGTATGTGTTATTAAATAAAATATTAGTATACATTGTGAAAGTATGTAAACATATATAAACATATTACTAACATTATTATATAAATAGTATATTTTTTTTTTATTTGTTGCTATATCCTTGGACATTTATTTCTTAGTATTTTAGGAAATTTTAGGAATCAAGGTCACTATTACAATGTCTTCTTGCAGTCTTAAAATTGTGAAGAATTGGAAAGTGAAAGTCCTAGACAACTCACAGTGGATAAAAATATAACACAAGATAACTGTTTCTCGAGTACTACCTCCTAAGCTTAGCCACATGAAATTGGATAAAAATTAACAAAACATACCAACATGAAGAAAACAAAATCATGGTATTGTTTAGCCTGAATGAATTTTCTATTTGTTCTTAAGAAAAAAATGCCACAGGACCACAGAAACAAAGAAAATACATTAATATTGCCTTTCAGTTGGAACTTGCAAGTTATTTACAACAAGACACCTTATGAATGTTTAAAAAGTCAGAAGCATATTGCAGCCACTGGACATGAAGTAGACAGTGATTTCTTAGAGTCTGTTGCAAAAGAATATATTTAGAGGGATTTTATGGAAGCAGATGTGCCCATGATCTTACATTAGCGACAACAATGTAAAGAGTAATATATCATAGGGCCTTCAGGAAAGTGGTTGATAGGAGGTACAGTCTAAGGAGAGTAAAAGAAAAAAACAAAACCAAAACAAAAACAAAAAAAAGAAC
Source organism: Sialia sialis (assembly GCA_009812075.1). Taxonomy (NCBI): domain Eukaryota; kingdom Metazoa; phylum Chordata; class Aves; order Passeriformes; family Turdidae; genus Sialia; species Sialia sialis. The sequence continues at coordinate 78,061,461 of VRYO01001463.1, read as the reverse complement.
AAACCAAGCACTTAAACAACAAAATTCACATTTTCCAAATTATCAGGTCAATATCCATCAGCTTCCATCTCTGTATAAGCGGATGCTTTTCACTCATTCACTCTTACAAAACGTCATATTTGCATCACTTCTCTTTCTATCCTATGTAGTACTATTCCCAGGCCAAACTATTTATCAATTGCATTACTGTCTGTCATTCCTCTAACTCATTGTCCAGTGTGACTCTGTTGTCTTTGAATCGTTATGTTCCTGTGACTTCTTAAATTCTTACTTCGCTACCTGTCACTCAAAGTGGGAAGAAAGAGGACCAATTTTTCCACCTTATTTCCCTTCAAACCTGTTATTATAATTTGCTCCTACTGGGTTAACTACATAAACACTTTTTGATGGCTTCAGAGCTGTTGTTTATACTAATCACAGAATATCCTAAGTTGGAGAGATCCACAAGAATTATCGAGTGGTGGAGAAAATTGAATGCAGTAATTTCTCCACGTTGCTTCAGACTGGTTTGCCCTTATTCTATCAGAATTTAAATTTTTGAGTGTTCCTCTAAATTTATCTAATATGGAGTATAAAGCAAATGCTCCCTTTTGGCCTATCACTAACTACTCAAATGGAAAGAAAAAAACAACAAACCGAAGAACAATGTACCTTTCAGAAAGCTGATTAGTAATGCATGTATTTTATAAGAATATAAAGAGTTTAGGTTTCCTTACTTTTTGTCAAATAAGTTGAACTAGAGACTGGACAATAAAAGTTACCAGAAGCCTTCAAACACTGAGTTATCATTATCAGGCTCACTTGAACAGCACCGAAATCACTCAGCCGTAATCTGTTCATAGCAAGATGCACAAATAGATGTTCAAGCTAAAACAATTTCACTTATTTGTAACAGTGTTATCTGTTCTGTTCAAAGCCATCCTATAAATTGAAAATATAAGGAGATAATTGGGAATGTAAGGAGACATGTGAATACAACTTTTATTTTTCCTGTGAAGTATTCTGGGCTTCTCTATTGTCTCTCCAGTTTTTCAGAGGCTTATTTAAACTCTATTCTAATGCGGTTAAGCTAGATGAAAAGTCACATTCTACATGACGGAAGAGAGAACTAATAACATAGGAATTCACAAATACAATAAGCCAGACAGAATTTTAACAATTCTTTTGTTTTCTTTGCTTTACAGCTGTTTTTGTTTCCATCTAAAAAGAATATAGTCAACTCTGAAATTAAAATAACAGCTTTAAAACAATATTTTTTTCTGAATGTAAGCTTCTCTTGGGTTTTTTTTTTCATTCTCCGCCCCAAAAATTAAAACAAGCATTTAATTTTTGAAAAAAAAAATCATTTTCTTTAAATTTATGTAAACCCTAGTCAAAAAGAAAAAATAAAAATATATTTGAAAATAAATATGACATATTCCTTTGTTTTTTTTACTAAAAATAAGAAATTCTATAAATTTTGAACTTATATTTTGCAAAATATTTTGTACGTTTTCATTAATGTTTGCAAAATGGTATTTTGTTTATTTATTATGTTTTGGAAGATAAGCATTTTATAAATATTTTTGCACCCATATCTAAATACTGTATATGGAAACTACTGGAAACACTTTTTGAGGGAAGCAGAGCAAATGCTCATTTATTTTATTCACTAAAAGGTCAGAGGAAAGTCAGCAGCTGAATATAGAAAGTATCTTTTATGTTCCAAACAGGTAGCAAAATTTGCAACTTTTCAGTCACAGCAAGTACAGCAAATACAAATTCATTAATCAGTTACACCTGTAAAGATTTAGAAGTCATGACACTGTTGAAACACTTAAATTTGCAGAGGACCTTTGGTGTATTTAACATAGGTGCATAAGAAATATCTCCATCATATTGCATGTTGCTATTGTGTATCTCATCCTACTAATTTCAGAATTATAAAAAATTACAGAATCAATGAACTTTCTTAGTTTCAGCTGGTGTCTGGATGCTGTGGTAACATGCTTGTTCAGCAGGACATAAATAAGGATTTGGCCACCCACAGGAATTTGATTTGCATGCTATGAATCAAGGCAGTTACACTTTTCATATATAGAAGAGGCAACTTCAGATTTCATAGTCTGCTTAGCTTTCCAAAAGTACTTGACAAGGTCTATCATCAACACCCCTAAAGAAATTAAGCAAAAAAATCTTCTCCTCAACAAAATACAGAAAAATCAATTAAAGTAGATATTCAATAATCCTAATAAAGGATGGACAAAAGTGGAATTCTTCTACATCTGATCTTTTGATCTGGCAAAGGAGATGAATAACGGATATGAGAGCTTATTTGAGATTGTTACTAAGACCAGTAAATAAAAAGGCCATTCAAAAGAATGTGAACTGATGAAATGGTACAACATGGTTATTCACAAATGGGATCTTGTAGTCATAATAGCCAATTGTGGGAAAGTCTTAGCTCAGTATTAAATAAATAAGGGAAATAATGTATTAAGAATTATTAGCAAAAGAAGGAAAAAATGTTATGCTACTGACTGTCCCTATATTGAAGGTTTTCTTCATAAAGAAGAACAAGGCAGGCTGGGATTTTCCAGCTGATAGGAGACAAATGTCTATGAAAACTGAATATATGCAGGATCTAATATTCACTGTTTTTCAATAACAAAATCAGGAATCTTCTAAAAAAAAAAAATCCGGTTCAAAAAGAAAAAGAGGTTACCTTCCTGTAACACCAACTCAAAACAGTAACCTGAGCAGCCTTGCTACAAATGAAGCTGGAAGACAGAAAAAATAAAATCATAGAAGTTGTCTTCTGACCTTTAATTATATCATCTGAAAAACAGTTCATGTAAAAAACTGTTCATTTGTAGCTAAGGGCTCAGTCTGGCCTTCTTCCATACTAGTGCTTTAGAGAGAGAGAGAGAGAGAAATATCTTATTGCAAATTTCCATATACTCCAAGTATTATGGTAACTCTTATGCTCTCCTATTTTAGTTCTTGCTCTATTTTCCTCAGTTGCACACTGGGTAGATTTGTTTTGGGAATAGTTAGAGGCTACTGTATAATGACTATTTTCTGTAGAGATTTGCCTCATTTAATGCAGAGGTTGTCATTTGTACAAAAAATATTCTAACAAAATTCCACTTGCCAAGGAAGCAGTTTTCTATTTCTACTTCGATTGGAGAGTCTTAAAATAAATTAAATATTGGGAACCATAACCTATATAGTTTTGAATTTCTGAGCTCCAAGCTTGTGGCAAAACCACCAGTCTTTCAAACCAAGAATTCATGGCTACATATCTCAGCTAGAAGGTATTTTATTACTTTAGCTTAGTTTACTTGTAAAAGACATATAAATAAACCTTTTAGACCATGAGGATTTTTATTGCTCAATTAATTGTCAAATGTTGGTTTTCTATAGTGGCAAGTACAACAGGAATGTCACGGAAAAAAAAAAAAAAAAAAAAAGAAAGCAAAACAAACAAAGCGAGCAAGCAAGCAAACAAACAAAAAAAAACCAACAACAACTGTATAGCGCCTTCAAGGAGAATAAAGATAATTAAATATTTGGCTACCCATTACCCATTAGACAGAGTCAAAAGTTATTTATGAAGTGCGGGCCAGAAGAGAAAAAAAACCTGGAAAAACACCACATGATTAAAACATCTATAACAAACTCATAAAATAAATAAGCACAGCCTCAATAGCAGCGTTTTCTGAGTTGCCTTTAGAGCCTTGATTTTGTTAACTAATATTAAGTTTGAGTATTATTTCCATTAGTATATGGTAAAGTTAATCAGATTTTTCCTCAAAAATTCAGTTATATCTGCCTTGTCATGTGCAAGGAAACATTTCATATATAAAATTTGAAAACATGACTGGGACTGGTCTAAGATTCACCTCTAGTTTTAGCTTATTTAAAGTGTAAGAAAAACTTGGGTTTTGTTTGTTTCCTGTAATAAGAGCATGCCAGATTATTGTTTCCTGAAAAAATAGAATCTTCTGTTACTATTAATACAAGTAAAACTTCAGTTTTCTTATCTGTCATATAGGAAAATAGAAAAAAATCCCCAAACTTTTGACCATAAAACATTTGAAAAGGCCTTGTTATCAGCAGACGCATAAAAGCAAATTCTATTTCCCTACTTCATAGGGTAAAACCATTATTGAATAATAAATTATAAATATTCTTAAAAGTAGATTTAGCAATTTTTCAGTATTTATTCCTTTCTGATGACACATTAAGAAACACTCAAATAAGAATCTGACTGATTCTTGTCATTTTAATCACAGGCAGGTTTTGTCTAATACCATAGGTCTCTATCCCTACTCTCAAGAACTGTCAGAGTAACATCAAATATCTGATGTGAAATTGCTCTCATAAAGTGTTCTAGTCTTGTACATTTGGTTCAGCACACATTTTTGCAGATATAAAGCATGCTTGCAAACTGAAACTGGTTTTTGACTAACGCAGTGAGCAAACAGTCTTGTGTACCTGCTTTCTAAATTCAAATCTTTGTAGTTCCAGAGCTACAAAGCTGCCTGATTACGCTCGCTACAGAAGGATGTTATTTCTTTCAGCATCAAGTACATCATGTTACAAACCACACATTTAACACTGTTAAAATGAATGTCAGTAAGCTTCACTGAAGGTGCCTAAGACCAGAATTGAGAGTAAGTATGAAGACCTGTAAGAAAAACAGAAGAAACCTTTCTCCACGTTTTTATGAAAGCAAAAACAAATCAACCTACAGAGCTTAAAAGAATCTGCACAGTTAAGATTCAGCTTTGTAGGTATTTGTCAGGTCTGGCAATTTCAATGAAAACAAAAGATTTCTGTGATTGCATCCCTTTAATTAATGCAAGTAAAAGCAGTAGTAATCAACATTCATATGCGCAGATAAAATCTCTTTAAGCCCACTGAAAATAACTACTCCTGGCCACTGTCAGCTATTTATTTATATCTAAGCCATTTAATGCACAAACAATTATCTTATGTAACATATTAAAGGAAAAACAGTTCATATTTAAAAGTAAAATATCAGAAGAGGGGAGCAGTCTAATTTTTGTCTAGTATCCAAGTGATGTGAAATGAATTAACAGCAATTCATGCTGCCACTGGAAATTGAATATAAATTAATTTTTATTCAAAGAGTACTGAAAGTTGAAGGATGTTTTTGGGGTTTTTATTTTGCAGTGTTACCATAGGAAAAAGTATTAAAACAATGTAGCAATAAAATATTAGTTTATTGCTTGAAAAAATGGCCAATGTTTTCTTCTATCATTAGTTCATCTTTATTTCTTCCTGTGGATGTATCTCAAGCAGGTTCAGTTCAGTTCAGATAAAGCACAGCTTAACTAAATATTTTAGGCCCTTATGCCTCTTGACACCTTGATATTCCTCTGCTGAGTTTAAAGAAAGTAGAACCCTAAAGTCGTAAGACAACTTTAATGTAATTTCAGCATCATCTAATTTGAGTTAGTCAGGACCATTTACTTTATGACCTATGAGCGTTTAATCTCTTTCATAACTATAGTGGTGTTTGTCATGCACAATCAAGGAAGAAGAACTTGCAAAGATAAAAACATATGAACAAATAAAACCTTCTATCAAAATTAATTTGTTTCGAGAAACCAGTATGTACCAGGTAAAATCAGCTTGCTTATTCATTCTGAAAATCTACCTTTCCCTCATTAGCTTTTCAGTACAGAACAGTCATGGAGTTTAAAAAAAAAAAAAAAAAAATGGGCCATGGATTTTTTAAACTCTCTTCACCATTAGAGATGGGCATAAACTCAGCTGTGTACTGAGCATGAGGGGGATTACATTTGAAAGAAACTGTAGTAGATTCTATATTAGATTAGATACTATATCCTGGTGCAGTTCTGGAGAGAAACACTTTTCATTTCCTTTAAAGGCATCATTTTCAGACGGATAAGGACCAGAACGAGACTAGGGAAAAGACAATTTCAAGTCCAAAGTCTGGGACACTTCTCTGATTCATAAAAACAATTTGAAGCAATATAAAGATTTATTTTTTTAAATTACTTTCAGATAACTAAGACCTAAAATTATATCTCTGCCTGGCATTACTATGACTGAAGATCACCCATATCTCTTCCTGTTATTGCTATATTTCAGGGAAATTCCATTGTTAAAATTTCACAATTACTTTGAGAATCACATATGTTAATAGCAGAGCACAGCTATTACTTGATTCTGATACATTTGGTTACAGGTAGAAGATTTACGAAGAATGGCAAGAATTATACAAATCTGGTCCATTTTTTGATCTTTGCTTGGTTTTGGTCTTTTTTTCAGGTGCTCCTCCTGAATTGTATGTATTTCAAAAATGCCACCTGATCCATTTTCAGGAGAGATTCAAGATACAGTTGCCTAAAACACATTCTATACGACCAAATATTTCTGACTTTAAGCGAGAAGCTCTATATTTCTAATGTCTCTGCAAGATATCATCTGTTTTCTTGATGATAGGAAAATATCAGCAAATTTCAGTTATATCATTTTGAGTATACTTAAATAGAAAGCCAAATATTCAGCAAGCAACAATAGTATTTTTACAGCATGAAAAAAAAAAAAGCTGCTTAAAATTAGGTTCTTGTGATATTGCCAAGAGCTTGTATAAAACCGAACTCCTGGCTCCCTTGTTAACTCCATATTGTGTTTTAGGAAGACATATTTTAAAATTGTACTGGAATATAAGGAATAATTTTTCACTAGTATTAGTACATTCCATAGCATTTTCACAATAAAGGTATATCATCCCTCTCTGATAAGAGAGCTCTGATTATGTCTCTCTGTTGAAACATATCTGACACATTTCAGCACATCATGAGAAGTATCAATTTCACAAGGACAGAATAACTCAAGAAATATGTCATGTAGATTTCTGACTACACAGGACATACATATTATTATGTCACTAAGAGATATATAGGAAATGGCTCACAAACTACAAATTAGAGCATTTGAAATCTCTTCTCTAGAGGAACTCATTTTACAAATACAAAATTAACCATTATTTAAATAAATGACAATTAATCCTCATGCTCAAGTGAACAACTTCTCATATATAATATTTTAATTCAACACTTTCATGTGAGAAAAAAGTGAGTTACGTTGAGAATTAAAATATGTTTATCTTAGCATATTCAAAACTGTTGTTGTATGTTTTATTAATTTAGTGAGATTTTGCTTTAGGATAATGAATCAGCACATGGTAAAACATTTCTAGTGCTTTTCAGTGTAACTCATGTGCTGACTGAAAATTAATAAAATCGCAACCAAATCTGATGCTCTATATTTGGAAATAAAAAGCTTTTTTTTTTTTTTTTCTTTTTTTTTCTTTTAATGGGCTTTAAATCCTCCTATTTTGATTTGTGGGTCTTTCATCTGCCTCCCCCATTTCCCCTCCTTCAAACATTATCTTTTTTCAACTGCACTGATGCTTCAAGTAGAGGCATATTATGCAAAAATGCTGCCAAACTGCTTTCACAATAATGTTTTGGACTCAATCACATAATGATGGTATTAACTGACTCTGCATGAAAGATTATATTGCCATAATAATTGTTGTTTCAACTCCATTATTTCAAGACTTTTATTTAAAGTATTCTCAAGACTAGGTGTCCTGTAGTAATGTTATCAATGCATAACATAAAACACTCGGAAGAATTAGAATAAGGGCCAAATCCAGGTGTTGATTTAGTGGTTTTACATAGTAAAGAAATATCTGTTAGAATGCTATTAATTTGGGGGTTTTTTTTGTTGTTGTTGTTGTTCATATTACATAATACTATCTTCATAGAAAAGAAATCTCATCTCGCAGCCCCATACTACAACTTTGAGTGACGTTCTGTTAGGAACCTCTCAATATATTTTATGTAAATTGTAAATATAGCAATAAAACTGTGGGTCTCTAGAGTCTCTTCTGGGTTGAAGCCTCAGAACAGCTCTTTTTCAGCCAGTTATGTTGTCCTGCTCAAGACTTGGCTGCTCATTCTTGGTCAGCCAAATCCAATGTCTGATGCCAGAGGCTATGACTATTCATTTTTTTTATGGAAAACCTTTGGGAATGTTCACTTAATGTGTAAAGGATCTGTACTATGTTTTTTAAACAACAAAGTATGAAGATGCAAAGGTTTTCAAAGCTTTTCTGAAGCCTTATCCCTTGCTCATTAGAATTGAGGCATTCTTTACTTTGGTACTTGCAATATTAAAAGTAGGATATATTATTTCTCTAAGGAAGCTACATCAGCTATTGCAGGCTATGGAACACATTTTTCAGGCGGAGAAAAAATATAATTTTGTATAGCATCTTATCTTTTCTAAAATGCTTTCTAAAACATAGCAATAAAACACCGGATTTAGCCAGCACAGCTTCTGCCTTCATGACATTTATAGCAGTGAAATTGATCTCATTTGCTTCCAAGCAAAGAAAGCACATCTCAATTAATTTCTTTGGGTTTTTAACAGAAAATAATCAAATTTGGCATACTTTTTTCAGACAAACATTGAGTGTTTGTTTTTTTTTTTTTAATATCCTTTGTTGGCAAAATTCACTGTAGGAGGGAAATAGCCAGCAATTTTCTTTGAAAACCACTGATTGTTATTTCATTTAACCCTTCTGACAGTGTTTCACACCTTATTTCTGCAGATTATACCTTCTGAACTGCTCCTTACATTCATGCTAATTAGTTATTTCACACATTTTTCACAGGTCTTTTTTTGCCAGACACTGTGAGAGGGTTTGCACTATAAAGTGAACAGCATATTCTTGTGAGGTAGAACTTGTCCATGAAAGTCAAAACCTGAATTCTGACTCTCTGACACCCACTGCTGTGCGTGCTGTCATGCAGGGCTTGGCTGCCTGCATGCTGTTTTCTTTTCTCCAGGTAATTTCAGAGATTTTGGTTAAGAATTGGACAGTTGTGATCAACTGCAAGTGGAATCTACTAACATACAATGGTAGCAGAGAGAAAAATATAAAATGCTGATACAAAATATTTCCTCCAAACTTATTTTTGCCAGAATTGTACTTACCTATTTAAGGCTAGAAGTAATGGAAAACTGCCATATGGTGATGGTGTTCCCATCAGATACAGCAAGTTAATGTGCATGCACCACTTCACGCATGCATTTTGCATAGATTGAAAAAGAAATTGTGGTGATAACTTGCAACTCTCTGAAGTATCTCTTCAGCAATTAGAAGAATTGTCTTAGCTCATTTTCAGCTGACAACATCTTACTCAAGGGTCCTAGAGACAATCCCGACATTCTCTATGAATTTTCTTTGCTTATTATACATTGCTTCTATTGTCAACTTTACCATCTTATGTGTTTACCCTTGGAAAGTTCCTATCCTCTTAATGAGAGGCATACAAGAAGTATCCTCAAATGCCAACTTAACACCCTTAAAAATGTGAAATAAAGCATTAATAGATGTTTTAAACTTGGAAATAATGTTTCAATCCAAAGCTATGTGGATGACAGGCATTATTACCTTGACTACTGGGACTGCCTAAAATTTTATTGGTTACTTTTCCACTTCCTCTTTGTGTATATATATATATAGATATTTAAATTATTTTTGCCCTAGACAACAACTACATCAGGTACCTGTACATGATGGATGATAAGCACTTTTTTTTGGTACATTCTTTGTGTATCTCTTTGACAAATGAATAACTGGACCAGAAGGTCCTTAAGATGGTGGATTAAAGCATACAGCTTCAGCTACTGCAATCAGAGCATTGTCTTAAACCCTTTGACCCAGCTTTTATTTAAACCACACTTTTACCCAAGTTTACTTATGATCTGGAACTCTGTGAGCATATTCTTGTTTGGATTTGGGACAGGATAACTTCTACTCCTCTCTCTCCTTCACTACTGCCTACTCCCTTAACATGACTGTTTTTAGACTCACTGGCACAAACGGAAATTAAAACTCTGAAAAAAAAGAAAAGAAGTTTCAGTTTTTTTATTAGCTTTTTTGAGTTTTAGTTTGTTAGAGTTTTTTTTTTAAACTCAGACCTCATAATTTGAAGTATATTATGATTTAATTTCATTGCACAGGTGAAAGAGAAAGATGTTTGGGGTTTTTTTGTGTTAAATGAGTCCTAATGAGTTTGTGAAGATGTTTACTTTTCAGGAGAATGACAGTGATAATGAACATAAGGAAAGATGTCAACATAAATATTTTCACTGTGTTATCAAGACAGGGAAGGTAATGAATAGTTGGGTGTGTGATTTTCTTCTGTCTGATGAAATCAAAGATGTATTTATGAGACTCTTTTAAACTCACAGGTAGAAAAACGAGGAGTCTGAACCACATCACAAATATTTATTTATGCAAGACTATTGAAATCATTGCCTAGCAAACAGGGCAAAGAATCATGGCTAAAAAATACACATGAGTCCATTTAGTAGGTTCCTATCACCAAAACCAGAGGTTTTATTCTTCTCTTGTGCATTTGCTGAAATTCTGCAACATTCGGACACCTCCTACATGCTAGCTCTGACACTTAAACCTGGCCCTTGAGGAATGGAACAGAGAGTAAATTAACCGCAACAGCCCAGCAGAATCTTTTTTTTAATCCTATTTGCATCAGAAAAAAATCATAGGATCGGCAGAACAATTGGAAAGCTAGCAAGCAGAAGCAAATGTGCTTTGCTTGTTGGAAGGCAACTTTAATGGCTGCAAGATGTATCTGAGAACAGCTATATGAAGATTAAGATGAAGTCAGGACCTGATCTGGTCATCACACAAGATGTAATGCAATGCAAAAATACTCAGTTAATGTTTGAGATACGTTTAATAGAATGAGACTTACTTGGAGGAGAAGCTGGCTTTTCAAGACTATCTTAAAATGAGTCTTGAGCTTGATGTATGTTTTTGAGAATTTAATTTTTCTCTCCATGTGTAGATAAAGCAAAAATTTGCAGAAATATTTTAGCATGAAGAAACTAGGTGAATTGAAATTACAAGAGAAAAGGTGGCAGACAGAATTAGGATGCTCTGACTTAGACCAAGGTCCATCAGAAGAATTAAGAAAAACTCTTGGATGGTTACTACCTCTGCATCAATCATGAAATCATTTGAAAACAAGTCATGACACATTGTAAGTCTGTCAGGGACAACTCTTAATTTGCTATATAGAAAAATAGCACATGTTAGCTGTTTGGATAAAATTTATTTTAAGCATTGCCTAACAAACAGCTATATTCTATTTTTAAACTCTTTTTCTATGTGTGCATTCACAATATTTTGGGGTTTGTATGTTTGTATGTACAGGAGGGATTCAAATACTCTGCTGTATATAACATTTATACTTTTTGTGTTGATGGCACAATTCCTTTAGAGGCTACTATTTATGGTCTAATGCACTTTCTTTTCCACTCCACCGACTGCAGGTCTTTGCTAAACCATACCACTCCTTCCTAAGCTGTGTAGATCCAAAAATAGCAATGAGATTATTATATGGAAAAGGACCTTCAGTTTTTCACTTAAATCCAGTAGTTTAAAATTAGAAGCATCTAAATATTTCCTTGAAACATTAATCTGAATAGGAGCAGTATATGTAATTAGAACAGTCTAAAGAGTTCTGAATTTTCATGTGATTGATAGACATTATTTTAATATGAAGGAATTTCAATTTTCCTATTAAATCTATGCAGTTTTTGAAAATAATTTGAATCTTTAGTTTTCAAATCTTTACTTGCTTGAAGGCAAGAGTTCCAGAGTATAGAATAGACTTTATCAGGCTATTCTTTGAAATGATATCGTAGGATGTGATTTTTGCTTACCCCTAAATTACCACGTACCAGGATTAATTCTGATAAAGCTATTGAAAAAAAAAAAAAAAGGGCATCAAAACAGTCATGTAAACCTATTGCAAAGGAAATCAGTTTCTTGTTTCTTTCAGCTTTTTCTGCTTGGTTCATTCTTGTGAATTAGGTCCTCAATTTTCTTCTTCACCAAGATTTTTTTATCACTGCACAAAGCAATTTCTAGAACTACAAGACTGAACATTTCTCTTGACTTATAACTTTCTGCAATAAGTGCACATTATTCTGACCAACAGACAAATAAATAAGAGAAGGAGGGCTACAGAATAAGTCAAGGTGTCAGTCATTTGATTTTCAAGTTCCATTTAAAGGAAAAATAATGTTAAAATCAGACTCCAGATTAATCCATATTCATTTTCCCAGTGTTACTGAGAATTGAAGAAGATAGCAAGTTTTTTTAGGTTGTATGACTATGAACAAACACATTTAGAGACAATAAATTGTACTAGAAAACAGAATAAATACCAAACATTCACAGAGGGACAGAACACTGTCCTACCCCATGAAGATCACATCCCATCAAATAATTTTTGTAAGGCTATAAATAGAATAATACTGACCTATAATTGGTATGAACAAGGCCTAACTTTTCATCTGGCAAAAGCCTGGGGAATACCACATACTTCCTTTTTTATTGTTAGTAAAAATTAAATGGAGCAAACAGTCAAACAAGCCAAATATCAAAACACCACTAAAATTTGAGTTTTCATTTGTATTATTTCAAGCTAGGTTTTTCATTTTAATACACTGTAGTTAAGGAATGGTTTTCATGTACTTTGACCCATTTAGTATACTGGGAGGAAGAGACTGTAAAAATAAAATGCATTAAAATACTAAATGGATTATCCAGATAGTGAAAACCTTTTGTTGTCAACCTTACTGAGTAAATGCAACCCCTCTCACATGACTTATTCACAAAAAGTGGCTAGTGGAAAAATGAAAAGGAGCAATTATTTATAGGAATTGCTTGATGATCAATAGAAGAGAGATAGAGAGAAAAAGAGAGAGAAAGAGACAAAGAAGGAAAGAAAGAAAAGAAAGAAAGAAAAAGGCCCCTAGCTTTTAATTTATGACATAGGGTAGAAATATGACAGTTCCTGCTCAAATGAGAGTTTTCCATGTTTTTCCACCCTTTCAGAGAGATTTACTTTAGAGTCATAATTTTTCTTCACTTTCTGCCTCCATTCTACACTGCCTGCACCAGCAAGGAGAGAAGGAGCAAGCTCACAGAATTGATTAGTCTGCCACATGTTCATGGGGTAGCTCCAGGTGACATTACACACACTGTAGGAATACAGATATCTTAAGGCAGTTCTGCACCAGTTCTGTCACAATAAGATAAATGTAACAGTACTGCCCCTAGGGCTTGTACGCATTTCATGGTACCTGAATGATTAATATCAGTTGATTAGCTAGCACAAAGCATTCTAAGTAAAATGTGAGAGAAAAAGTAGGCTAAGCTTGTACCTTACTTAGGATCATCTCAGGATCTCTTTAAAATTAGATTAATTTATTATCTTCTAAGGCAGTCTCTCCAACTCTCCATTCATAGAATCTCCACTATCCCTTGTCTGACAAAAATGTATTTCACACAGTTTGCCAGCATCAGAATATTAGTATATATGAGTGGGAAGATTACAGTTTCCTTAGTATTATTATAAAAATTCGTATTTTAGATTAAAAATCAAATATTCACTGACTTAATCTCCTCACTACTGTCAGGTAGTTCTCAATTACCTGTAAACACTTTTCAATACACATTTATATTCTATCAACCTATAGAAGTGCAAAATGTGAAGACAGGACAAAATATTACTTCGTCTTCCTCTGCGTGGGATTTATTTTTCCACTTATCACCTCTTCAGTGCATGTTGAAAAACTTCACATCAAGGAAATTCTTTGAATAGACAGTCCATGTGCAAAATTGTCTGTACAGAAGGTGTTGATGCGTAACAGCTACTAAAGTAATGCTTGTCAATTACATGACACCTGAACAGGTGCCAAAATCTTCTTGGCAGCCATTTTCTGGGGGAAGGATTGTTCGTGGCCAAAGGAGCTGCTTCAGGAAGGTTATATGTTGCCTTGGCTTCTAGGTAAGCATCACTGGAGGGCTATCCAAACTGGCAAAATATGACACTTTATCCATAAAAGTTGCCATTGGTCAACAAAATTTTGGCTAGTTTTCTCTCTGCTGGATATTTTGGGCTTGCCTAGTTTGGAGAAAAGGAAGCTGAAAGCTCACATCAACACTCTACAGTTTCCTGAGGAGGCAAAGTGGAGAGGAAGGAAGGTACTAATCTCTTTTCCCTGATCCAGTGACAGGTTGTGAAGGGAAAAAAGGTGCACAAGGGGACATTTCGACTGGATATTAGAAAGCATTTCTTTAACATGAGGGTGGTCAAACACTTAAACACTTTATAGAGATGTGGTTGATGCACCAAGCCTGTCAGTGTTTAAGAAGCATGTGGACATTGCCCTCAATAACATGCTTATGGTCAGCCCTGAACTGGTCAGGTAATTTTACTAGATGATCATTGTAGGTTCCTTCCAATTGGAATTATTTATTCTATTACAGTGTTCCAGTATTCCCATTCCATATTTCCTTTCATGTTTCTTTTTATTTTTAAAATCTTGAAATAATTTAAAAATAGGTATTTATGCTATATTAAGTCAGAATATTCCTTCATGTCTGTGAAATATTTTTTGAGTATTGCATGTCTAGTTATGGGAATCACCTTCCTCAAAGGGTAGAAGGACTTGTTGCTAGTGAGAGCCCTCAGCCTACTGCTCTGAGTCATGCTGGGTACACTGCAGCACACTTAACATCTTACACAGATGAGTGAGGGGCTCATGGAGTAATAGGGACCAACAGGGAAATACTGGTGAAATACCTTGAAGGAATTAAGGTGCGTTCCTCTAAGGTGACACCTGAAGTGCCTCCAGAGTTACACATGCAGTATCGTCAGTAAACAGGAATTGGAAGCCACCGTACTGCTAGTAAGCTGCAACCCAGTTACCATAATTGAAACTTGATTATATGAATGCAAAGATGAGAGTCTAGCTATCAGTGGCTACAGGCTGTTCGGAAGAGACAGGAGAGGAAGGAAAGGTGGAGGTGTTGTCCTGTACATCAAGAAACAAACAGAAATACAAAAAGCTGTCTCTGAAGAACAGCCTTATCAGGTTGAAAGTTATGAGGAAGAACCTAGAGACTGAGGTAGTCTGTAGTTATGAGGAAGAACTAGAGACTGCTGTTTGTGACTTCTAAAGGCCGCTTGGTCGAGAAAAGCCTATTAACGATGTGTACTTTTTCCAACTGTAGGAGGCATCACATTCACAGCCTCTTGTCCTGGTGAGGAACTTCAATCATCCTAACATCTGCTGGAAGAATAGCACAAAAAGCTGTAGGCAATCCAAGAGATTCCTGAAGTGAGTTGAAGATAACTTCTTATACCAGGTAGTAGACAACCCTATAAGAGTGGATGCAATACTGGAGCTGATGGTCACCAATGCAAGTGAGTTGATCATGAAACACTAAACTTAAAGAAATTAGGATTTTA
>VRYO01001463.1:77985232-78045048 GCA_009812075.1 Sialia sialis | reverse complement strand
CAATACTCATATTTTGGTAAATCAATCAATGACATCAAGATTCGAGGGAGCTTGAGCTGCACTGATCATGTGCTGGTGGAGTTCACAGACCTGTGAGTGACAGGGTGGGAAAAGGATAAAGTCACGACTCTGAATTTTAGGAAAGCAAACCTCCAGCTGCTCAAAGAGTTAGTCAATGGTACTCCCAGGGAAACTGCCCTGAGAGGCTAGGGAGAACAACAGGAGATGGCAGATATTTAATTATCCTTCCCATAATGTGCAAGAGCTCTTGATGCCCAAGTGCAGGAAATCAGAAAACTAAGGCAATACACTGGCATGGCTGAATAAAGCCAGGAAATCCAAGGCACAGCTAGAGCTCAGGAAAGGACACTAATAACAAAAACAATAATGGATTCTACAGATATGTCACCCAGAAAATGAAGGTCAAAGATGATGGACAAGGAGAAGGTTGACTGAACAATATTTTTGCCTCATTCTTCATTGGAAACCTCTCTTCCCACACCAATTGAGTGAATGGGCCTCAAGGCAGGGACTGGAGATGCAGAGGCATAGAAAAGATAAATGGATGTGACACTCAGGGACGTTTTAGTAGTGGACATGTCAGTGCTGGCTTAACTGTTGAACATTATGATATTAAACATCTTTTCTAACCTAAAAAAATCTATTCATCTAGGAAATTTTCTCACTGATGAAAAGAAATCCAGATGTGAAGCACATGTACCTAAATATAGCATGGATCTTTGTATGTGGAGGCCTTAAATTTTGTTAGATAGTAGGAATTCTTTCAAACTGTGCTTCACTTTACATAAAAATATGTATGCTGTATTTATGGACCAAAATTTTATTTTTATTTTTACATTGCAGTAATTATACTATATAATATATGTACATATTATATGTATGCAAGGAATTGATGCTAAGACTGTATTTTACAGTGCCATCTTTGTTCATTTTCTTAATACTAAAATATTTTTATTATTAGGGAGATATTAATTATATATATATAATCAAAATAATAATTCTAATGATGATCACAACACTAATAAAATAAGTACAACATTTCTGTAATGGTTCCTGCATTTAAACAAGGTATATAGAAGATGTTTAAATGATGGAAGGGTAGTATGAACTTTTCTGGCTACATAATAGGCTGTTACAATGAACACTGTATAGCACAGCATAGAGATGTTAGCGAAGCGATTATGCGTAACAAAGGAAAGCTATACAGCATCCATATATTTATTGAAAATTTGTACTACAAGATGGCTTAGGTTATTAATTTTTAAACAATTTCCTTCATGCATGTTTTATTCATAATAATAAGAAAATAATTTAACATTTTCTCCAACCTCAAATACAGTTCTAACTTCTTCTCTGTGAAAAAGTAATATGATAGAATATGGCTTTAACTTAAAAAAAGGCAAAAAAAAAAAAAAGGCAAAAAAAGTACAGACTTTTAATAATAATGAAAAAAAAAAAAAAACAGAAGAAAGAAAGTACACTTTTAAAACCAAGACTCGTGGAGAACAATGAATTAGAAGAAAATAAGAGCAACGAATATTGCAATTGCACAAAATCTTGTTATAAAGTGTGAGTAATCAAAAAATAAAATGTTGAGAAATATTTCACATTTATATAAAGTCTATTACTTTATGACAGATTGGAAGAATTTCGATTCCAGGTTTCTAAGAATTAAGTACAGTAATTTCACGCGTATAAGGCACACCCTTTCAACTAAAATTTTTCTCCTAACCTGGAAGTGCACCTTATACTCCGGAGCAGCTCATATATGGACAGAATTTGGAAAATTGCTGACCCAGAAGTACAAGCCGCAGGCCAAGCCGAGTGGCGGGCGCAGCAGGGGGAGTGGGGCTCGAGAATTGAGCACCTGCCAGTAAAACCCATCATCAAGCAATTGTTACTAATTGGTTACTTTGTTGCACGGCTGGCGGAGCTGAGCTGACGAGTGTGGCAGGCTGAGCGGAGCCCACAGGAGCCGGCGGGGGGACCAGAGCCAGCAGACATGGTGGGTGGAGCGGAGCCTGTGGGAGCCGGCAGGGACAGTGGGAGCTGGCAGGGAAAGTGGAGCCAGCAGGCGGGATGGTTGAAGCGGAGCTCGTGAATTGAGCGCCTGCCAGTAAAACCCGCAATCACATGATTTTTATAATTGGTTACTTTGGTGCGTGAGAGTACTCGCTGCGAATGAAAGCGCTCCTTATACGCCAGTGTGCCTTATATATGGACAAAGAAGAGAGACTTGCTGGACACCCTGAAGTGCGTCTTAAGCTCTGGTGTGCCTTATACTCGTGAAATTGCTGTAAGTATTTTACAATATTTCTTTGTAGAAAATGGTAACACAGTGTCATATAGTGCAGGAGTATTCCCGAAAACTTTATCCTCCTCAATGGGTGTGTAAGAACCCATTTTCTGCACCTCTAGAGGCACAATGAATATAATGGATATAATACAATAATGAGTACACAATTACAAGGCTTCCTAAAGAGATTTTCACATCACACATCCTACACGTTTCTTTCTAAGATTCCTTCTATAAAGGTGGGAACAGAGGAATTCCCCTAAGGATAGCACACATTTTTCACTTAGTTTGGCCAAAACACTGACTTGATCTGTATTCCAGGGATAAACTTCCATTAAAAATATCCTCCAAAAGAACTCTTTTCTCCAGTAATTGTTTCCAAAACCTGATTGGTGATGGAAATACATTTCTTTCCATTACACACATTCAACAAATATTCTACAATGGCATACTGAAATTAAAGTACTTGAAAATTAAAGCACAAGTACTCGATTAAGTATAAAATATTCTGAATATCCTGAAGTATCTTATGAGTATACCTTCTTCAACAACATATATGGAATAGTTTGGCTTCATAATAGTTTTGATTAAGTCTATATAACTAATAAAAGTACAATCAGTCTAAGCATCTTAATGATTTAAAAATATTTATTTTCCATTATAATCATTTATACAGTATTCTACTTCTCTCTGCATCAACCTGTAAATTTGCAGAAATAAAGTATACATATATAACATATGAAATATTACACAAGATAATACACAAAACTCAGGCCACAAAAATATTGAAATTTTGTGAGAACTTTTTCTGACATTCAAAGAAGACGAGTGAGATGCTTCTTGTACATTCTCTACCCATTCTCCTCCACCTTCCCACTCTAGGAACGGAGTTTACAACTGGGGGCTCTAAAATGTGAAAATTGGGCATTGAGATAGGAACAATTTACTGGAAACAGCAATGAGAAAAGATAAAAAACAGCAACAGTATTAATAGCAAGTATAAGATTAAGAAACTATTTACACAGAAAAACTGACAAAACACTGACTGGCTCTTCTCCATCACACCCTGCTTTCTCTCACCTGGAGTGAGTCTCTTACTCCTGCCTCTTGCATCTCCTCCCATAAGATGGCATTAAATAATGTTCGGGTCTGGCCACGCCTCCTTCCTGAAAAAATTGACCCTGTTCTGGCTGAAAAGAGGACAGTACTGCATTTCATTTAATATTGTATTACTTTTTATATAACTGTTGTTTTTTTCTTTATGGGATTTATGAAAATTATGATGCATCTTTATAGACTGATAGATAAGTAGCTAGTTATGAAGACACTAGTAATGTTTTCAATCTTTGTTAATTTTCTTTTTGAAATCCCAGGTAATTTATTTTTCTCATCCCATTAATATTACAAACAGCATTTCAAGTTTATATCTTCTAGCTTATACTGTTAAGTCCTTACACTGGCAATCTGAGCACTACTTAATTATTTATTATAGAAATTAAAAATAAATAATCAGGAAGAAAACATAGGGAAGATAACTGTTAAGTATATGTGTAGGTAATGTAACGTACAACCATGTCTCCAGGGAATATTTTGCTAATTAAAGAATCCTAATTACTAAACAAGACAGTTGTAGAAAGAACATAAAAGCAGAACATGATTCATCTGATGGCAACCAGCCTTTTAAATTTGCTCATAACAATGGCTGAAAGGAAGAAGCATTCTACCTATAATCTCTCAGTAAAAAAAAATCCTACATTTCAAAGGCTGTGTTGCTTAGTAGTTGCTGACTGTTAGGTCCTTTGCATCCTGTATTGGCTATTAGAAGAATAAAGATCATAACATTAGTAATCACTGCTGAAAATCATGGTTGGATGCCCAGGGTCATAAATGGTTCACATGAAATGGAAGGCATCTATCTTATTAAATCATACTTGTAACTGACTTCACTTTTCAGAGCAGCTCCAGTACATTTTTTCCTAACAATAAAGAAGCTGTTGCAAGGGCATATGAAATAATTAAACTTAATTTTCTAGAGATGACAAAATTACTCTTAGCTCTCTTCTTCATTTTTGCAGAGACCTTGCCCCTCCTGCTTATATTTTTCTGTATTTCTTCCAAAACCTCTTCCACTCATTTCTATCAAAATATCCATATTTTCTCTCCTGATCCACTGACACAAAGTAACAGGCCAGGCCTTGTTCTGGAGGTCACAGAAGCTCCGTCCTTTTTGTCTTCCCATTTTCTAACTTGTATGAAGTTAATTCTATGACTTTTACATCTTTGAGAAATTTGATTCTAAGTGTTCATGGCTTCAAAAGCTATAATGGGAAGTGAAAGGTAGAAGGATGAACCTGTTTTCTTAATTCTTGTTGCTTTAGAAAGTCATAAAAAATTTCTGATAACAGTGCTCTCCCACCAAAACTTAATTGGAAACCATTCTAAACAGAACTTGGAACAAATAAGTTTAATTACCTCTAAGTTTTAAATATCCATTTTCTGGATTCCAGTTGCTCTACTTTCAGAGAATATTTCACAAAGACCATTCTTCTACTTATTTTATTTTATTTTATTTTATTTTATTTTATATAATAATAATTGTGCTTTCCTAAGTAAAATATCAAGAAGACCCAAGAAGTTATCTTTATTAAGAGATATGTTGACATTGTGGCTTGTTTGGTGGGAGCGTTCACTCAATTTGAATTATACGTGACTACAGGAATTTCCTTTCCCATCAAGAGGGCAAAAGAAATATCACAAGTTTCTAGAGGACTTTGGTATTGTTAATCACGATTCAGTATATCAAGCAGTAAGACTCTCAGAACTAAATCAGTCCATGGATTTCAATCTATTTTGACATTTCCACCTGTTTCTTACCTTCAGAATTATTCCTGAAAAAAAATAAGTTTAATTGAAACAAGATCGGCATGAAATTGCTTTCACTGTAATTTCCCAATAAGAATCGTTGTGATAATGATTGTAACTCATTTGGAGCATCCTTTTCATCAAACTTTTCAGGGGAAAACATATAAAAACCCCATACCAAAGTGAAGTAGGAAGTATGCATGTTCCAGCATCTACAAAATTTGGTAATAGGTTTATGCCTCTAAAAATAGTACTTTTTTCCCCCATTTATATATCCAAAGTAGGAAAATAAATAAATTTTGTGAATCTTATTAGTGTCATCCACACTGATCTATAACCTCAATTTTGCGTTTCTTTACTAGCCCTATATCATTTATGTCCTACATTGGGCTAAAAATATTACTGTCTCCCCAAAACTCTTCTAAATATTTCAGAAAGAGAACAAATGATGGAAATCTTACTGTTCCCACTGTTACGACAAATGTCTGGCCACTTGTAATGATTTCCTAAATGCTTTCATTTCCTCCACAGGGACAATAAAACAAACAGAAATAAAGACTTTGGCATTCATCTTTAGGAAAAAATACATTACTGAAATTAAAAACAGTGTTGCTGAAAAGATACTTATATAAATTGTTTCAAGTAATGAGCACCATTACAGCAAAGAATTTAATGTCACAGCAGAAATATGAAGTAATCTGAATGTAATGGACCCGGTCTAAACTAGAAAACAGATTAAAATCTATCATATTCAAATTCAGGCACAAATGCTTTGCAGAGTAAGAAGCACTCTGGGTTCAAGACCAATTTCTTAAATACTAAATGGTATTATAGTAAGAATATTTTAAAAGGCAGAGGACTGTGGAGAAAAAAGTAAGCAAAATTCATTATGTACCAAAATCAAGTCTGAAATATACTCTAAACTTTAGTGTAGATCAGTTGTGAAATATAAATTTAAAAAACAAAAGTAACCTTATTTCATCTGTCTTACATAGATGTCTTATATTGTTTCTTTTTGTTTTTTTCCTTTGCAGCATAGTTCTATTTTTACTGTGTCATACAAATAATTGAATAATTAAAAGCATTCACAGATTATAGCAAAAACTATAAAAGGATGGGGCAAAAGATAAAAGACTTTCAAAAAAACAAGCAATGATTCTTACTCCTACAAAGATCCTTTACAGTGGCTATACTGAAGAAATGAATCATGAACTAACATTAGTATCCTAAAAGAACATTAAATTAACATTTGAGATTATAAAATTACATTACTTCTATATGAATGGTATTTAAAATCATATTAAAATATTATGTTAGAAATTGAGCAAAAAAATATGAGCCAAAAAAAATATTTTAAGAATAATTATTAAATAATTATTTGGAATTATTTCGTGCCATTCATTATTTTTATAAACTTGCTGACATTCTATCTTATATTAGCATTAGTATGTCTTTTCAGACATTAACATATCTGATAAGTTTTTTTTATTCAATTGCTGTATATTTTGTGTAAAGAAAGTGGAAATTGTCATTGCTTTGCAAAAATGTTAAGTAATGTATTAACATTTTTAAGTTTCCCTTTTTTTTGATTTCTAAAACAAAAATTTCTTTTAACATGGCAGAAAGAATGTAGATTAATCCATTTTAAAATACATGTGTTTATTTGGGAAATAACCTGAGTTGAAGCCTCCAAAAAAATTGAGTTGATTTTTGAGCTCCAAGCAGTGACTTATTTTAATTACCTTTCCTGTTATGAAGAAGTAGCAATAATATATCTTAGAACTATATCAAGTCCTCAACGCTGAATTAATTTTCTCAGAATACATAAAGTATTCAAAATATAAATGTAAAAAATAACCAAAACAAACCAAACCAAAAAAACCCAAAAAAATCCCCAAACATCCATTGCACTGTTTGTCTAGAAAATAAGATCAGACTTGATTTGGTTTTGAACCAGTCAGAGATGAAATCCCTTCTTCTCCTTGCCTAGTGAAACTTGACCATGGTACAGAGAGATATGCAAGATTTATGTAATTTAAAATAAAGAATTTTCGTTTGTAACTAACTGATCACCTGGAGAGGAAGACCTAGATTTTAGACCCTGATCCCAATGTCTTTTTGAAGTTTTCAAATAAAAATTGTATGCGTTTCCTAACTTCTGTGCAGATACCAAGGAACTGAATCTACGATTCTAAGTTTTCTGCAGTAGGAGTCTTCCTCCTAGTATGGCAGTGACTACCTTCCAGACTTCGTGTTCAAGCAGACCTTTGACTACCTACTTGACAGGGTTCTAAGTCCACCTGTGTCTCCACTTCTGTTCACATTTGAGACTCCAGGATAACCTACCTCTCCCTCACTCATTCTCATTAATGCTTTGCAGCCTGCTCACTTCCTTCTGTACCTCCTTCACCTGCCAGCACAGCTCAGCAACAGCAGCACATCTACTGCCAAATTAAGGACCGTCAGCCCAGAGAGACATCAGGCATGCTGGCCAACCTGAGACCTAGAGAGCTACCATCAGAAGATCTGGCTGGAGGCCTCTGACAGGGCTGGTGCAGTGAACTCTGCAGCCTGCCAGAACCATAGCTGAGAAAGCCTACAGTAATGAGGCTGGAGATGAAAAGACCTCTTTGTGCCATTCGTCACAAAATTCTGGTTCTGGTCGCTGCCTCTGTTAGACGCTCCCAGATGTTGAGAGACGAGCCCTCCCTGTTGCACAAACTTGAGCCATGCCGTGTTTGCCTCCTCTGTTCACCACAGTGCTGGTCACTCACACTCCCTATGGGCCCTGTATGAGAGAGTGGGAGCAGCTGTCAGTGTTTGCTCCTCTCCCCACCCCAGGGCAAGCTCTCCATGGGGGTCTCAGTGCTCTCCTGAACTTTCCCTGGACCCAGAAGCTTGCTGTGCTTGCTGTGAAATTTACCTCTGCTCTGCTGCAGGATGTGCCTGCACTGGAGATGTTCCACTCAGCAAGTGACAGTTCATGGCCATGTTGAAATGTTAACAGAAGTTTGAAGCTAAATAAAATCACAATGTTTTACTTGGTCCACATTTACAACAGATATTATGGCTGCTGTTCTTGTAGTTGATAACATTGGTTGAGCACTCTCTCACCAGAAGTGACAGAAGCACCTTTGAAAGAGCTCTCTGTCGCATGCTTTGCTCTCTTAACATATTGGTGTCTGCAGCTGCTTCTCTCTCATATTCTCATTCCCCTCCTCTCTGGCACCGTTTTTCTCATGCAATAACTTTTTTCTCCTTCTTGAAAGTGTTATCATAGAGGCACTACCACTGTTGGTGATCAGGTCTGCCCTGGAGCCATATGGCTTTGCCTCTACTGGACACAGGGGAAGCTTCTGGCAGCTTCTCAGAGAAGCTGCCCCTGAAGTGCCTCCGCTACCAAAATCCACCACACAAACCCAATATAGACACATAAGGTTTCTTAAACAGACTGTAAAAATACCTTAACCATGTCACTTGAAGAGGTCAGGTGAGTGGCAGTAGACAAATAAAATGTGCCAACTGCCCATTTTTGGAACAGAAAAAGAAAGGAAAAAACTATGAAATCTTTCAGAGTAACTTTAATTAGAAACAAACACAAACTCTGATTTATTGTTTTTTTCTGACTTGTTTTTGTTTGTTTGTGGTTTGTTGTTATTGTTGTTTTGTCTGTGTTTTTGTTGGCTAGGATTTTGTTGTTTATGTTTTTGGGTTTTTTTTTAATCTTCCCAAACATAGCTAGAATAAGTTTTTTAGGTCTATTACTGGACATAAGTTTACAAATTGTTGTACACCTACTGCACTTTCTACCTTCTTCAATGAATTATTTTTTTTACTGCACGGTATTCTACACCATTTAACAGAAATTAAGTACATATGAGATACATAAATATATGAGATACACAAATCTAATAAACCATGGCTTCACTGCTCCATGCAGTTTATTTTCAATCCCTTTTGCAATTTTATTGTTATTATTGTTATTATTATTTTTATTATTCCAACTTAAATATTATGTCTGTTTGGAGCTGGATGCATAGGAAGTCATAATTTCTTAATTTCAGAAAAGTTCGCGGAATGCAGACGTCCTAACTGTTTCCTGATAATGCATGTCATTCAGACTTAGAACCAAGATGTAGAACCATAATGCTGCATTGATCTTCCATCTCAAGAGCTATTCATGTTTGTATCTTGTTATACATATATATTTCATTCAGTGTGATGAAACACTCTATTAAAAGGATACATTTATGAAAAAGGTCTGTCACAAAGTATAAAGTGACTGATTTTTTACCTCTAATTTTCTTGCAAGCTGGACTCCAAATCATTATTGATTTTTGATTTGCAAAATAAATAATTGTAGTGACATTTTAAATCCATTAGAATCATCGTGGAAAGCAACTATAAAGTGGCACTTCAGAATAAGTACCATTACTTTCTATCTTTCTTGTTAGAATAATTTTAGAACAGATTAATATTTATTTAGAAATAGTACATCTGATGTTGATGATGAAAATATTTTTAGTAGCAGAAATAAATATGGGGGAAAAAATCTGGAGAAATTTGGACTAAAACCAGTCAAATTTCAACTTTTTAAAAGATTTTCATAAATTGAAATAAAGTTTGTAAATAAGTACAGGCCATTTTGTAAAAATGTGCATTCTTTAAGGATGTTGGTGTGAAGTTTTAGGGACTACGTTGGCATTATTTTTTCTGACCTTCTGAATATCTTTCTGAAAGGAGCAAATTTTTTTTTTTATATATCATTAAGTGGGAAGTATTGCAAATTCACATTAATCAAAGTATAGTCCAAATGATATTTAATTTAATTTAATTAAAAAGACTAGATTTCATTCAATATAGAGACACTGTCTGCAGTTTTACAATATTTTCTTATTCTGTATGTTTCTGCAAGTTTATTGGAATATTTATGCATTAAGGATTACATAAATTTAGCCATATATTCAGTACTTAGGGAGCACTCAGTGATCATTATATACTATTTCTTCTGTGATTCTTCTGACCATCCTATGAAATTTGTATTCATTTACATTTGACCATGGGAGTCCCACTACCAACCCATTAACGCCTATATACTAAACCCAATCATAACTAATCTGCAAGGCTTTCTTATTTGTCACACAAGAACTACATTACCCATCTCATAAGAAATTCATAAATATATTCCCATGTCTTTAAGTAGGAGAGCATTCTACATTTTTTTTTTCATTCACAATATAGGGGACTTTAAACAGTCTATAGCAATTCTATATTGACCTGTTAAAACCCAGTGTTTTAGCTCATTTGGAGAACCTATAATTAAAAAAACAACAACAACAACAAAAAAATAGCAATCTTTCCTCCCCTGCCCCTAACACATATCAAAATCTGTTTGATTCATTCAGGGTAAAAAATTGGGAAGATGTGAATTTAAGTCTGATAATGGGTACAAATCATCTTCTTATCATTGTAAAGATTTTGTAGCAGCATTTCCAAACTAAAAAGCCTGACATTTATACAATAATGTATGCATAATCTCCCACTTGTATGTCACATGATTGAGATTAAAATAATTTTAAAACACAAGGCTAATGAAATATCTGCCAATGTCACTAAAAAAGTAAAGGAAAAAGGCACAGAAAGCAATTTAGAATTTTCTAGTGCACACAACATTTAGTAACTGATATTCATTTACACAGGGAATGGGGGAAAGAGGTAGTAGTTCCTTCTGAAAGGTAGAGGCATATTCTAGGTAGGGAAACTTCTTCACTGATTTAGTGAGTACCACTGCTCATTGACCAACAAAACAGTTGTAGCCTTTCTCACAGGACCACAGTGTCCTGTATATCTGATGGATGGTGTGACCAGAACAACCTCAGCTACAGCAGGAAAGACATTGAACAAATTGTCAGCACAATTTACATTCAGCTTGTCAACAGCATCTGGGCTGCTGAGCAGAAGAATGATGGACAACAGATGTTTCTAGAAATGTTCCCATCTGCCCTATCTGAGTATACATCCCCTGTGGATGGGTTACAATGACTTACAAGAGCTCACCCTGTTTTCATTTTTTAATTTTGATCCTCCTTTCTATGAAGTAAAATCTCTCCCAAAGTATAACTTAACCAATGTACAATTACTCACTGGATTATTTCTGAATAGTGTTCTGTCATACTACTACTGCTACTACAGAAAACTGACATGAATATCCAGAGATGGTTGAATCAAAATGGTGAGTAATCATTATGGTACTTTCAGGCATCAAAACCATATTTCAGGGATAATTGTGCTTTTGACCCTTTAAACAAATCCTGCCTAAACTAATAAATGCATAGCAAATAGATAGATAGTGTCCCTAACAACTCTCTGATTTTAATTAAAAAAAAAAAAAAAAGCTAGAAAAAAGAATTTAATTTTGCTCTCTTTTTCCCCAAAGAAGAACAACTTTATGCTTTTCCAAAATTGGTCTTTATAATATACATTTATAATTATTAGTAAAAAAATTAGAGCTCTTATATATACACACACAGACGTATGTATGTATATATACATACATATATATGCATACATAAATATTTACTTATAAATAGATTTTTGTGTATCTATACACATATAAATACATATGCATAGGTATATATATATAAGCCTACAAATAAAAAGAAAAATAATGCAGCTTAAAAAAGCTATATTGTTTTCATAGCTTATACTTGGAGCCATAGAAAGAATGGTGAAAAATACATGATAGTGAAAAAAGAATCAGACATCAACATCTTTTTGAATAGTGCCTGTTATTGCCTTATCATAGTTGTCATGATTGCTTAAAGCTGATTAATGTTGTTTTCTGTCATGTAACAGATAGATAGTACTCTGATATATATTTTATATACAGTAATCTCACACTCATAAGCCGCACCTGCTTATAAGCTGCATTTCTGAGTAGCCAGGAAGACCACGGGATTTGTCCATAAATAAGCCACACCGGGTGATAAGCCACACTTTTTTCTTTTTTTTTTTAAGCAAGGATCCATGTGCAACAAAGTAACAAGTTAGAATTGCACAATTGCGGGATTTGCTATCAGGTGCTCAATTTGCAAACAGTTTTCACAGACCGGTGAAGCCTTTAAACGCAGCCCCAAGTGCCCTCCCTGTGCCATGGGCCTCGGCACTCCCGCCCCCAGCACTGGTTGCCACGGCTCCCTGCCTGCTCGGCAGTGGTGGCTCGCCGCCCGCTCGCCAGTGGCTCTGGCTCACCGCCCACCCAGCAGCAGCTCCGCAGCAGCTCCCCACCTGCCCCCCACCCGCCCGGCCACGGCTCCGCAGCAACTCCCTGCCTGGCCGGCTCGCACTTCCGGGTATATAGATATGTATTTACATATATAGAAAATTAAAATGTCATGTAATAAAAAAAAACCAAGCTAGGTATTCAAGAAAATAATAACTGAAAATAAGCATTTTGAAAATATTATCTGGAGATAATAATTCTATGGCTCTAGTAAAATTACATCTTCTCTTTGGCAACAGAGTTGATGTTGAAAGTTACCTTCATGTGCTGTCTGTTCCTATTCCATCAGGTCCAGTTATAGACATTTGTGAACTCCAGTTCATAAAGTGCTGGTGACTTAAACATGAAGGGGAAGGAGGGAGAATGGTATTGATATGGTTATGGATAGCTATTGCATGTAAAAACTGAATATTTTCAGTAGGAGTAACTTTAATGGCAGTAGAAGTTGAAAAAAGTAAATAAGCATCACAAGAGCTATTTATGGCTGTCACTGATTTTTAAAAAAAATAGAATATTTATTAGGTAAAGTGATTCCAATAGTCCACAGAATACATTAAAATTAGACTGTCTCTGTAATACATCATCCTTCTCCACTTATGTTTTTTTTTCTTAATATGGATATTTTTGTAATGTAAGTACTAATTTAAGAAACCCCCCTCCTTCTACAGAACATGAGAACAATATTCAGTGCATGATTTTTCTTAGAGAAACAAATTTGCACTCATATATTTACAAAAACAACAGAGAAGTAAAGGAAAAATTTCTGTGAAATAATACTGACATCTACTAGACTGCTTTTAGAAGAGGATTGTAAAATAGATGCAGTTTCAAATGAGGGAACATTAATGTAGAATAAAGCTGTCAATTTATTAAGGGGATTACTCTCATACAGCATTAGCTAAGAAGTTATGGTCTTTAAGAAAATAAGTCAAAATGTTGCTTCTCATATATTTGAAATAAAGAACAAATGATAAATAGTAATTGGAAATCAAGAACATATGACAAATTCTTTAATCTCAGAATAGAAATAAATTCCTGAGCAATTCATGTGCTAACTGGTAGGCAAATAATAACATACCTAGCAAGGTCAAATGAACATAACATTCATTGGAAAATGCATTATAATGCTATGTAGTAAATGACACTGTTATTTTTAAAAGTCTAATCCTGCACTGCAAAACACATAGCAAGGGTATGATTAATACATTCAAAATAAATTTACATAAAATTACTGAATACTTTACTTGGAAGGAGCAAACAATTTGCACTCCTCCCCACTGCCTTTGAAGATCATACTCATGTTTTTGTCTTCATGGACACAGACTATAGAATAAGTATATAGCTACAGTATTTCAGCAGAAAAGCATGTTCTCTACTGGGCTGTAATGCGCATTTCTGGCTGTGATGGACTTCAGTTTCTTCATAGCATTCCATTTGGTGCTGTGCTTTGTAGCTAAAATGGTTTATAAACCACTAGTATTTTGGTTCAACAGCCTCCACACAACATCAAGGCTTTCTGTCTTCCCACTTGACCCAAAGCAAGCACAAGAGGTCAGGAACGGACACAGACAGGACAGCTGATCCAAACTGTATAAAGGGATATTCCAAGCCATAAAATGCTGTGTTCAGCAGCAAAAGCTCAGGGAAAGGGGAAGGCAGGAAGGACGAACAAAGCTCTCCTCTTTTCCCAAGAAACATTTACAGGTGCATCCCAGAAGTGGCTGGACATCTGCCTGCTGATGGGAAATAGTGAATCAAGTCTTTATTTTGTTTTGCTTTCAAACACAGCTTATTAAACTGTCATTTTTTTTTCAATTCGTGATCTTTCACTTTCCTTTGATTTTCATCCCAGCCCAATGGAGAGGAGAGTGATCAGGGTGTTTGGACGCTGACCAGGTTCAACTCACTACTCAGATAAGAATCAAGAAAAATCAGAACTTATATTTTTATCACTCTATTTAAATTTTTTAAAAAATATATTTACTATACCTTCAGTTTTAACTGAAAATTTTGTAGGGTTAAATCTACAATCATCAATGGCAAATACCTATCTTTATTACATCTAAAAATTTCTTCCTGGGATTAAACTAAATTAAACAACTCATGTACATAGAAGCCATATGCTACATCTGTGCATTAAAAAGAACCAAAAAAGGCTTGGGGATCAGCGCAGAAAAATTCTGACTGTTTCATATTTCCATGGGTCCACAGAACATTTGCATTCAATGTTGATCTAATATAGCAGCTAAGAAAAAAATAGAAATTGCTTATTTTTATAGTAAAACTTGGATGGCAAGCAGTAATGTCATCTATAAATTGGATCCTAGAGTTGCAGATGATGGGAAAATGGAGATAAGTGTGTAAAAAATTAGCACTTCCTTCCGAAGATTATTTCACCTCCTCCTGTCAGCTGCGTTTCCTGAGAAAACATCTCTTGCTCACTTATTATACGCTCAATTTAACTACTCACTATATGACAAATCAAGGAAAATTGCACTTTTTCTGACAATACCACTATTTTTGATCCATCAGAATATTATTCCAGGATTCACACTGTTGCACTCATTCAGTTGATGTCATGTTTGGTGCATACTGGTCTACAGATCCTAGAAAGGAAGTCTATCAAGGAGAAAGAGAGAAAGAACTGACAACAAAAGGAGTTGCATGATGGGATAGGAAATGTGTGTGGAAAAGTATAAGTTATGTGTAAGAATTAGAACACTTAAGGCAGCAGTTGAGGACAGCCAGAAATTGACATAATTATAAAATATTTCCAACTGCACCTAGCACTACTATCTCTGATCCAAACCAAACAACTACTGAGTATTACCTGGAAACCTCATGAAAAAAGATACAAGACTAGCAGGGTAAATATAGTAGAGTATCTTGCAGTAACCATTTGAAGACCTGCTAGTGAGGCAAAAAAAGCAAGACCCTTCTTGGACAAAGGGCTTCATGCTCAACAGCGCAACACTGGTGTTGTGACTGCTCTAGGAATCCTTCCCCAGCTCTCTCCTGGATGCAGATAGTGTTCCTGAGCCTCGACTACTGAACATGACAATCAAACAGATCCTTTTCCAGTCCTTTTTGTTGTTCCTCTTCCTCTGCTTGATTGGCATCATGATGTGAATTGAATCATTACTAGACTTAATCAATTTATTGACAGTCTCCTCTTGACAAAACAGTTTTTCCTTAAATGGAGACGATTGTTGGTTAGAATGGAGGTCAGCAATGGAGTCTTTACAGCAATAGCTCTCTTCTGCTAGCTCTGAACAATCCCCTTCCTGAGCTGCTTCTAAAGACCTGGTTGAAGGAAAAAAAAAAAGCAGCAAAGAAGTAAAAGTCTCCATGTATTAACTGCAAATACTAGATTGGTGCACATCCATACAAAACATTGACGACAATGGCTCAGAGTCCAGGTAGATATCAATGATGACAGGTGTTCCTCAGGAGTGTGTGTTGGGACCAATGTGATTTAATATCTCCATCAATGACATGGAAAAAGGGACAAAGTGCACCCTTAGCAAATTTGCTGATGACCCCAAGTTGAGCGGTGCAGTTGACACACCTTAAGCATGGGATGCCATCCAGAGGGATCTGGCCAATCTTGAGAATTGTGCCCATGGGAATCTCATGAGGTTCAACAAGACCAAGTGCACCCTGCTGTAGCTGGATCAGGGCATCCTGCAGTGCTAGCACAGGCAGGGGGATGAATGAATCCAGAGCAGCTCTGCAAGGACTTGGTGGTGCTGGTGGATGAGAGGCTGGGCAGGAACTGGCATTTCCACCTCAGAAAGCAAATTATATCCTGGGCTGCATCAGAAGAATTGTGGCCAGCATGGCCAGGGAGGGGACTGTGCCCCTCTACTCTATTCTAGTGAGACCACCTGGAGTGCTGCATCCTGCTCTGGGGTCCCCAGTAAGGGCTTAGAAGAAAGAAATCTGAAGAGGAGCTGTTTATGTACTGACAGAACAAGGAACAGTGGCTTCAAACTGGGAGTAGGATTAGATTAGATACTTGAAAGAAACTCTCCATTGTGAGGGTGATGAGAAACTGGCACAGGTTGCCCAGAGAAGTTTCCAGTGTTGCATTCCTGGAAGTGTTCAAGGTCAGATTAGATGGGGCTTTGAGCAACCTGGGTCCCTGCCCACAGCAGAGGAATTGAAACTAGATGGTCTTGAAGGTTCCTTCAAACCCTACCCATTCTATGATTAATAATCTTAATCAGAGTTCATAAACAGAATTCTGCAGTTTTTCACAATATATTCCACTGATATCAGTAAAGATATAAAATAAAGCAGGAAAGACACAGAAGATTGCAGACATCTGCCAAATCCATGCCACATCTTCATATCTCTCAGAAATATATTGTGGATTTTTAGATTTTTAAAGAAGAGCTAAAATAAACCACTGGTGACTTTTGAAAATGCGGAATAGAAACATTTCTGAAATTTCAATTTACAGATGAAGTAAACCATCATGCACAAAATATTTCCATGTATTGTTAAATTGCTAATTTGTGTATATTTGCTAGACAACAAAACCATTAAAAATGATAAAGCAGCATGTAACATTACTAGATCAAAACGCATAATTTTCTAGATTGCATTTTACATGCGGTTTTAAAATCTGTCACACCTTAATTATCAGTGACCTGTCCAATAGCCTGAAAAATTACATGACTGAGGTGGGCATGGAAAACTGCACTTCTGCATATCTAGATCATTATGTCTTTTGAATACGACACTGAACAGTGCAATAACATTTATTTAATTTTATTTACAATCAGTATAACTCAAATTTGACTGGTGAACTTGAAACTAAAATGAAATATATAAGTATATGGTCCATTTACATTTCAATCCAAAACAGAGGGAGGATGGCAGAAGTAAATAATCATTCAGGAAAGATAATATTGAGTGACAGTGCACAGAAATTAGATAAATAAGGCAGAGACTAGGAAAAAAAAAAGTACATACTATTAATTCTGCAAAAATTGTGATCCTTTCACTGAATCCAACTGTCAAATTTCATTCTTTCAGCATAACTAAAACTTTACATTTATGTACCACTATCTTAAAGTAATCAACAATTTGAAAATTTTAAGTATTTTTCTGCAAATTCCAGCTACCTTCTACCTCAAAGTATTTTAGAATTTCTCCATTTGCTTATTTGATTTTTTTTTAATACAGTTGACTTTTTAAAATAAGTTTGCAGTAAGCACTTAAGATTGAGATAGATGATTCAGACTACCGGCTACAAAGTACTTAAACTTACTACTGAATAAGAGCATTACATAGTAATGTTCCTCAACACTACAAACTTTCACTTTTATCAGATCATTATGAAACCATTCTCTAAAATCTATATGTACACTGCCCCTAGAAAAAAGCTTCTGCAGCAAGTCCAGGTCTTTACAGTTCTTATTCCTAGAGTGCATATCATATTTCAAGTTCAAACACTGAAGTATTCTCTTTTCCAGCCCTAATGTTATTTGGAACTGATATGAGCAGGATGCAATCCTGCTGTGTGAATTTCAGTGTCAGCTGAATTTTAGCTTTTAGGGTTTTGCCATTCTATTATATTATCCAATAAGTCTTTTTATTCCTGAAAAGTATTGTAAATTATTCATATTCCTGTTGCTAAGTTCTTCAACTAGGCTTATTTTGTTTTTTCTGATTCAGAGAGTTGAGGTTTCGATACTGAATTTCAACAATTATTTTTAATAGTTTTCACAGCGATAACAATATCAAAATCCGTCTTGTAATATTTTTGCTTTTTTTTTTTCTTCATAGCTTATAAAATATGTACTGAAGTAACACGACAAAAACAAACAATTCCTCCTCTGCATTATCTGTTCTTACAACTTCCTTTTAATTCTGCTGGTTATTTCTGTTAAGGATCAGAAATGAGCACCCCAACACTAGAGAACAGTGAGGCATCAGTTATTAATTTATAGTTGTACTGAAGAGTATTTAACTTTTTCTTATTTGCTTCAACAGATTGCCATATCATTGCCCAGGCTGGTTTTGGGTTTGCTTTCAATAATGTGCTTTAATGTGAAATTAAATAGCTCTGACTAAATAAAACTGAGCTAAGTAGCTCTTTTTCCTACTGTATCACTGTGAAATTAAAACCTATATTCCCTGGAAGATCTTAACATTTTGCTCTCATTTCAGTCAGTTACTGTCATTTCAACAATATTTGTTAAGCATAATATTTACCTTGTATAAAATTTTGCTTGTGTAGTCCCATCAGCTAACACATAGTATTTTGTCATGTGCCAGTTCTCTTCTAAGAGCAGAATCATTCAGGCTTTAGTCGGAAGTGTTCTGTGATTTATTGTATGAAAAAAATAATTGATTACATGGTCTCTTCATGTTCTATGGTGTATTTTAACACTTTCAAAGAAGGAAAACACTTCAACACTTTATCCACCAGTGCTACTCAGAAGTCTCTTTTCTTGTACTGCCTTCAGGGTTAAAGAAAAGAGGAAATTATTGTGTTTGATAGTTAACCTCTTGGAAACGGTAAAGACAACAGGATTTGCCATAACAGTCCTCACCTATTTCCTGGCAGAAACGCCAATTTTAAACATTTTTTGGTGAAACTACTGCATTATATTAAATACACATTTATTTTCAACAAATTCTGTTTGTGTCAAGCAGTTTCCTGAAGAAATGAGTTTCAAAGATTCAAGTCTACTTTTCCATTCTTTAATGTGGTCTTTAAGTAGTTTTTGCAGAATTTTGAAGTAAGTGTGTCCAGTAGTAAATCTTGGAATTCTCCTAGGTCCAAAATGAAAATTTTAAATGCAAGATACAGTACACTATGGTCTATTTTTCATTTATCTTTGAAGCTAATTCCTTCAGCATACTACTTGATAGGGGAGCAGAAACCGAAAAAACAAACCTTTCCACCTGACAACTTCACGCATTTAAAATCTTGCTATTCTCTTCCTGAATAAGACTTCTACTCATCAGGCTAAAGAACTTAAATTAGTGCATGTCTACATCAGTTTTAGAGTTTCTAACGTCCTCCTTTTTTTCCATATTTCCCAATGGATCTGTATCCTTTGTCAACAAAATGCGAGGTTATAAATGTATTGTGCCAGAACAAGAAGGAAGTCCTTGACTCCAGAATAAGACTTGAAATTGAATTCAAACAAGATATACTAAAGTAATCTCTGTTCAATAAAATTACCTCATTGGTCAACATCCTTTTCATTTGGGAAAATGTTACTTCATTAATAATTTAATAATCAATTACATATGGATGTATCTAATTCTGATATATTAAAAAGAATCTCCTTTATTTTTCCTTTGGCTTAAAATTTGTCTGACAGAATTATTTAATATTTTTTACATCAACATACTTAATGAATG
The DNA here is from genome assembly GCA_009812075.1 of Sialia sialis. Classification (NCBI taxonomy): domain Eukaryota; kingdom Metazoa; phylum Chordata; class Aves; order Passeriformes; family Turdidae; genus Sialia; species Sialia sialis. The sequence goes on along the minus strand of VRYO01001463.1, from coordinate 78,025,201 downwards.
CATTTTTATCATGTACGTATATTAGTTGCATTGTAATTTAATGACAATAAATCGTCTCTGATTATTGATGTCTACAAAACTGTTGTATGTTACATGGTGGAGAATGCTTGAAACCACCACACTAAAAAGTAATTGCTTGCTGGACCTAGATATTCATGAGTTAATTATCAGCATAGTGTTTATTCAGTACATACAATGTAAATGGTACCTTTTGTACACCTCTAAGCCTTATTATGAGCCCAATTGTGTCCCAAAGGCTTAAAAATTTGTTAATGTTTCAGTTTTATATGCACAAATAACTCATGATGCTCCTAAGTAAAAAGTTGCAGATATTTGGAGATATTTTCAGATATTTATCATGAAGCATTTTCTACATATCTACTTCTGCAAATATGAATATCAAAGAGATTTTGTAGAAAGGGTACTCACATGCCTTCTTTTAAAAACATGATCATTGTTTTTAACCAATAATTTTCATACTTTCAGGACATTAAATTGTTTTTCATTAGAAGTTTTTTCTTGTTTAATATTGACAATTTGTGGGTTATTATTTAATCAGAAATAAAATCTTCTCTCACACATCACATCTGAGTTTGTACCAAACCTTGTAGGAAGGTAAATAGTAGCATGATAATAATTTCCCTAGTCAACCACTTGCCATCTTTTCTAACTGTTCCTTTTAATGAAAATGTCATTGGAGAGAGGGTAAGAACATGTTTGCAGGTATTCTTCCAGAGCACTACACATTTTTTCATTTAATGAAAAAAAAATGCTACTTTTATTGGTGCAAGGTTAACAAGCCTGTAGCTACTGTCTGCAAAACTAATTCTTCAACGTGACCCTGCTAGTGTTACATGCTTTGTTTAGCAACCTTATGAAGGATCATATACCAAGATCAAAAGAAAAAAAGGTCTGACAACAAGGAGTGTATGAAAATAAAAACTTTAAACCTACACAGAACAGAGGTATTATATTTTAGGTGCCAACACTATTAGAAGAAAAACTTTTTGTGGTAAATAATCGTATTTCCTTCCTTCTCACTCAAAATCACTTGGCTTTGTCAAAACAAGAGTTAATAATAAGGTATATATTTGCACTCCTTGAAAATTTTTTCTTCTGCAGGTAATCTGGCCGCCTTCTGTGATATATTTGTTTTGCAAAAATTACATTTCACATGAAAGTTAGAGCAAATGAAGGATATCAGCATTGCATCAAGTTGGCTTGACATAAGAAATGCAGAATTCATGCCATTTCATTAGCAATCATGAGACTGAAGCAGGTATCATTAAGTTCTGCTGAGAGCTAAAAACCTGCCAGCTAAGAGGGAACACAGGTGTGTGAGTGATGCATTTTGCTCACATCTCAACTGAAGGAGCACAAATAGTCTGGTACATTATCACTGTGCAGTAAACATCGTAATGACCACATTCTTGCTGAGAGGAGAAGATTCAGAGAAAAATGAGTCATCACAGCTCAAGTAAATGGATTAACTCTAATAATGGATACAGAAAGCATTATTTTCTCTTAAATATGCCAGAGGTAAAGCTTTTGAGTATCAAGAGTCATTAAATCAAATGAAAATTACTTATATCAAATGAACTGACCTCTAAACCAACACACTAGTTAAAAAAAAAAATAATAAAAATCTTAGTGTTAGTTTAGCCCTTTGACTAAGTAGCAATTCAACAAGCCTCAAAAGACTGTCTTCAGCATATTTATCATGTAATTGAAGATGAGGATAGAATCTTTACTTTTTCCTTTCCTCCTACCTGTAACAAGGGAATGCTTAAATGCTATATCAAGGAAACATTTATTCTTGCTTCAAATTTCCAACTGCAAAGATGTTTGCAAGGTCTTCATTGCAGTCTTGACAGTAGGAGATATTATAGTTATCTTTTTCTGCTGATTTTTTTTCTCAAGATGATAATGCAGATAATAAAATACTAAAGAAAAATACCCATGTTCAAGTCACAGCTGGAGGAGGAACATTTAAGCAGTGAGGCCTTTTAAAAACTACACCAGAAGTGACATTTTAGAAGGCCTCTTTCAAGAGTAATTGTGGGATGTATAAGCATTGAGATTTAAGCTGCCATAGCTTAAATTCCTGAAAATCTTTAAGGTAAAGTTGCATGTTTTTTAACATCTCCAAATTTCAAGGAGAAATAAACACCACATAAAACCAGCAAACCGTGGATTTGGCAACATGATTTAATGGAAGGGGATTGGATGCATACAATTATTACTAAGAAAACACCTTTGCCATCTGAGATGGAAAAACCTACAGTTTAAAACAATTTATTCATTGAAAGTTGAGCCATATCCTAAATCAGAACTTAAGCTCTATCTATATTTCAGTAATATAATGCTGAAGTAGTTCTTTTAAGATCTAGACTCAAACACTTTTTTTCAACCAAATTTAGTTTATTTAACTTTCATTTAAAGTTTTTATTTTCACTTGGTCCAGAAGAGTTAAAATCAGTGCTTAACCTGGACTAGTTTGCCGGTTAAGAAATTACTAGATTAAATGTATGCTAAAAAAAAGGTTTTAATCATTGGACAGAATAAAGTATCATATTGTACATGGTGTATTATTGTATGCAAAATTGACATGGGATTATTTTTTTCTTATCCATGAATTAAAGCCATAGTAGCAATTGTTATGCAGTCTGGATACAGCATCTGCATGAACCTGTTAGATTGTGTAATTTCCATCAGTGTACTTCTCAGTCATCAAATATATTTCAAGGTCTTAGTCCATTAGAATGAAATTTTATTTTCATTTAATCATTCAAGAACAATTCCAATGTAACTGACACTTTATTAACCAAGAACTGAAGAGTGTATTCTCTTATGATTAATACTAGCAATATAAAAAAAGAACATATCACTGAAAATTTCCAGATATTTTTTCACTTTGGCAATATCTTTGAATGTTAAGTAAAGCAATCAAGTGCACTGGCAACAAAAATTACTAGCAAAGAATATAAAACATTGATCTAAATTTTTAAAAATGCTGATTCTGCCCAGTTTGTTAAACTACTACCTGGAATATCCATGAAGGTGTGAGGACTGGATTACTGGATTCAAATAGGTAGTTACTGTGTCTGTATAACCTCTTTGTATATTTGATTGAACACATTCTTTTGTCCTGTTGCATTCTGACATCATTGACATCTAACAGCAAAATAAATAAATGCTACCTTAACTTTCAATTTTTAACTGCTGGAAAAGTGATGGACAGGTGATTCGATGAATTGCAATAGGCTAGACTATAATTCAGATTTATTTTACCAACCACAGAAGAAAAATGTAGGGTTTTCATTGTTTGTCTTGAACTTCTCTACAACTCTGTAGCATGTTGTTTGTTCAAGGAAGGGTGATATCCCTTTGCTTTATTAGCAAGTTTGGGAGCATCTCAATACTGATGAAAGTGCTCACTAGAGAATATATATGACCCTTAATAAAATACAGCAGGATGGAACAATTTTGCAATAAAATACAGCAGGATAGAACAGTTTTGCTTATTACATTGTATAAGAGATTTCTTTATAACTCTAGAAGCTCGCAATTTTGTTTTCCAGCTCCTCAAGTACAAATACACTTTCCTTCATTTCTCTCCTGCTGTGACATCTGACAGACTCATGCTGTGACCCAACATTACTAATAACTTCTTCCCTCCAGACATTTCTCCTAGGCTGCTTCACTTCCATACATATGTTTCCATTCCTTCTTTCTGCTCAAACAAACTTCCAATTGTCCATTTGTATTAAATTTCAGTTTCTGATATCCAAATTATTTTAACCTTTTTATTCCTCTCCCTAAAACCTAGACTGGTTTTTTCCTCTTTCCTTTCCCTTTAAAGAGTCCCCCACCTATTTTTTCCTCAAATATCTCAAGTTCATCTCCTCCCTGTGGTTTTCCCTAAAGATTCAGACCTCTGCTTCTTTACATGTGCTCTTCTCATGACGATTTTTCCACAATTTATTAAAGAATAGAGATTTTTTTCTCCCACTCCACAGATTTTTATTAATTTTAAGGAAAGACCTAAGCTAGAAAGGGAGGGAACTGGTTGATCCTATCAAAAGAGAGAAGAAAGTGAAGCTCTTTACAAAAATAAACAAAAAACAAAGCAAAGGAAAGTCCTCAAATATTTATGGTACTGAAGTACTGAAGATTTGTCATAGTTTAGCATAGTTAAGCACCTTAGAGCAACTCACTCACTCCCCATCAGGATGGAGAGAACTGGAAAGGAAAGAGTGAGAAAACTCATGGGTTGAGATAAAGAGAGTTTAATAGGGAAAGCAAAAGCTGTGCACACAAGCAAAGCAAAAGAAGGAATTAATTCAATACCTCCCACAGGCAGGCAGGTGTTTAGCCATCCCCAGGAAAACAGGGTTCCACCAGGCATAACAGTTATTTGGGAAAACAAAGAGCATTGCTTTGAATATCACCCCTTTCCATTTTATTCCTCCAGCTGTATATGCTGAAGTTGATGCTACATGGTCTAGAGTATCCCTCGGGTAAATTGGGGTGAGCTGACCCAGCTGTGACCCCTCCCAAACTCTTATGTACTCACAGCCTGCTCACTGGTGGGTGGGATAAGAGGCAGAAAAGGTTTTAACTCGTATAAGGAGTTTAATTACTTCTCAACAGTAACTAAAGCATCCCTGTGTTATCTATCAACATTTTTCAGAAGAAATAAAAAATATAGCCCCATGCTAAAAATCAGGTCTATCCCAGCCAAAGCCAGCCCAAGAACTTAGAATCTTTCTGTTCCTTGGTCCAGTTCTCTTTATGACCAATAAACATTTACTGACTTAGAAGAGGAAAAATATCCAACTTTCCCCCTGAAACTGAATCCATGGTCTAATGTAGGATAATTCTCACCAATTCAGTAGTTACCCTTATTTAGATTTTACAAGAAAAAGAAAAATTTAAAATTACACTGAGAAAGTACATACTGACAACTTCTAAGTAGCAAATATTTTTTTAATAATTTTCCTGTTAAGAATCCAACAAGCAAATAAAACCCCAGAAGTGCTTTGCTCATGCTGTAAAGGAGACAAAACCAGGAAATTATAATTTTATCTTTCAGATGTCCTGAAAATGAGTCAGCTGCTATGAGCAAGTTTTTCAGGATCTGCAAATGTTCATCAGAGATTTAGGCACTGTCCTTGGGTAAAGCAAAAAAATGGAAGTTTCTGGCACTGTTTAATTCCATGCTCACCATATCATTGCTGGGAGTGTGTTTCTGGCAGGAAGTTGCTGGTGTTGGGAAAAGGGAGATGCCAGAGCTGACAGGAGGACCTGCTTAGTTTTGCCTGGCTCTGTGGAGACGATCTGGGACCAGGCTATTGCTGCCACACCAGAGAGCAGCTGTTGGGCCTGAGCCCTGCTGGACAGCAATTCACCAGAATGACTCATTATTCAGACAAACTGGCTTCCATGTTTTGGCTTGTTCCTGCTTCCTGTTGTATTTGGACAGGCAGTGGGGAAAGTTAAGTTGCTGAAGCTTCTCTTTTGCCATATTGCCTTTATTGGAGACCATGCTGAGTGCTGCCTGGGGAACATTCAGTGGTGAAGAACCTATTGTGGGTAATACACTCCTTCTCTCTTCTGTACAATGAATTGCTACTATAATCTCTCTTGGTGTCCCTCCACTACTGGAGGGGATGGGGTAAAAGAAACATCTTGAGTGGACTTAATTTCCCAGATGAGTTTTAAACCACCACAGGCATCTACTGTTTCCTATTTTGCATCACCTTTCTCTTTTCAACCCACTTTTGAAAACAGCTAACCTTTAATTGCAAAGCCTGTATAACAGGTGAGACAACAGTTCACTTGACACCTACAGTGAGGCCAAATGAAATAAGATATTAATACAATATTTTTGTTTGTTTTTCATATGCAAGCCTCTGAAAAGATAAGCAACAAAAGAAATACAAGATGATTATATTCATTGGGACTTTTTTGTGCATGCCCACATTGTGGATTCTGCGTCCAAATATTCCTTGGAAATGTTAAATGTTATAACATTTAAAAAAAAAAGTAAAAAAAGAGGAACAGGAACCTGAATAGGAGCAAGTATGCTGCCTTATCAAGCACCACTCATTGAAAATTTATTTAATTGCATCTTATGCTTACTGACAATGCATTACTGCTTATCTGTATTCGGGACTGCCTTTCATAGTGTGTGGAATAGAAAAATCTAACTAGAGATGGAACAGTAAGCAAGTGAAAAATGTTTTTCAATCTGTTCTAGATACAACTCTTTCTCTTCTCCCCTTCATAATTATCATATTTTGATAAAATTTTTACAACAGTGGAAAATAAATTCCTGAAGAATAAAGCTATCTGTACTTTATAGTACCATGCACATGCATAGTACTTACATGGCATTCAAATGTCAAGAAACTCAAAAACAGCTAATCAAGTGTTAAGATGTCATTCATAGGTACAGGTCCTCTGACATTCAGCAGGCTAGTCATGGGAAAAAAGATATATGGTTTTTGGTACTACATTAAGACATAGAATTGCTGAAGTTCAATGTGCAAGGACATCAGCTGAGGAAGAGAAGCTACTAAACCCTACATGCTTTAATTTACACTTCCAGGTTCATAAATGTTTTATTTTAATTTCATGAAATTGGCTGTGATTCCAAAAGACCCTAAATTTGGCAAAGACACATATGCTAACTTATGTATCTTTGCCTAGCAGAGATATATGATGTTCCACTGCACTTCTTGCCTCTGTACTTGGCACATTAAAAAAGAGCTGCACTCTCCTTCTCACCTGAGACAAATAGGAAATTCTCACAAGCAAGGAAGACCTAAAATCACTGATTTCTCAGAATTTTCTCTCTTCCTATTTTTTTTTCTTTTAGAAAAAAACAGAGTTTCTATTCATAGTGGTTGTAAAGAAACCCTGTAAAGGCATGAAATGAGCTGTTATTGCTGCAGCTGCTGTCAAAACTTGAAAACCTACATAATTTTACTGTTTTTAGGAATTGTGGTTTGGCTTACATCTCAGAAATGAAGATAAGTAATGAAATTCACAGAACCTAAGGACTTTTTAGTTACTCCAGATTCAGCCCCTCTCTGGGTTCATGGGGAGGGATGCTTCTTCCTCATGATGAGGCTGAGGGAGCCAGGCACAGGAAGTCTTCCCACCTGAGGGTAACACTTCAGTCCCCAAAACCAGAAAGCTAAAATATCAAGCTGAATTGACTGTGCATCTGAACAGGTTTCTATGGGAACTGAAAAACCACGGTAGACAAAAAACAAAGAAAACAGCATCTGTCAGAGTGAGATGAGTTAATGAGGCAACTGCTGTGACCATGTAGAGATTTAGCCCAGGGACAGAGAGTCCAAGAAGGATCAGGGAGGGGAGAAATTCTTAGGAGACATCCATGTTCAAATAATCTTTGCCAAGAAGTCATAAAATATGCTAGGGCATGAAAATAAATTACTGCAATTACTGAAATTGTGGAAAGCAGAGGCTGAACAGAAAAGCTATTTGCTTAAAGAAGAGATTAATTACAAGTTAGGATGCACAGTCTGTGTACAAGTCAGGTTAGGGGAGATGATAATGGTGAGGATAGGAGGAGGAACAGAATTAAAATAGAGTAAATATAACCAATTCAGAAGGATTGTGTAGTGAATTAATGGGAAGATGTAAATATGAAGAATGAATTACTCAAAAGACATGAATTGTAAAGAAGAGCAAGAGTATTTCATTAGCTATTGTATATATTTTTTTATTAAGACTGTCTTGCTAGCAGTTGTAGACTGGATCACTGAAGAAAAAAAATCTAAGGACTCAAAAAGCTATATACACCAATATTTCAAATGAGTGAAAAAGCATTTAGAGACAACGGGGTTTTTTTCCTCAAAACAGGGAACAAATCAACAAAATCTTCATTTTTTTAAAATTGCATATATCTGGAAAAATTCTTAACTACTTCTAAATATCAGCATTTTTAAATATGATGTTTCATTTGTCTACCTAAAAATAGAGTAATTACCTTTGCTATTCTCAGCCTCAGCTTTTGTTAAGAGACAAAATCAGTCAAATTGTCAAATTGTCAAAACAGTTAAAATCAGTCAAAAAAACAGTCAATGAAAGGCATTGGACCAATGGAATTGGGCTTTATACCAAAGCAAGAAAGTGAATTTATCTCACCAGTGACAGCTATTAGCAGCAAAGGAAACAACAAAAGTCACCACAAGATTTCAAAAGAAGTAAGTCACATCACATCCCTGGAGAGGGGAAGGCTAAGAGAATTGGGTTTGTCCAGCCTGGAAAAGGGAAGTCTTCAGGGTGACCTAATAGTGGCTTTCCAGTAACTGCAGGGAGCCTGCAAGGAAGATGGAGAAGGACTTTTTGCAAGGGCAAGTAGTCACAGGACAAGGGAAATGGATTCAAACAGAAAGAGGGCAGCTTTTGATTAGATATTTCCTAAATCTAAAGAAAAACAGATTTTTTAAAAATCTAATTCTTTACTGTGAAGGTGGTGAGAAATTGGAACATACTGTCCAGGGAAGCTGTGGATGACCCATTCCTAAATGTGTTCAAGACCAGGTTGTCTCAAGCTCTGAGAAAACTGTACTAGTGAAAACTGCCCCTGTCATGGCAGAGGGGTTGGGACTCGATGATTTTAACGACCCTACTAACCCAAACCATTGTAAGATTATGTAATATTCAGGGTCCCTTTCAGCCCAAATCAATCTGTGATTATATTATTCTATAAAGATTTAGCATTCTAAATTCACCTGTGTGAAAAAGCCTTCCCTCACTGAAATGCAAGAATTTGTTTTCCTTTTGACACCAATACATCTTTGCAGACATCATTCCTGCAGCATAGGAAAACAGTTTTTAATATATAAGAATGACACACAACATCACCAGATATTTGAAGCAGAAAATACTTTTCCATTTTTTCTCCTCTCTCTAGATTTTAAGCAGATTAGTAAAATAAAAGCTTGCTACTATTCCTTTACTATGCAAATCTCACAGATACCTGATACTCGTGACATTTTCCCAACATGATAGAGCCATTTTAGTTGCCTTCTTTTTCCTATATTAGTACTTTAACTTCAATGCACCTGCCACTTTTCTTGAACAAGAGAAGAGGGAAGGGGAAGATTTTTTCTGAGATGGTAGTCAAGAGTTCTGATACAGCATTTAAATGAAGGAAAGTGTTATTGAGAGAGTACTATACAACCAGTAGTCCTACCATGACAAAGTTATTCTGTCAATGATGATAGTCTTTATCCATTGCTCTAAGTTAGTTGCACTGCCTCTGATGAAATGTGAAAAAAAAAAAAAAAAAAATTCTAAAGGACATGTTGCTAGCAAGCAACTCAAAATCTATTTCTTCTGCTGAAATGTCAATAACCTTTCTGGACTTGCATTATTTTTACAGAAACAGAGATGGCATCGCTTTTGAAGAAATTTCTGCTTTATATGGCAATCAAACAAGCCTCTGTTACTGTGTATTAAAATAAAAAAGTAAAAAAATTATGGGGTAGTTCTGGTTTTGCATTCTAATTCAGTCGAAATTGTTACGAAATGGAAGGGAAAAATGTTGAAGGTTTCCATAAAGTTTTTGCTGCATATTCCAGGATATTTCTTAAAATAACAGTTCTAAATCTGAAAAGAAGGTGACATTTCTAGCATGAGAAAAAGGAAAAACAATCTGGCAGAGACTGACTTTTGAAAAAGGAAATACTTGCAACTGTGCTAGTGAAATAAAAATGGGATACTAATATTGAAACTTGGGCCTAACCATTTCTTTGCAATAAAATATAGGTCATTTAGCAAAAGTACTTCTGTAGTGGAATAAAGCTCCATACACTGGAGGAAAGCAAATGGAGTGCCAGTTTAGTAATGGGATTTGGAGCTCATGGGTTATGAGATCATGAGCTCAAATTGAGTCCAATTTAGAATTGGTCAAGTACCTTTATTACCTTGCATTCAAAATTATATAACAATGTCATATCACTTTCTACTGGAGATTAAAATTTAAAACACTACGCACACAAAATAAACCCCAAACCTACCGAATCCACATAACCCAAACTTGATATACTGTAGACATCTCACTCAAAGACATGCAATATATATATAAAAACAGTCTTCTTGATGACTCAACTGTATAGCTATACTGTAATCCTCATTTCTTTTTGAAAAAATCAGCTTTTGAAAAAAAAAAAGTAGATGTTATTGCTTTGGAGACAGTGTTGCATCAATACTTAGTCCCAATTCTTCACCATCTGATCACTAGCATTCTTATGATGCTAAATTCAATGCATTAGTCACTGTTGGATTTAAGTTCATAGTTGTTGAAATGAGCAAGATAGGAATATATCAGATGACTGCAAGAGGATTAAAAAAAATATCCAAACTTTGTTCAGGTATTGATCAAAACAGAATTTGATGAATACACAGTAAATCCTATTTTTGAAAAGTAAGATAATTTTTAATATAGAAAGGGAAGAGTGAAATCCACTTGAAATTCACTTGAATAGTACTATGAGGCAATTAATTTTTTGGAGTTGCCTGTCCTTATCTGTTGGTTATGATAGGGCCCAAAGACAACATCACTTCTGTTTTAGACTCATAGAAGTTTTCCTGGAAATAATGAATAGATCTTATGTATAATTTTGGAGTCTAAATCTCAAGTGCAAGCAATCAGCGGTATTATTTTCAATAACAACTACGTTTTTATTATTCAAATTAGGTACTGAATAGATTGCTTTTTCAAAGACCTTTTAACATTTAACATTAAGTCTGCTAGGTAAACAGCAGATACAGCCACTGCAAAATTACGGAGGTTTGAATGTTTTTGGAGATTCTGATTAACTTGAGCCTTTGTATGTGAAGCCTTTACATGATCAGATGGAAAATACACCTTAAATTATCAATGCAATTTTCACTCAATCTGTCAGTTGTGGATCACTTTTTCTTTAATAAGTTGTCTAAAGTATCTTGCAGGCTGTGTTATTCCTCTTTGATGTTACTTCAAGTGAGGAAGATTAAAGTCTAGCTTGAATTTATCACCGATGACATTTCTGTGACTTTGGTCCCTCAATCCTTTATGATGGGAAAATGTCAGAACAAAGTCATCACAAATTATGTAATGTCACTCCACCTAAGCCACAGTGCCAAATAAGCTGATGAAGCACACTGTTATGGAGTCTATATCCTTCCATACCACACATTTATAGCTACGTGCCTTTGATTTATAATTCTCCTGAGGTGATGAAATTCAGAAGCATCAAACCATTTTGGACTGATCATTCTATATACTGAGTGATATCTTGATCCTTTAATATAGTGCATAACCTCAGTTTCTGAAGTGTAATTCCCTTCTTTGGTCTTTCAAGATCCATTAAGTAAGTTGTAGAAACAGGGAGGAATCCAGCAGGAATTAAGGAATAAGTGTTCTCTCTTTGCAAATTTTGTGGGAATGCAGTTAAAATTTTAGCTGCCATTTATGATAGTCAACAGAGGGCAGTTTGTCATCTAAATGGTGAAGAAGACAGACAAATTTCTACATTCAGTTTCAAAACCATCAATAGGGAGACAGCTGTAGATAGATGGCTATTATCAGAGAGGTAAAATAATAATTTTCCACTAACAGCATTTCACATTTTATCTAATACCATAACCTGACTCTCTGCTCAACTCCTCATCAAAGCAGCCCATGTTTTCTCTGAGTGATACAGTATGGTTTTTCAACTCTTGTGCCTAAATGTGGTAGGGAGAATTCAGATTTTTCTGCTGTATTTCTGAACATTAATGGAAGTAGTTTTCTGAGAGTGGCAGGAGATGCAATGTGGCAGAATGCCACAATACACCATTGAAAGAAGGCTCTGGGACACAAATCAGCTTGGGGTAGATCAGGAAATCAAAACCAGAAGTAAAGCTAAAGATGCTCATGTGCATGGGCATAAAGAAAAGAGAGATTATTAGAGACTACTGGAGATTGAAAAAAATGGCAACATGGAAGTTCCCCTAGCAATCTTGTTGCCACAGAAAGATTTATGACAGATTTAGGCTCCTGATTCCTTAAGCTATCATTAAGGAAGAATATTGGATACTTTTCCAACAAAAATATGGAATCATCAGCAGAATGAGAATGTGAAAAGAGAGTTTGGCAGAGAAAATTTTGTAAGTCATTAATTTCCTCTTTTTCTTGAAACAAACTCCCTATCAGAGTTGCCAATATAAAGAAAAACCTTCTGGGGACAGGGAGAACTTCTATTTAAAAATGAGCAATCAAATTATCAGAGTGTCTCCACTGTAAAGCTTTAGTGGATGACTAACTGCAGCTTTCTGCTCATTACTTCTCTCAAAAGATGAATTGAGGCCCTTTGTATTTTCTGGTAACTGAAGTTTCCGTTTTGCCTTTTCTATTTTTAAAAAGTAGTTACAGATGAAGAGAAAATGTGCTGTGGTAATACAACCACATCAGGAAATATCCTCCTCAGCTGCTGTTCAGAAACATTTGAAATGCCTTCTAATAGAATGCTGCTTGTCCCATAACATTTGTAAGTGACTGTGCTTCAAATGCAAATTTCTTCATTACATTGAATTGCATTAAATTTTATAAGTGCTCTCTGAACATATCCTCTAGAAACAATTTGCTGAGAAAATAAGATGCTGTGGTACGATGATAGGCATCCATTAGATAATACCTGAAAATAGCTTTATAAACATATTTCATTTTAGTTGCTACTTAATGATTTCATTTTAGTGGGTAGCTTATGGATTCAGCCATTACAGTGCAATGAACTAGAATCATCTTCAGAGCTAGAAACTTTATTAGTTTGATTATTATGCCAAATATGATGAGAATATGTAGATTTATAAAACCAGAAAAAAGTTACAGTCCATTGATTATGCCCTTTTTCATCCTTTACAAGCATTAATCAGGACATCTCAGCACTGTTAATAGCAGTGCTCTTCCCACATAGTACCTTTTTAATATTTGTGGTAGCAGATAATACTATGCAGATACTTTCTGACAATATTCAGGTTGTAACTTTGGGATGTGACCACAAAATTCAGACTAAAAACACTCATGGTCATTAAAGATTCCTTTTACAACCTCCTCAAAATACCGAGATGTTAGAATGGGTTATAAAAATCCCAATACCCATAATTACATCGTAGTTTTCTAAATCCACTAGAAATGCAAATAAATAAAGTTGTCTTCATGGATTTCTTAGAACTAATGTGCATTTCTGCTCATGCCAGCAACTAAACTACACCTCACAACAACTTTACATAAGGCTACTGGTGAGAAATGTATTATTCAATTTAATTCTAGTCTGAATTTTTTTTCTTAGATAAGCCTCTACAACTACATTGCCTTTGAGTTCAAACCTAATTCCCAGTTCACCTAGTCAACTATTATATGTAGACAAGAAAAGATGGATAGCCATTGCATACTTGGACTGCTTGGCAGAGATTGAGGTAATCCAACAATGAGAAAAATGATACGGGATTAAAACCACATTTTGACCAAAAATACTGCAATGGCAGACAATTTTCTCTGTTTGCCTAAATCTTGTCTTTAATTTATTTACAAGTACCTAAACATGAACTGATCAATGGCACTCTTTTTTCTGTTGCAAAAGGGTTTTAGGAGTCCTCAGTGTTTGTCCTCAAAAGCATATATTTCTATTAAAAATAAACTACGAAAATTAATCACTCAAACCATAATAGTGCTATGAAAACAATGACAAAATTCCCCCTTCATTTATCTTCTAATTGTGCAGTCTTTGGGGAACTGGAGTATTTTTGCAATTACAACAGTGGTATTTCTACAAGACTTTGGGTACCCATCTGTGTGCTAATGGGCAAAGATGTAATTTCTTTCAGAGCTGCAAGACAGAAGGCCTTTCTTATTCCACACTCACTGTCTTCCAGCGTGCGCTTTCCTTGCCCTCCTCCTGTGCCCTAATTCCTAGTTCCCCTTGTTCAGTGGCCAAATCCCTGAAAGCACTGTGAAACAGGCAATAGAACTGAAGTTTAGCCAGAAACAGTGCCAGAAACAGTTGCAAAGAAACAGTGCGATTGCACATTGGCTGTAAACATTGGTTTCCACATGGATTTTCTTACTCCTAGACACCTGACTTGTTTTGATGCAGTGCAGAAACTTCTGTGAACTTGCTAATGCAATTTTTGCTCATGCAGTCTTCTGGAACTGACTCATTTTCCCATGTGTGCACAATAAAAACATTTCATATCACTTTGCTTAGAAAAAAAAAACCCTATGATTTTAATAAAAATAATGTTTTGTATACTGACTGACCCAGTATATACTGTAGAATAGAGGAGTTATTTCACATGCAAATGTTTTATCTAGTTACCTTGAGACATAATGCCTTAAAAAATTGAATAAAACCCTGGTTGCTGGGGAGCAATCACTCTGCTTCAGAGTGAGTGGCAATTTCTCAAATACCAAGAGAAAAGTTGCAACAGATAGCATATGATAAACAGGTAGAAATAAGAAATTGTTAAGAGGAGAGATCTCCTGGGTGAGGGTTTATATTTTTGTGATAGACAGATGACAAGTAGTGCCTTTTTTGAGGCACTAAAATATTGTCATCATGAATCCAGGCTAAAATATTGCTCCTTGATGGCATAGAAGTAAAGAATTATAAAGTGGATGCTGTCAAAACCTGCAATTATTCCATGCCTTGAACTATGCAGAAATACTGTGCTATGTACAGGACAATGGGGAATATTTAATTATTTAAGTATTTTTTAATAATTTTTCAAATAGATCTCTTTTCAAATCAGAGTTTAGTAATGCAATATATCCCAAAGAATTCTTTATATTATTTTAAAGTAAAAATAGACTGTGTACACAAACCCAGTAGTGTACAGGGATATATACCTATGTTGAACATTTACCCTGTATCAGTAGCAGGGACATCTTGTTGAACATTTGAGTGTTTCTTGGCATACACCTGGGTATTCTAAAAACCTTCTTGATTTACCCTCAGGGTCAGGAAATAATTCTGACAGAAAAGAGATCAAAGACGTGGCTGCAGTGACATGGAGGTTGCACTTTTCATACCAGTAAACAGTAGATTTAACTCTTCTTTTTATCTTTTTTTGTTTTTTTTAGGTTAGTGCTTGTTTGTATAAGCCAAAGAACATATCATGATATAGGATGGCATATAAAAGCAGTCTTTAAAGAGAATTCTTGCTGAACAAAATTATAGATATGTTCTTATTTACAGCTCTGTTATTTTTTTCCCCATTCAGGCATTACCCTGAATTACACAGAAATCTTACCTGAGAAGAAAATTTTACTTGACAGGCTGAGAATACATGAGCATTTAATATTTCTTTTACAACTTGCTAATTTTAGAGGGACCAAACAAGGTACTGTTAGAAACAAATCTTTTACTTTCCACACCATTTTCGACAATGTGCTTTTGGGTAACTATACTTATGGAACCCATGTTTGCAGAAAAAGCTGTAAAAACAGAGAACACTTTACTAAAACCCAACTTCGAGAAAAGGCAATTTCACCTGTGAAGGCAACACAAAAACTGATCACTGAAGGATGTAAAGATATTATGTAAAAACTGTTAAATATTTTCTCTGAACATTTTGATGGTTTTTTTTTTGTCCACCTTCTAAAAAGTGATCTGTAATTCTTCTTGAATACAATGATTTTGCACAAAAGTGTGCCAATATTTCAAAACACATTCTTTAGACTCCTCATAGTTATTCTTGGGGAGCCTGTAAACAACATCAATAGCTTCCTGTACTGTCAGAAAGATCCAGAGTTTAGCGACTACAGGAACTGTGGGTTTGGTTATTAGCAGCGAATGGAAAAATTATACAGCAGTACAAAGGAGTTTGCATGGGATGTTACTGCATGAAATGGGGGCAAGTGTAGCAATCAATATCCATTCCAACAGCATTTTAGTCATGATGCATTTCTGCAGCTGAAGAGATTCTAGAAAATATGTTCCCCGGCTGCCCTGTTTAAAAAGCTGATGTGAATATTTTATCTAATTCAAAGAGCATTGCAAACTATATGATTGAATTTTCATTACGGTGTGTGGAATGAATATTGCCAAAAACTGATTTTGAAATGCTGGCAATATGTTACTCAAATTATCAGTGTCATTTCACATTCACAAATAATCTATAAAGACAATGGCACAGAAGTCTCACAAGAAGATAAATCCTAATTTCAAGTTTTATTCTACTTTCAGAAAAAAAAAGGAGCGGTTGTTCTGTATGCCAACCTTTGTCTCATTTACTGTCTTTCCCTCAAACATGCACACCTTTATTCAGACAAACCTAGTTATGTGCAAGAAAAGTGGCAAGCAAAAGAGTAAATATATAGTACATTTTCATTATAATAAAAACAGCATCAACATTGCTTAAGAAATTAAGTATTTTTTACCCCATTATATGCAAATATATGTTTAGACTAGACAAACCCCTAAAAGTCAGAATTTTGTATGTCAAAGATGAGTAAATTAAAAGGCAATAACTGAAGGCTCCAAAGAAGTTGCTTTACCCCATTTCACCCTGTGATTTTCTGGAATGCAGTTGCAAAAAAGTGATTCATTTGGAGATTGTGATATATGGCTTAAATATCTTTCAAAAGTTAATAAGAGACTAAACAGTTTCAGAAAGTGATAGAAAACTAGGATTTCCTCTGACTATTCCTCTAAGTTATATACACATTTCAAAGAAAGATAATCCTGATGTGTTTCATAAAATAAAGTTTTAGCAGAGGCTTTTAAGATCTTTGTCTACAAAACATTTAATTACTACCTTATTTTCATGGCTTAACATGGATATTGGGATCTACACACTCATGCATGCATGAACAGCTAGGGTAGTGGAAGAATTTAGTAGGATATTGTTAGTAACTAAACAAGGTAATTTGTCCTGAAAGACCTTCTATTTACTTACACGACTAAAACAAAGCTTGCCAAAACCTGCCATCTAGAGGAAAACATTTACACTCTCATCCCATTCAGACCAAATCTTTAAGACTACAAAAATTCTGCATAACTACTGTAGCTTCTTTGTACTCCATGAAGTTAAATGCATTGCAGTTTCTCTTTGAGTTATAAGTCCCTGATTGTTCTTTTTCTGTTTTGGTTCAATAAACCTTGCTGTTCTGTGCAACACCTTAGCAGTGAGTGACCAAGGAAACTGGCAGTTTCAAGGGAATAAAATCTGGCAGTCAGATGGGCACTGTAGTTTGAAAGAGAGTATTGAAATAGAGAAAAAAAAAATTATAGCCCTGTTAGAGGGAAGGTGGTGTTTCAAGCTGGGTGAGGTATTTCCAACTAACAAAACATATTCAGAAGTAAATAGAGAAGAAAATGTAATACATCAGAAGTACAAAATTAGTTACTTTTTTCATGAGTCCAAAATAAAGTTGGGAATCTGCAAGTTGCTGTTCTTGTGTGCTGCATCATTTGTTCCAAAGACATAACTATATATATATATATATATATGAGATTTGAAGAGAGAGAGATAAAACAGTAACAGGCATTTCATAAATGGATGTGCTGCTTTCTGAGTACTTCAGTAATTCCTTTAAAGAAAGGAATCTCCATCTCTGGATGGAGAACTGCAAGCTGCTAGTAGAAGGGAGAATATTTAGCGAAGTAGCTCCACATGCAGTAACTCCTCCAGCCTGTCTCTGGCAAGAGAAGAGAGTAGCTGCCCTGGTGGAAGTAGGTCATAAGCTGTATCTTGTCTCCATGAGAAGCAAGGCCTGAATCCATTTACATACTGTTTAGCTGATAGTCTCTCAAAGCATCAATTAACTGTCAATTAGCTAAAAAGCAAGTGTTCTAAATAATTCAGAATGCAGCTGTTTGCCTGGAAATTTGTAGTTTATGCAGTGAAAAAGTACTCAAAAATTTAAATTATGGCAGTATGACACACTGTTACATAATGCCTCTCATTAACTCCCAAAAATATGAATACAATGTGTTTGGCATATGTATCACCTTTCAATAGATGTCAAAGATGAAAGTATTCTGGATACAGGAATAAATCACTGCAAAATAAAGAAATGGCAAGATATTGCTTATTTCAGTGCTTTTAAGATCAGAGCTCTCTCAAAGAAATTTCATCTTGCTAAACCTAAAATGCATTTACTAATAATTAGTATAAGATAAAATACTAAACTATAAAACATTGGGAAACTAAAGAGACATGGAAATAGACATCTACAGTAATTTCACAATTATAAGCCGCACCTCCCAGTAGCCGGGTAGACCATGGGATTTGTCCATATATAAGCCACACCTGAATATAAGCCGCACTTTTTTTTTTCTTTTTTTTCTTTTTTTTTTTAAGCAAGGATCCATGTGTAGCAAAGTAACAAATTAGTAACAGAATTGCTGCCAGCTGGGTTTGGTGTCAGGTGCTCAAGTTGCAACAGTTTCCATAGACCAGCGAAGCCTTTAAAGGCAGCCCCAGGCGCCCTCCCCAGCCAGCTCTCAGTTCTGGGTTGGCATTTCACTAGGATTTGTCCATAAATAAGCCACACCTGAATATAAGCTCACACTACTGAGGTAGGCTGGGTTCTTCAATGAAAAAGGTGTGGCTTATAATTGTGAAATTACTGTACTTTGTTTCAGACTCTTATTCTCAGAAAACCTCAAAAGTTTTACATTGAATTCTTTTTTTGAATTAAGGATACAGCTGATAAGGATGGCTTTGTTTTCAGATACAGAGTTTACAGATGACATAGACTGTTTTTACATAACATGCCTTTTTTTTCCTATTTTTTTTTTTTAATTTGTTAATGTTATTTACTATATCTGTGATGTAGCAGTGGACCAAAATTCAAAGTCTGGATATTGGACAGCCAAAGTTTTTTGATTTCAAATATTGTGAGAATACATATCAACTGCAAATAGTAAAACTAAGTTGAGACATTTAGTTTTGGAGTGTTTCAGTTCAAAATGTACTAAATTTGAGCTAAAGATTAGATAGTGGACAGCAGAAATGGGTGAGGGTGTAGGGACTGTGCAAGAGACCACAGCACTCTAACCTCTGTTTCCACTATTTCTGCCTGCAGGAAATTTCAGTTTAAACAGCTGGTGCAGCAATGGGTATTAATTCCACTGTTTCCTTCACTGGCTGTGGTCTTCTAGCATATTCTGCTTGCTCCTATGATCTAACTCAATACTGTGTTCTTAATGCAATGTGCACCATTTATCTTGGGTTTTCATGTATTGATGAGGCAGGTACTCTACAATAACACCTCAGATGACTCCCTTCTGCATGTGGTAATAAGCTTTTCCACTTGTCCTCTAAGAAAATTTTAAGGCAAATTCAACAATAATTAACAGATGTTCTGTATTCCATTCAGTTATGAGCCATAACAATACTTCTACACTGCCTATTGCATATTTTTCTTCTCTGTTTTTTCATTGCTCCAATAGTTTTCCAATAATGCATTTTCACTTTTCATTCTTTACACTGTGAATGTCCTTGTGTGTTCCCTTTCTTTTCCATTAAATAACTTTTTTAGTTATTACTCTCATTTCAGATTTCAGCTTCCTCCTCTCAAATGTTCTCTTGCAATGTGACCGTGTTGTTTCATGTTCCTCCAACATGACCCTTTGCTATTTGCCATCTGAAGTATCCTGTCCATATTACCTTTTTTTATTGTAGAAACACTGTTGTTTTTCTCTGTGATGATCTTCATTTACTTTTCTCAGGAAACGCCCCCCCAAAACTTAGATTATCTCTAGATCTTAGTAAAATTGTCTCGTGTAATTATTTGACATATTAACATCCTTACATGAGAAATTTACTGTGGCCATGAATAATTACATGATCAATATATTTTGTCTTTTCAGCTTTTCTGTGTTCTTGTTATGCAATACTCGTTGCAAGGACAACGGATCTGCATTTGCTTACTTAATCCATTTAATGCAAGATTAACATCTTGTCAGCATTTAGGTATGCATCTCTACTGTGGTTATTGTTAACTTAAAACAGAAAAGTTTTCCTAAATGGTGGCTCACATGGAGGCCACAAAAAACATTTCATATAGCCAAAACATCCTGTCATTAGAGAGACAATGAGCTCAGATCTTTTGCACCACATAATGATGAAATATTGCCTGAACATCTACAATTCCTAATTATGAACAAAGCATGAATGTGAATCTTCCCCTTCCAGCAGCAGAACAAAATTCCTCATTACTCAGTTTCCAGGAGGACAGAACATATTCAGGAGAATCTGTCTGAAAGATACTAGCTCCTGGTCCTTCATATCTCTCTCTGGGGTTTTTCCATCATTGCGCTCATGTTCTCAAATCCTTCTCTTCTCCAGCTGATCAGATAGGTGTCTCCAAACACTTTTTTTCCCAGACCCCTGTCATCTTACAACTGTCTTCAACACCTCTCAACCATTTTAGTCCACTGTTTCATCTAATTCTCTTTTCTGCATAGAGGTTTTCATGTAAAATGTTTTTAAAAATGATTTAATATTTATTCTGAAGTTCCTTCTCAGAATATTTCCTCCTTAATCCACAGTCAAACCAAAGGAGATCCTTTGATACAGACTATGAAAAGAAATTCACACAGTCAAGATGACATGCCAATGTAAAACGTTTGAGTGCTGTCAGCTTGCCTCACATTGGTAGTTGCAACACCCTACTCCTGAGAAAACAGCCTTCTACATGGCAGACTTAGCTTATAGACTCAAAGAAATATAATGTTCTCTTTCTCCCAGAATATATCTGAGAAATATTAAAATCTATATTTTGAAATAACCAGCACATCCTTATCCAAATATGTTGGTTTGAAACTACATGTTAATTGTACTTGCTTTACTGGCAAGTCAAGTTTCCAGTACTATACACCACGAATGACTTATCACTGTTTCCTCATTTTATCAGAGGATCAGACATGAAAGTAATCTTCCATGATTTTTTTGCTCCTTGATAATAAATGCAAGTTTTTGCAGAGACTATATACCAGCAAAAACAGTCTATCCTACCAACCCTGAACATCCAAGAAGGAGTGTTGTTACACCACCCAGCTTTTTCTGATATACGTGCAATCAAGCTAGAAAAGGGCTGAGCAATTGACTGAGCACCTGCTCTAAGACCAGGTCTGAACCTGCACACTTCTTCAGAGGAAGCTGGCGAACACTGTCTCTATTTTCAAGAAGGACAAGAAGAAGGAGCCTGGAAACTGCAGGCTTGTCGTTCTTACTTCAGTGCTGGTAAAGTTATGAAGGAGATTATTGTGTGTGATATTGAAAATACCCAAAAGGCAATGGAGTAGTTGGTCACAGCCATCATTTGGAAAGGAGGAAAGTCCTGCTTACCAAACCTGATTTCTTTTTATGGCAAGGTAACCCACCTAGCTGACCAACACAAGCTACCTAAATTTATCTCCTTGTTTTGCAGTAAAGCTTTCATTACTGTCTCTAACAGTATCCTTCCAGGCACAGTGCCCAGCACACAGCTGGACAAATATTGTGTGATAGGTGAGCAACTGGTTCACGGACTGGACACAAAGGCTTGTAGTGAATGGGGTGACATCAGACTGGTGACTTGAAGGGATCCATCCTCAGTCCTCTGCTCTTCAACATCTTCAAAATTGTCTTGGACACAGGACTAAAAGGGATACTAATCAAGTTGGCAGACAATACAAAACTGGGAGGAAATGTTGACTCTCTTGAAAGCATTGAGGCCCTGCAGAGAGACCTTAATAAATCAGAGGGCTGGACTATCACCAACTGTTAATCTTCAACACAAGTAATGAGAATCCTTTAGCTCTAGCCATTAAATATATTACTCGGTCTGACAGGCAGGCAACTACATAGGTACATAATTCTCTCTAAATGAATGTTTCAAGTGTGTAAGTTTTGATAGATGCTGGAAGAATAATCTAAATATATCACATTCTCTGGTAAAATCCAACAATGAAGTGGACTCTAAAAACTCCACTGGGACCAATGGGTAGTAGGACCTTCAAACACTGGGATACACATTTAGCAAAGGCCACTTGGTTAGTCAACACTAGACAATCTACCTATTAGGCCTACCCTGCCCGATCAAAACGTAGAGGGTCAGAGTTCCTCTAATACATACTAAAATCTAGGCTAGGGAAAACAGTCCGGGTTATTCCTGCCTCAGGCAAAGGCAAATCAATCTGTGAGATTGCTTTTGCTCAAGAGCCTGGGTACTCTTAGTGAATAGTGCAAGAATCTGTTGTGTACATCTAGGGAATTTGATTCTGGGTAAGATGAGACAATGAATTAAGCTGTACATTTTTAACTGCTGTATAACATTGTATATCATTATTTCCATTACTTCCATACGCCATATTGAGAGTATTAGAGTAAAAAATAACCCAGATTAATGAAGAACAAATGTGATGTAGCTGGACAAGTGCAACAGTGATGGAATCAGACTTGGCTTCAGCTTGTGACAATCCAACATCACAGACCATCTTTCCTGCCCTGAAATTTTATGACTGATGAAGCCCAAAGTCATGGACTAAATGAACTCAACAGACTTCAGCAGGATAACACATAGACTAAAGGAATTATATTGTGTCTATGTATTAAAAGACTGGAAAGTGATGATCATCAGCTGGGATGTAGAGAACCAATGGGATGTGGGTGTGATGTAAATGGTATAGAATAAGAATGGATACAGTTCTGATTTCATCTGGGATAGAGTTATTTTCCTTCCTAATAGCTGGTACAGCATTGTGTTTTGGATTAGTAGGAGAATAATATTGCTAAATTGCGTTCACAAACATTGACATCACTTTATTTTTTCTTTCTTCATTCAGTTGGAAAAATAAATATTTCAAACATTTACAAAATTTTTCCAAATTTTTAGTTTTCATATATAGCATTAATTTATACCTCTTCAAAATGTTCTAACATAAAACACTTAAATCAAAATATCATCCTGTTCTAATGAATATTAATAAATGAAAATTTTGTGAAAAGATAATTTGAAAATCACATTGAAATTAATTAAATTAATTAAATTAATTAAGGATTTTTAAAACATCAACTTTTCCTTAAAAAATTTAATTTTCATAAGGAGATACATCCTTGTGAATATTAATGTACAATTCATCTACTATTGTGTCATTGAGCAGTTTTAAAACGTACATGATGTTCTATACTACAGCCTTCTGTTCAGTTTATAATCAAATACCAAGCTCATGTTCCAGAAAATGAGTTATGAGAGAATTGTAAAGAATTAACAATATGTGTAAAATATGGCATTTTGAAAACTCTAGAAAATGTGTGGTTTCTAATGCTATTTGATCTGTCAGATACAGAGGCTAATATTAAATTATTTTCCTCTGTCACTTTTGCCATAGATACACAACCACTGGTTAAAATGAAAATTCATCTCAAATGAATTCTCTTGAAGTCCAGCTAATAAAGTATATAAGAATTTGCTTTCAGAGGTTAACACATTTGATTTTTGAGAATCATAGAAAACATTTGTATGCTAGATAACTTCAGTTTTTAGTAAAAAATTCCTGCTTTCAAGAAGAAAAAGAATAGTAACACAGGTGAGCAATCAGTGCTGTAATGTAAAGAATAAATTAGAACTTCCTCCCACTGAGGAGTTGTTTTTATAAAAACAACGATTGAGTTGTTTTTATTTGATCAATGGGAGGAATATGAAATAGCAGAAGGAAACAGACATTCCTTATAGTGCCAGATGCAATGCTATGTTTTTTGTATTTACTTGCTATGCACAAAGCCAAGAATTTTATCACACGTGAGCACGCAGCAGCCGCTCATGTAAATTATCACATTTCTATATAAAACAGTTCAAATAACACAGTGGAAAAGAACTGAATTGATATATGGTTTTTGCATGTAAGTCCCTATCTTATTGCATAGTGCAATGATGATCAAAATGTCAAAGTGAAGAAAAGGCTGTTTTCTTCAATACACTATTTTTAATGTGGCTTCATCTTACCCTTTACTATTTTAGCTCTCTAAACAAGTAGTAGTATTATACATGTGTAGGCAAAGGAGCCTCATCCCAACTCTTCATCTTGTTCACTGGTCAATTTCCTCCTTTTCCTCATGACAGCCTTCCTGTTTCTGTGCACTTCTCATGCTTCTTATCCATTTGTTTGAGAGCATTTTTTGTGCAGGTTATCCAAATATCATGTTATAGAAAGGAATGTAGGGTATGTCGGTTTAGAAATCATTATCTAGCATTTTCTGTTCCCTACTGAACTGTTTGCACTAGCTCTTCGCACAAAGATCCCATGTTCAAGGTTGCTGTATTGATTTTCAAAGCACTGCATGCTTTGAATCTTGACTGTTTGAAAGATCCTTGCTCAGTCTCCTGCAATTTCTTTGCTCCATTGAAAATCAGAATGTAATGGCAAACTTTTTCTGTCATCTGGGGAAAATAGAGTTTTCATGAGAATTAGGCTAAAATTCAGAACCCAGCACAAAGAACAGCCCTAACCTAGTCTATCTTCAAAACAAAACGTGAAGCCTTCATCTTACAATTCAGTTGCAACACCTCATCTTTACACTTTTACTGTCACTGTATACCGTGTTCAGTGTCTTTTTGCCAGTTTAGAAATGGGGTTTTTGAAAGTGGGAGGATTTTGGTTTTTGGTTTGTTTTTTCTTTGTTTGAGGATTATGTTTGGTTGGTTTTGTTTTATTGAAGGACAACTAGACAATTATGAAATCTGGGCTACTCTTAGATTAATAATAAGAATACTGGAAACAGTGTTTTTTGCAAGCTAAAAATTCGATAAAATGTTTTATGTGGAACCTGTGAATCCTTTTTAAAATGCAGTATTTGATGTATTAAGAGTCAAGTGCACAAATCAACTTCTCCAGGGAAAGCTGCATGCCTAAATCAATGACAGGATTCCATAGACACATGATACAAGTAGATTTTTCCTCTGGATAGACATACCGTTTCAGGTTTTCTTAAGCAATGTGATTCTGAATTCCATTTAAATTTCTTGATCAAATTTGCTGACTGGGGATCAGAACACTGTGAAGCATGGAGATACAAGGAAAGCTGACAGTAGGGATAAGTGTAAAATTTAAGGTTAATTACAATACTTCATTTCATGTAGTATAATATGTAGTCTCTGCAAACTGGTCAAATTTCTGTGTAAGTTATAATCAGATTGGAAAAAAGTTCAGCTAAAATGAGGGCATTAGGTAGTCCTGTAATTATTTCAATATGATGCAGACTATTTAATGCAGTAGATCTATTTCATCCCTAGACAATTCTTAAGTGAATTTTTCATGGATATATTCCCATAATCATAGACTTAACAAGCATACCAAAATTGAAGATTCAAGAATATAGTAATTTTCATAAGGGGATTAGAGATTTCAGAAAAGCTTTTTGTTATAGATAACACCATTGGTTTTCTCCTATTCAAATTTTGCTGCATTTGCCTAAAGTGAAACTGTCAGATATTAAAGCAATTATTTTTTTCTTATTCAGCAACAGTGGCACTCCAAAGGCTATGAAAATTGAAGAAAAAGAAAGCAGTGAAGGAAAACTACAGAAAAATCAAAATGCAAAATGTATAAAAACAGCTGGTATTAGTGGTGGGAAGGTGTTAGTCTTCCACGAGGGATGAAGTCTCAGAGGATGAAATGTGGAGAGCAAATTCACATACTGTTTAAATCAGTGTGAAGATCTTGTCATACTCTCTTTTAAAAAATGTTATCATAATGTCCACATTCTACTTCTGGGACATCAGTTCACCTCAGTCATTCATTTAAAACACCCTTAATCAGCTTTTCTTAGTGTTCTACATACAATACTACCTATCTTCAACTGTTCCTCACATAATTTTTCTGATTCAATAGTTGTTTTGGTATGTCATAATTTCTTTTCATAGATGTCTGAGATTGAAAGGGACCTTAAAGTTCTTCTAGTTCCAACCTTCCAGCCATGAGATGAGACTTTCCATTATACAAGGTTGGTCAAAACCCTGTCCAACCTATCCTTAAACACTCCCAGGCACGGCGCATTCACAGCTTCTCTGGACAAACTGTTCCAGTGCCTCACCACCCTCAGAGTAAAGAATTTTATCCCAATATCTAATCTAATCCCATTCTCTTTCAGTATAAAGCCATTCCCCTTTGTCACTGTCCTGTCATTGCATGCCCTTGTAAATAGTCTCTCTCCATCTTTCTTGCAGGTTTTCTTAGGTACTGGAAGACAACAGTAAGAAGACCCCAAGGCTTTGTCTTCCTTTAAATCTGTTGTCCTGGTTTGGGACAGATTTGGGAGGGAGACCAGCATCACAAAGTCACCCCAGGACATCCATATACTTTATAATCTTTGCTTTCCTCAAGCAAAAGATACCTTCTAAAGAAAGACATGTGGAGATAACTGTCACTTTATGAATTCACCAGTTGAAAGATTTCATTCTTCTGTTCAAAGAAGCAAAAGCTTTAATTTGAAGATTTAATGACCCTGACATGATAATTGCTCTACACACAATGCTTGATCGAGGTACATGTAGGTCAGAGCAGATCTCAAAACTTCAAACATTTATACTAGTACTAATTTCTGTTCCATATTATGCATTTATATCAGGTTGCACATACACAATTCTAGCTGCATTTTAGGACATTTTAATGTTCTCTGTCATGAAAGCTTTGTTTCCCCTTTCCTCATTTAAACAGTGTACTACTGACATTTTGTTATTGTGATGTAGGAGGTGCAATTGCTGCTCAAGATGACAATCAGGTCAATATCTCCATGGAAATTTGAGATAATGGAGTCTCTTCATAGCAGTACAATTATGTGAGTCAATAGATTTAATAGTCAAACTGCTAGTCCATTGAAACTGTGTGCTTTTCATTGGATTTTCTCCCCACCCCAAACATGGCAAGAGATTTACAACTAGACATGTATTTCAACTAATTAGTGTCGCTACAGAACCATGGGCACATGAAGGAATACATAAAGTGCTACACAAAAAAAAACTTCTTAGAAGCAATGGACCAAAACTGAACACAAGTAACAGTTTATTTAATGTTTTAAATACTGCAAGATCTTCTCCTCTCAGATAACCAAACCAAACTTCCCAAAACTTTACTTTGTTCTTATCTTTGAGACACTTAAGGAAATGTGTTGTGATAAAACTATTGATTAGTTATGGAAGCAAGAAAATCATACACTACAGAGAATATTAAGCTGAGTAGAAGTTTTCAGTCATACACAGAACCCCAAGTTTTAGAAGACTATATGCCAGAAAAAAACAAAGAAACAAACAAAAACAATTTAAAAAATATAAACAGTGACATTATCAGAATTATTCTGAAGAACAAAATCATACACTGGAACTGCTACAGCTTCAAGTGGGTAATATACAATCACATTGGTTATGGGAGAGAGAAAGTTATTTTAGCAGAAAAAAATAAAATTAAGTGATAAAGATGCTCTAACTAACTGTATTTACCAGCTTGAACTAAGGAGCATTACTAGTCTTTACAGATAGGCAATGACTATGATGCCAGTTTGAGTTTTGTGTTTTTTTCCCTTTTTACTTGTTTTTTATATTCTTCACACATATACTTGTAGCTATGTAGTTTATTGTATTAGTTGCTAGTTTTTCTAGTACTTTTCCATGGCCTTTCCCTAGGCAGAAAGAGAAAAATTCCAGAGCTTCAAGCCCTGCAGGGTACAAGGTCCCAGAGCTATCTTGGGTCTTCCTGGGAACCAAGGCCAACCAAGATCCATTCTCCTGCACAAAGCACAGCTGGTGCCAAGGGGGGCTCTAGAGAAGGTCTTGATCTGGGGGGGAATTGCCTCATCAGTTGTGCTCCTGACTGGTGCTTTTTATCAACTATGGTAATTTCCTAAAACCTACAAATATGTACTCATCCCCGTAGGAGCAGGCTTTTGTGTACATCTTTCCATAACTGCCCTGAAGGCCTTCATTAAAAATCCTCTTTTATATTACCTCCTTACTAAATTCATCTTGAGTTTCATTTCCAGGTTGGGTAAAAGGCAACAGCTGGTAGTACTAAAAGAAGTGATTAGATAGGAGGTTCTAGGAATGCAGATACACCTGTAGTGATCAAGATATATATTGAGCTAAATATTACCCATATTATTATTCAAAAATGGATCAATTGTAGTAAACTGAAATTTAAAATTCCAGAATTAATCGCTTGTTTTCAAAGGGGAAAGGAAAGGGAAATAATCGCAAGTTGTCTTCCTGCCATTGAGACAAATTGTCCTCCAGAGAAAAAATCATTGGTGATGGTACACAGTGATAAAATGTAATCTTCACAGTTTTTCTACTAGAATTTGATGCATTACTTACCTTATGCTCTCTTTGTGCGAAGACAAGCCCACTGAAATTTTTATTCTTTCAAAACCTAAGCATTCTATAATTGAAAAAAACCCAAAGACCAGTAACAGCATGCATTCTCCCGTCATACTAGAATCATTAATTTTCTTCTTTCAAATAACATTTGGAAGCTTTGTTTTTCCTACTCACTTGACATTATTAGTTCAAGAAAAATAAATTTTATGGAATCATTCTTCACATTTTCACTTCCTTCTTGAAATCCAGTGTAAAAATATGTTTCATTCTTTCCTGCGTCAAGTTTGGCATATGATTTTTTGGTCTGGCAATTCAAAAAGAAACCAAAAACATTATGGTGGAGAACAAATAGGATAAAATAAGCTTGAATGAAGAGAAGAAAAAAGAGGCCAAAAGAGACCTGTCCAATGATAGACTTGAATTACTTTATGATACATTTCTGAATATTATAACAAGATTTCAAATACCAAGCTAGCACATTGTCAAAATGTGTACCTAATACACAAAGATCTACTGCAGCTATTGCTGTCTGAGTTAGTCTTGTAAGCCAAGCCATGTGGTTTGTTATTCCAAAAGAAAAAGGAATGTCTGCTCAGGTGTAGTATTTTTATCATTACATATCTGCGCCTGCTCAGGCTATTGGAAGCGATTTGGTCAGCTGCTGGAAACAAACACCATGGGGTAATCAATATTTTTTAGTAATCTGTTACTGGAAAGTGAGCATAGAAACCTTAGATTTGTTTCTATTGTTTCACATATTTCTTTTTCTTGCGGTAAATAAACATCCCAAATGTAAACCATGGCATTCTCACCCCATCCTAGTAGATATTTTAAACAAAGAGAATAATGTCATCAAAATTAAATACATTGGTAATTTGAGACAAGGGAGATATACAAATTGCATGCATATGGAAATGTATATATGTTTTATAGAATAAATGGTGATTTAGGGGAAAAAAAAAAAGAAAAAAATTGTTATAAGGTCCAGATTTGCAAAAATATGAAAAGATAACATATCTAGGAATTTCTCTTACAATGGTGAATTAAAAGTACTCCTCCTGTTATGACCATAGTGATACTTTTTACAAAGTTTAATTAAACTTCAGACCATTGTAACATTACATGACAGCAACTTTAAATCAAGAAAACTTTATTCAAACTTGACCATCCCTGAAAGATAAGTGAGATATTGTAAGATAAGAGTTCCCCTTGGTAACTATGTTTCATACATCAGTACAAGGAGCATGGCTCACTACAGCCAGTAACACTAAAATATTTTTTGTTGTTGTTTATATTACTCTCAGTTTATTATTTCTATTGAAAAAATTTGACCCTAAGCATAAAATCAGATGGTCCTGTGAAGTAACAAGTGAAATAACCTAGGCAGCAAAATCTGAAAATATTAGCCAAAGTACTTCATTCAACTTTTCATATAAGCTAAACTATGTGATTTTGAATTTATTCCTAAAAATGAAGTGAATTTTAGAATTAACTCCAGAATAATTTCAAAATTCAGCACTGACAAATAGAAATAAAAAAAATAAAATGCAGATTAGTAGAAAAATGACTCCTGCCATTTACCTTGAAAGTCTGTTTGAGTAAAATGTATCCTCTGTTATTAAACATAGGAAGGTTTCAAGAGAGACTGTGTAGGAGCTGATCTGTTGAATGTCTGAAACCTCTGTATTATCTAAATAGCATGCAGAAAAAAAATATATCATGCAGCATGCATGTCTTAAAAGCAAAATCTATTTGTTATACAAATGGTGATAAAAATTTGAATTGAATATTCTTCAGCTCAGAGCTAGACTTAAATATTTTTTCATCTTTTGTTTCACCGGCATTATTTTGGTTTCATTTTAGGTTATGATGGTTTGTATAGTCATAGAAAATGCAGATGAGACAGAACTTTTCATTAGAAAAAATAGGCTGTGACTAATGATGTCTGCATCCAAGATAATGCTAGCTGACACCATGTAATTGTCAAACAACTAAAATATAATACCTGTGATGCATGAAAATTGTTGTTGAATAAACAAAAATCTCTCCCAGTAAAGTTATTCATGCCTTTTGCTTTGTTTTAGGGTTGATAGGTAGGGACAGGGAGTAATACTCTAAAAACTCTATTGCTTTCTATTTGAATATAATTTATTCTTATTTAGCCATTTCAAAATTACACTAAATTATCATGAGCAGAAGTCAGCCCTGCATGCATATGATTGCAGAAAAATTGCAATTCCATATCTATCTAGAGAAAATGTCCTTGAATAATTAAACATCTGAACTCTTTGATTAGCAAAAACAATGTCACAAAGGGAAGAGAAGAAGAATGGGCTTTTCTGAAACAAAGAATAATACTAATTGGCAAAGGAAAATGTAAGGTTAATCAGAATCTTATATACCAAAAATATTCAAAGACATAGGCTTTAGGATTTGAATAGCTTTTTTTGCTAAATCAAAACCATACTTTTTCTAGGTGTCTTGGGATTTCCTCCTGACATTACAGTCTTGAGGTTTCAGCATGTTTGATTTGTCCATATATAATCAAAGATCATATTATATTAATCCCAGTGCAGAACCTGACTACTCAGAGGTACCATTGCCATTCCCTGAATAATGAATAATAGCCTATAAAGTCAAATTTCTGTTTCTTTTTTTTTCCCCCTTATCAGGGAAATGCAATCTGAACATCTATCAGAACTAATTGCAACACACTCATATTATTAGCTGCAAGATCAGCTGCAAGCCTTAAGCAATGCAATTCTACTCAACTAACCACTAGCTTTTGTTTTTAATGTTGTTTTAAATAATCAAGATTAGCTGGCAGCAGACACTATCACTGACAATTGTTGAAAAGAAATCAAATTACGATAGATTGCTTAACTAATGAATTAATTCAAACTGACTTCGATGTAATATTGCCGTGAGATCTGCCAGCCTGCAGAATGACTGTGAATTATAAATGCCATGGACACAAAACCAATAAATAAATCACACTAAATCAAACTGAAGTAAGTTTGCAATAACAAATTGGGGTTTGGGAAAGAAATACTGAGAACTTTGCCAAATCTACTTTTTGTAGCACAGAAATACATAATAACCTTAAAAAAGAAAATAATCGGCAAATTGCTATGATTAGGAGGAATTGTTGCTAATGACAGAATAAAAAAATTTGTCTTGCTGAAGTAACTCTTGTTTTTCCAGATGCAACAATACTGGATAGGTTGTAGGTTTCCATGCATTGTGCATGCATTGTGCATGACCCCTCCAGTCTCAGGTTTGTTTCTGTATCTTTTGAACTTCTAAGTTTCTTTTTAGATGACTGCACACAGTCCCAGCCATGAACAGAAAGACATGCTGAATTCCAAAGGCAGGGGTCATATGGAAGATGCCCAAGGCAGCAATCACTTTGATCACAGTTCACAGCTTCCTTCTGTTGCACAAATAATTTGAAGAACCCAACCATTAATAGTATGTTGGTCTCTGAAGAATTAAGGTATTGGTGTATGGATTTTGCACAACTTTTAGGGATTGGAGAATCTTTATTAAACGAAATCTATATGGTAGTTCTACTGTAATTGTCCAAAGATCACATTTTCTTTTTGAATTTTTTCTTACTGAACCAGTAACAAACAAAAGAATGCATTTTGCATAATAAGCAAAAGAATTGCTGGAGTTAGGTATCACTTTAATATCAAATTAGGAAGGCAAGGGGCAAAAGTAGACCAGGGAGCATCAAAGAACAAAGACTCAAACATAGGCTGAGTACTGAAACTTCAATTACCATTATTACCTTTTGTTGCTACAACTGTAGCAGGGACGGGCTGTATTTTGTGCTCATGTGAAAACAGATGGGGCATATGTATTTCAAATAGAGTAACAATTTGGTTTATATGGGTGAGCTGTGCACCCTATCAAAGAAGATATACTTAAGAATTTATAATAGATGTAGAAATAAATAAATAAATCAATACATTTATTAGTGAAATATATACACTATTCACTTTTGAAGATTTAGGAAGAAGCAGAATTTATTTTTTTCCTCTGTAAAAAATGAAAATCACTACTAGTGAAGCAATAGGCAAGGAGCTGGACATGAGTTTCCCATTAAATACACCTGCAAATAAACACAGACTGTTAAACTTTACTTCACAAAAATATAATTTACTGTTTTGGCATCCACTAAGAAGGGAGATCTTCACAGAATATACACAGATTCAGAGATCTACAAAATACCTGAAGATCTGGCCATTTTTGTTTTGGATCATACTTTCTGATTTTGTCACTTCCATCTTTGAATATTCTGCTATTTTCTTAATTTATTCTACACCTTACAAGATTCTTTAAAAATCTTAGCTTTCCAATTACTAACTCTTCAGTAAAGAGTGGCTACTTTTTAGCATACATTTATTGTCTCTCGGAAAGCCCTTGGTACTTATAAAATTTCCACATACCTCCAAATTGTCATTGAATATTGGCACAATTATATATGAATACTTATTCAGCAAGGAATTTGGAGATTGAGAATACATCCTTATGACTACATTGATTAATCAAAATTTAGAGAAGCAAATGTCATTTGCATTTGAAAAAATACTACCTTTCCTGTGCTGTTTGATCAGCCCTTCTAACTAGATGTCAAGAAGCTCATTTTCCCAGACTGACTTTAGGCTAAAGGTATTCCTTCATCCACTCATACAAAATTGTGTCTGTAATCTTTGCCTATGCTTTTCTTAATTATATGAAGTAAAAATATGGCTAGAAGAAAAAAACACAAAAACAACTGGACCTATACTGAACATCATCTTTGACCAGACTCCACCAATTAGTGGAATTTACATGGATTCTTAAAATAGGCAGCACCTCACAAAAAGAATTATGAATATTTGATCAAATGATGTTGCAAGAGAACTTTCAAAAGACACATTCATATGTTGACCCATGGATGGTATATATGCAATAATATGAGAAAAATTAAGCACAGATGTCAGTTATTATTTTGTAGATTTAGGCTATTAGGAAAGCATTTAGATCGAAACCTATATTAAGTCCTTTTTTATATTACAAATGAAAAAAATTGCCCTTAGTTTCTTGCTTTCATAATTTTTGTAAACGTACTCAGATTTATCACATAAAGAGTCTTGATTTACAGGATTCCATTTTTGTACTACATTCCTAAAAATCAGATTTAATTTCAAATATACTACTTCAGGCCATCTAAATCCATTTCTTTATACACAAACAAAAAATCTTGATGCATTTTTTTCAATGTTATGAATATGTTTTCCTGAAATATAATTTTACTTGCCCCTAAGAGAGGTGAGTTCACACCAGTAGGTAATTCCTAAGTTCCTCCTAAATAAATTTTATTTCTGCCATTACAACTATACTGGTGCATATTGAAACTAAACCTCAAATCCATTACCATTCACGAAAGAGAATTTTTTTATCTGAAACAAAACCACAAATTTACAAAAAAAGTCTTCTTTAACCTTTGGTTTATAAAAAGAAAATCAGACATTTACAGAATTTGCATCAAATTAAAATTACACCTCAGCTTCAAATGAATTTTTTCTAAATTACTTGAAGGGTCATTTAGAAGGTTCTATTTATGATGAACCTAAATAACTCTCGGTTTTGAACTGGTCTCAGGACTCCAGGAAATAAGTTTAATTAAAGACTTCAGCACCAAAATCCTTCAAAATGAAGGCGTTAAAGTAAGCATAATTACATATCTTCATTGAAGTGTAAAATAACAGTATTTAAAATTTAATCTTAGTGTGCCCTCAGATGTCTTCCTTCTCAGATCCATCTATGATGAAGTTGTTCCACTCGCTACACTTTTTTGCAAGTGTCTCAGTGGTGCCCAAAGTTTTTATCTTTTATGTATTCTTCATGTATTTGTAGCTTTGTACATTGTCACATGCCTACATATAACATCTAGTGCTTTTCCAGCTTTCTTTCCCATAGTGAAGTGACATACATTGATGCATACCTAAAATTTAGTTTAATCTTGCCTGTTGGTTCACCAAGGACTTTTTATTTTGCACCATGTAATCACAAACATAATAAAAGTAAGGCAGAGAGCTCCAATAGGCCAGAACCCAGGGGGGAAATTACTCATCCAGCTGCTCCTCTTATTGGACAATATTGGCTAGATATTCTAATTGCCCAATCTTATAAAATTGTACTAATCCGACTTGGGGTGTGATTTTTGGCCATATTGTGTACCTGAAGGCTTTCAAATAAAGGTTTGCTTTTATATTATAATTCTGATGTTATCTGGAAAGTTTGTGTTACATTTGCATTTCCAGACGTCTTCAGTTTGTACTTACACTATGGTGCTGCTGCTTCCCAAGTCACTTCCCTGGAGCATTTGCTTTCCCTGAAAAAAGCTCATTAACCCCCACTTGTGCCCTTTCCTGAGTTTTCAGGCTGAGCCAGAAGACAGCAGGTGGGGCAGGGCAACAGCAAATCTGCCTGCTACCTATGTCTAGATGTTGTGCCCCTTTAAAAAATAATAATAATAAAAAAAATATATATATATGTAGCAGATTATGCCCTAGCAGAGTTAAATAAACAAATATGCCAGCCACACTTACAAGATTTTCATGCAGGTTTGTGTTAGGCCTTTGCAGCACACATTAGACAGAATAATTAGCTTTATTTCATAATCTCAACCTTCAGCAAGGGTATCTTGAGTAGCTGTCTAACAGAAGGATACAGATTTCAATGAAAATCATTGCTAACTACTACAAAGTAATCTGAATTATCTCACTGAATTAAACATCTCTATCAAATATCCTGTGGAGAACATCCAGAAATCTTTTTTTCTCTAATATCTATGAAGTTAATCAAGATGATATGCATTTTAGTGCAATCTGTTGACTTAACCATTTTTCCTTCTCCTAATTCTTGGATATTATTTTTAGCACCTGAGTCTCAGTTATTCCATCTGTCCCAATATGTATATTTGTGTGTAAAAACAGATTTATACCCAAAGATCATATGATGCCACATATTGTATACTAGGTCAAATACGATATTCCTCATCCCTACCACAGCAAATAAGATCAATGAAACAAGGCAGTACTAGTTTATGAAAAAAAACCCTGTCCTTCCACGAAGACATTTTGTTCAAAGTCATGACAATCACATTAAATGTATCACGGAAAATGGATTGAAGACCTCAAGATAGGAAAAATGCATTTCTTTCTCATTGGGCAGATAGGACTAATGTTGATTCTATTCACAATAAATTTTTAGACCTTTTAAATAGAATAGTTGATACATTGAAAGATGTAATATTGGTGATAAGTATTGGGGATGTGGAACAAAACTTCGTATTGTAGTAAAGCAATATAGAGAAGATTGCCACTTTTATTCACGGATATGCTTACATTAAGTGGTGATGGGCTGTCATGTAAAAATTGAGTCAGAGATTCTTCCCATTTTCAGCTTTTTATTCAAAAATCACCAAATAGTCCTGCTTTCTCACCAGAAAAATAGAAAGGAGAACAAAACTTCTTCAAATATCGTCCTATGAATTGTGACTGTCAACACAAGGCAGCTGGTCCCACATATGCGTAGGGGATATCAAGGGGTTCTGAGGCAACTGTGAGCACCCTCTTCCCACTTTTCCATCCTGTTAACACCCTTCAGCCAGAAACTGCCTATGATTTTCTTCTACCACAGGAATTTTCCCAAACTAGCCCTTTTTTAATGAAATGAATCCTGCACAAATTCTCTGTAATTTCTAAGAATCATTATATTCTTTCACTGTAATAATAATGAAGCCGTATCGTATATCCCTGAAATGCCTCTGGCATGTTAGTTCAAGATCTGAGTTGACACATAATAAGAGTAATCCCAAAATATACAAGGCCTTAAAAGAAAGACAACTCAGGCCATTCACAATAACTTATACTGTACTCATCCAATAAGAGTCATATAGATATTTCAACAGTAGTAATTCACTATGTAGTCATTAAATGGGTTTTTTGCCTTCTCCGTTCCAAGGGAGTCATAAGATTTGCTCATCAATGTATTCTATCTGATTCTTCAAGACATGAACCTTTAGGACACTATATCCTGCATATAATTAGAACCCATAGGAATATGCTTATTTTAATTGCTATAGTATTATAACTAAAAATAAGACCAGAACAAATTTTTAAAAGGTTTCCTCTAATTTTAGTTAAATTATGCTTTCAGAACTGGTGCTGTACACTCATAGATATCTGCAGATTTACTTCACTTTTATGTATGTACGCTAGAAATATTATTTTCTGTTTTTAGGAAGCATAGCTCCTACTTGCAGGATGCATATCATATACTTGGAAATTGAACTAGATTCCTGAATTGTTTTCTTAGTTTTGAGGTGGACCCTGAAAGATTTGACATGACAATAAAATAGGGAAAATATAAAATAAGGAAACAGTTATTTTACTGTTGTTTGATACTGATGCATCTATAGGCAGCCTGAAGCTTACGTATCTGCATTATGTGTGTCTGAGAAATGCTATGTAAGAATTATTAGTGGTATGGAAGTTGTATTGAAATGGCACTGGAAGCAATATCTGCATAGTGGAATTGGTACAGCATAAGTGGCAATGTGTTTCTGTAGGTATTTAACCTCTGAGCAAGGCAGATATTCACTTCAAAGACAATCCTGACTGACAAAATATTCCCTTTCCTTGGCTTGCAAATCAGCTCCTGTCATTCATAGAAGAGGCATCAGCTGTATCTGT
Source organism: Sialia sialis (assembly GCA_009812075.1). Taxonomy (NCBI): domain Eukaryota; kingdom Metazoa; phylum Chordata; class Aves; order Passeriformes; family Turdidae; genus Sialia; species Sialia sialis. The sequence goes on along the minus strand of VRYO01001463.1, from coordinate 77,988,088 downwards.
AAACTGCCATCATATCTGGAACATTAAATACTGGGAGTCTGATTCCCAATTAGCTGTTAGCTTCTTTTCATTCCTAACTTTAGAGATTCTCTACATTTTCAGCAGCCAAACCCAAGCATTCTCACACACAAGCTCTTCTTTTAGCTGCCCTACTGAAATTCTTTTCTTTTTCCAACTTTTGCTGATGCCTAGTCACAAAAATTACCTAACTAAGAATGGTAGTCTGTTTATGTGATATAAGGGGAATGGGTATTTCATTTTTGACGTTAATGCAGTCACAGTATGCTTCTTGTCTGTTACTCAACTTTTCCCTTATTATTCATAATACTGCTTGTGTTTTTCATCATTGCTAACAGGAAACAGTGTTCGGACTACAGTGTTTTCACAGCAGTTTCTGCATTTGTTTCCTAAGTACTGTCAACAATCAACATGTTGACCATTAGGAATTTTTTATCCATGTACTTTAAAGTGTAGTCAGCAAAATTGAATTCCACCTTTTATTTTGTATAGCCAGTCACTTGGTATCATGATACCTTTCTACGAGATTTTATTCCAGCTTTTAATTTCATATCACTTGTGAGTATACTCAACTTCACAACACCCTTTACTACACCGGGCTACCCTACATCTTTTGTGGAAAGGGACCAATGTGTTCTTAACATCTTTTTAAGGGTGTTCTTAACATCTTTTCCACCTGTATTTTAGGGTATAAATCCATGAGAAAACATACCCTCTTAAGTAAAAGAGGTTGATATAGCATAAGAGACACATGTAAGGATCCTTGAGTAAAACAACTTGAAAAATTCATATATATGTTTTGAAATAATCTTATCAGTATCTAATTGACTTCCAATGACAATGGAAATTTTTGAATTCACATTTTGCTGACTCTTCCCAAATACATATTGGCTCAAAAAGCTCTATTCTTTATTGAAGCTTCTATCTTTTTATCCTGTGTAGAAATCATTCAGTTCTGGCCAGTATATTTACTCTTGCAAGTTAAAAATATTATTTTTTTTCTAAAATCTTCTTCTTAAATTAATATATGATATCTTTCTCCATTACATTTCCTTCTTTTGCAAGGTGATTGGCTTGTAACCCATTTGTACTGAAAAACCAAAACTCTAATAATGGCATGGAATCAGAAGCCAGATTGACATTTACAGAATCCAAATGCTTCAAATATGAATGAAAAGTCCACAACTATAAGTACATTAACTTTTAAAAGACATTATATATTAAAAAAAATAAATTTTATGACAAGTTTCTAAGTCAAACACTCAAAAATTCAGAAATGCTAATTTATTCCTACTGCATGCAGATTTTTCTGTAGCATTTATTACCTGATATGTGAGTTTGTGTTTGAGTCTTTTTCAAAGCCCTGTCTTTCTCCATCTTAGTCAGTTTTTTTCTCTCTTCCACATTCACTGTCCATCTTTAAGTCTTATTCGAAGTATTTCACAGAACACAAAAAACATAAAATAACTTCTAAATATTTGCATAATGGTATTACTATACCTTGAGAATCCTTCATTTGCATCTACTTTTACATAATCCTACAAGATAATGTCATGTTATTAACCTTTTATGTTCCTTGAAAGATGCACAGGGTGACAAAACATTTTAAAACTCCTCAGTAGCAAGAGGAAATCCAAAAAAAACAAGAAGAAATTATTCAATGTAACAGAAATCTAATTATAGGTTATCTGAAAGTAAAATGTGAAGGACTCAGTATGTCTTTTTTTTTTTAAATTTTAGTTTTGAAAAAGACTAATCATATGACTAAAAATTAACAATACCAGCACAGCTAAATGCTTCATCTTCCCCTGATGACCAAATGAAGTTTTACCTTGCCTGGGTAAAGGACAGATGGTGTCTTCTCAGTGAATTACTAATTCCATCTTTTCCTTTTTTCCCCATGTGGAAGCTGCTTCGAAGAAAATGAAAAAACAAACAGAAGCAATAGAGCTTAGAAGCATGGATTTGCCTTCTAAAGATTCACAAAATTGATTTCCACCAGAGATGAACAGTCAGCTGAAAGGAGTTCTTCTGAAGAGATAGCTGGTCATTAGTATTTGTTCTGCTCTAAAGGTAGTTCTCCAGGATGACTCTAAATTCCTCCAAATTTTGTAATGGCAAAGAATCAGCAAGAGAAGTTGAGTCCAAAGGAAATGATGGACTTGAGTGTATCTCCACTTCAGAAATATGTAAATTTCAGAAGAGATAATTTCATGGTATGTCAACAAGTATCTCAGAGAAATAAAGAAAAGGGTGCAGACTCTTGACAATTTGGACGATGGTTCCTAATGGGACTGTACAAGACTGAAAGGATCTGTGCAAAGGCTGGAACAAAAAGGCATGACCAAAAGCCTTGCAAAGAACTTAAAATTATTGTAAAATCAAATACTCCATTTTGGGAAACTGTGATGAAGAGCTTGTCTCTGGAATAATAAGCTTCATCCACTGGTTAAAGCGAATATATTTAGAAGTCTCATCTATTACATCAGTCTCTTATCTGTGCCTGAATCTAAAGCAGACATTCAGATAAGATGATTGACATAACTGAAAGGAATAAAAGGGGAAAGAACATAAACCACAGTATTAAAAGTATGCTGTATAGACTGTTTACATACAGTAATTTTCCCTGATCAGCTGGAAACCATGAAAATTGCCAAAAATTACTTTTTAAATTGTCACAGTCCGCACAACCTGAGTGGGGGTCACGATGGTTCGTTTGACCACAGGGTGCAAAAGACAACAGCAAGAGACCAAGGTTTTGTTCACCAACAAGCAGCAAAGCAATTTATTGAGGGAAAATAACTCAGTTTTGGGGTAGTGGTAAGGGGAAGAGAGATA
>VRYO01001463.1:77942449-77968004 GCA_009812075.1 Sialia sialis | reverse complement strand
CCGGTGCTGGCTGCCACGGCCCCCGCCTGCTCGGTGGTGGTGGTGGCAGCGCCCGGTGGTAGCAAGCCCCCGCCTGTTCGGTGGAGCCCGGCCGCGGCGAGCCCCTCGCCTGCTCCGCGGAGCCCACTGGTGGCGAGCCACTGCGCCCCAGCGCCAGGCGGGGCAGCGAGGCTGCGGCAATACTATAATGTGCTCACCAAGAAGAACAGCTAAGCATGTGCTGCGTCATAACCGCTATACTGAAATATAAAATTTATAGGCCTTAAAGAATGCAGTGTTTCACCACTTCTCTGGTAAGTACCTGAAGGGCAGGCAGAATATTCTGCCTAACTTGCCTTTCTCTCTCTCAAAATCTATGGGTTTATTTCTGTCATAACTGCAAATATGAAGCCTGCTGTAAAATAATGCTGTTTTTAAAACTTCTTAATAAAAATGATTTGCAAGTATAGTGATAGATTTGCTGCTAACAAGCAGATGAGCATTGCAGGAAGGAACAAAAACAGTTCAGTACCTTGCACCTTTTTTCTCTTGTTTCCACACTCCCTATGCAGTACATAAATCTACATTACTATTTAGTGACCTGTGGTGCTGAATATTGTGAGTTGACGGAACATAATGTTGAAAAATTGTCAGAGAATGTAGAAATAAACAATTCTTTGACCTTTCAGTGGCATGACACCACAAGATGGTGAGAAATTTGCATGCAAGCTGAAAGGCTTGGAAAAAGTTACTCAAATGTATTTATGTGACATAGTTTTATATTTAAATCTACCATTTCCTTTAAAGAATTCTTCATTGTCTTTCATGTTAAAATAAAACCCAAAACACAGAAGCATAGAAAAATAAAAACCCAAACCAACTTTGTTAGGAAGTCTGAATAGCAAATAAAAAACCTATCTGAAAACTTTTTCATACTCAAAATTCTGCATTTTTTAATACTTATTTAATTATAGTTTGCATTGTATTAGAGCAAAAATTTATTTTCAAATCTTAAAATACTGTGGACTTTTGGTTTTTTCTATCAAAAAAGCCAATACACCACTAGTCATTTAAATGAACAAAATAATAAATTCCAAATGAAGAGAACTTAGTGAAGCATGAGACATTTAGGAAAATATTTGTACATGCCACACAGATTCTTCCTGAAAAGGTTATTTGAGCGTAAATGTGACAGTTTGAACTGTGTGAGTAGTGAAAACTAAATCAATCATAAGTCATTTATCACTTAGTAATGAAATATAATATTTGTCTTCCTTCTTATTCTTATTTAAAAAGGCCTTGTCCCTGCAATTGAATGTTTTGAGTCAGACCATCCTACTTTTTCTGTAAGATTATTGTTTTTCTTGATTACATCTGACCTGGATAGGGATCTTGTCTTCTATAATAATAATATGATTTAATAAAATTAATAAGCCAGCTTCAGCCATTGATATATCACAGTATTTTTATTTAGTACCATAAAACTTGGCCCATTTGCTAAATCTTTTGCAATAGGTTTATACTTTGCAGTCATTTTAGGTAATGAGTCAAAAAAATCATGGTCTTCAGCCTCACATCACCAATCTAAATGTTTCTCCTGCTTAGGCTTTTGCTTTGGAGCACCTCCTAAATCAGAACAAAAGTGAATACATTTTGTTTACTAGTATAATAAGCTACATGTTTACTAATGCAGTTTTCTATTTCTATGTTGTTTGAAATTTCCCAACTTGTATCAATTTCACTTATGCATTATGCATCCATATTACCTGCACAAATGTCTTACCGTTATATTTCAATAATATTTAAAGAATCTTGTACTGTTGTTGTACAGAAACAAATTAAAATTCTGTACAGAAATACTTCCCCTACCACCATTGTACCCCACAAAAAAAGAAAAAAAAAAAAAAGAAAAAAAAAGGGGGAAACCAGAAACATACTACCAAATGACCAGGAATTTAGAGATTGTGTCCACATACTGGATCAATAGGACAAGTTACATCTCTGTAAACCAAGTTAATCTGAACTGCTGTTTTGTTGATCAGAAATTGTTCTCTGCCAACTCAGGAAATTTGTATACATGCATGGATATCCTTGATTAAACATATTATTAAATATGGTATCTTCTTCAGGGCATGCATTTTGCAAAGGTTTGTCTCACAAATCCTTCTGAAGGGAGCAGCAATTTTAATGTTTCAGCAAATTTTCTTTTTCATCAAAGGCAATGGTGGTGTGGACAAAACCCCAGAACACAGATGAGGTGAGGACAGCAGCAGCATGTTTGTCACTGCAGCTATAGGTGAAAACACAGAGCAGTAGCAGCAATGTGTCACACTGCTGATATTAATTCTCCCCATATGGGTCAGAGTTTATACACATCTTTAGGTTGTACAATCTGTTCTGCACCAATACTGTGTCAGAAAAACAGCACGTGATAAATAACAGCAGGATTGAAATCCTCCTGATAAGGAGTACAGAGTACAGCCTGACAGGAATAATCAACTTCTTTCTTAAGAAAGTTGTGCTGGTCTTGTCAGCAAGATCATTAGCTGCAAATGTTTCTTAACTAGTGAGATCTGCAAAGTCCCATGAGACCTTTGTTCTCTTGATTCTACAAAGGAAATGTATATCAGAGAATTGCAGAATGGTTGGGCAGGAAGGGGCCTTAAAAGCAGAAACATTACATTACTAATCTTTCCACCAGTAAACAAGATCATCACTGCATAGTTTTGGCTGGTGCCAGGAATTTAAAATAAATGCATCCTGTGGTCAAGCTTATTTTCCTAAGGTAAGAATGTACCTTCCATTGAGGTATTGCTCATTAACAAAGGGGAAGGCATTTCTATTTATTCAAGTGGAAATCATACAGAACAATAACAGAGTTTTTAGAAAGGTAAAACCCAAAAGTATTGGAGAATCCTATGCATTTCTCTCAGACAATATACCAGACTTCACATTAATGTTTGAGTGTTTGAATAATCAGAATTTCTGCTCAGAATGGAAATAAGTTATTGACTGTTAGGTTATTCTGGGATGGATAATTTCTTATGGTTAATGGTAATGCTCTTACTGGGAAGAAAGTTTACTTCTTAGAAGTTTTTTTTTGGTGGGGGACAGTAAGCCCAGTTTATTTTCATTTCAGTTGAAGCATCAGTCTTAAACTACTGACTGATTCTAAGAATCAGTAATAGCAGGCTGAGGTCCCTTCTGCTACAATTGCAAGGCATACTTCTTGAGCCTGCCTTTTGCAATACAAGAACATCCCTCATCCCCACTGTACATGCATTTTCCTTCTGATCTGTGAACTACAAACAGCATTGTAGAAAGGTAGCTAGATGCTCTAAAATCTGTACGTAGACTGCTTTGGTACAGTTGTCAAAAGTCCCTAAGTCAGCCTTGGCTTTCTTACCCAGCTTTACACATGACATTTCCTGTATCTTTGTCCTTTTCAGAAGCTGCTCAATAGCATATTGTGTTATACCATGCCCACATGACAATTCTCACTGTGCATCCTTTGGCATCATTATTATTAAAATCCTAAGGAATGGTTTGAAAGTGTAAAAGTTTTGGAATTATAGTTCAAGCAGTATAGTTCAGAAAATCATCTAAGTCAACTAAAAAATCTATTAAAAAATAAGCTTTCAAATATTAAAGTCAAAACTTCTTCCAAACCAATAATTTTTTGCTCAGAGAAGTTGATTTTTATCTACAGACTATCAGAGCTCCTGTGGGTGAGGCAGAGGTTGTTGCAGCACACAGGAGCACACACAAACTGCTATGGCAGCCTCACAACAAGTGTCCTACTGTCCTTCTGGTGTTTTGAACATATACGTTCCTACTATTACAAGACATGAGGTATCTTTGTAATTCAGTACTCTCAAAGAAGCCAGGTTTACAAATAAGATAATGGCTTCAGCACTGAAGTACAAGACAATTTCACCTCTACATGGAAGTGTTTCCAATTCAATTATTAGGTATGTGGGAGGTAATATATTTTTCTTGTTTTTAAATCTTATCAAGGCATTTACTGAATATAAAGAGGCATGGGAAATTCCTACATGAGAGGAACATGCAAAAAGAAGCAAAATTAAAAAACACCATCAAGTAATAGTGTCAAGGGACATAGTAAAACACAAGGAAAATATATCAAAAATATACATTTGTGTCAAAGCACTGGGAAGTAATGAGCTGGTGTTACTGATCTACTGAGTAGTTTGAGAATACCCAAACTTGGAAGCAAAGTGATTCCACAGGTCTTTAATCCTCATTTGAAATTACACTTATTTACAAAACTAACTAGCTTGACAACTTCAATTAGTCTCTCTGAGACAGGCATTCTTTACTATTATATATTTATATTAGAGATTATGCCAACATTTCCTAGTCTAATTCAGCTTTGAATACCAACAAATAGGTATAAATAAAAATAATTAGAAAACCTTTGGATTTGTTTAAGAGCTATTCATGGTTAAGTGGGATTTTTTGTTTGTTATGTTTTGAAATACAGCTTTGTGCTGATAATTTTTTAAAAATATAGACATAAGAAATCCCCTTTAACAATTTATCTGGCATTTTATACTTCCATAAAACACTCCAGGGTGCCCATTACTGTATGATATCGGCCTGCATGCTAAACTCAGTGTAGGTGAGCTGTGTTAATGTTATGCTTCAACATCACACCCTGGAGTGTCTTATTGCTTAAATGATGAAAAGGTCAAATATTTACAGCATAGCATCATGTTTCATAGAACAGTTTCACACTGCCATTCTCTATTACCTCATCCTTTCAGGAAAAGTGTTTGCAATATAAAATAACAGACATCATTCATTTAAAACAGCTTTCTCAAAGTGCTAACCTGCAGCATAATCTTGCAATTCTCTTTGGGTAAGGTCACATCTTTTGCATACAGTGCTAACACATACTGATACATAAATTATGTATTAATAGAAAATCTAGCAAAACTTCTAACCAACAATTAACCAGATACTTTAGATTTTTTTTAATAAAATGAAAGGATGGAATACGGCAGAGGCTGACCTGTTTGCTGCAAATACATTAACCTTAAAAAAGAACAGAGCTTCATTGTGTGGGTAACAGAGTTTAAGGTCAGTATCAATATCTAATTACAGTAATTTTACAATTATAAGCTGCACCAGATTATAAGCCACATGCAGTAGGACCATCACAGGATCTAAGGACTGATGATATTCTTGGCTCTCTTTCTTTCTTTTTCACCATTATTTCTCTCTCTTCCTTTGTCTGGGTGAAGTGTGAGTACAATATTCCCATATTTGGTACTGAAGTTTGCTGGAGTTGGGAACTTTTGGAAGTGTGTTGTGGCTCATTAGCCAGCACCTTTGAGAAATGGTATATTGTGAACCAGCACCTTTGAGAAGTTTATTGTGGGACTTGAGAGCTTATTGAATTGTAGTATAAAAATTAAGGGCTTGTTAGCCATCACTTTTGAGAATTATATTGTAAAATTCAAGAGCTGGTTAGAAAGCACGCTTGAGTTTAAAACAGTGGGCTGGTTGCTGGAATTAAGGTGTACAATAAAATCATAAATGTTTCCTGACTGATATCTTTGTCCAGCCTGATGAGAAATGATAACAAATGCCACACCTAGTAACAAGCAGGTTCTGACACGAGTATCTTCCACTGCAAGGGTGTTGATATAAAAGAGTTGAAGTCACAGCAATCATTATAAAGGTAACAACTATAAAAGAAGATACAATGGTCATCTTTTGGGTGTTATTAGTTGTGCAATATGCTAACTTAACAGAAGATACACAAAAAAACCCCCCAAAACCACAAGATTTTTTCCTATGATCTGGAGGGATGCATTTCTAAAGAAGAGTCAGCAAATCCGAAGACCAACAATGGCAATGTAGCAGGAACTTGAAAGGAGAAAAAGCCCATGCTTTTAAGTATATGAGGGATGCTCAGTAATCAGGACCTTGCACAATCTTTCTGATATCTGTAATCATCACTCTGCAAAGAAAAACTAGATGTAAAATTTGTAAAATTACCTTAGTACTCATAATTATATAACTAAAAAAAAATAAATAATCCTTGGTAAAAGGTAGTCAAGTAAAGGTACTGCATGCAGGGGAAGAGGGAAGAATATGGATAACAGTAAGTTGTTTCAGTGCTAGTGTTCTGCTAACTGCAATTAAGTCAGAAGTGGCAATTTAAAAGTTTAAATAATTGGGCACAGAATTTCAAGGCAAATTAGCAAAGCATATGAGACATATTTCTACACATGAGCAACAATGACTTTTTTCCTGTCAAGAACTCTAACTCCACATTTCTATAAACAAACAAATATTAGAATACAGAAATTATTTACCTTTTTAGAACCTAAGAACCTCTTAAAAAATACTAACATCTTCCCAGTCTTTACAAAGCATTAAAATAATATTAGAATTTTAACTGGCCACTGATTCTGCAGTCGAAATGAATCTCTCAGTTAAAGACAATATTGGAAAATGCAATGAGAAATTAGATGGCATCAGAAAAGCAAGCGGGTAAGAAAGAGAGAACCTCACATCTAATCTTTCAGAAGATTGACTAATATCACTTGTCATAGAGATGTTGAAAAATCTTAAGTCATATTTTCTTTCATACTCAAAGTACTAAATATCTTCATGTTTAAAGGAACATGCTCAAGATGTTTAAGTAAATAAAGGAGACATTTATTTGCCTTGAGAAGTTCTTTTGTCATATACTTATTATTATTAGAATCCCTAATAACAGAGAAAAAGGGTAGTCACAACTGTGTCTTAATTTAAAATTTCCTTAACTGAAAGAATGTTTTTTGTCATGGTCATCCTGAAAGTGTAAACTTTGAAGTTTATTATTATTACTAGATGACAATCATACAATAAAGCTGAGTTGTGCACGAAAAATATATACTCAGTTCTTCAAAAGAGGTATATAGAATTGTATTTAGAGATCTTTTAGAGTGGGAAAATCATTACAAATTGCTGTAGGTAAACTGGGACACCTTAACCATAGGGGAGAGAATTAAGACAAACACAAAGTAAATTTGGGTGAAGACTAAATTTTGGGTTGCCCATTTGTAAAACATCTGAAGAAAATATTCCCATTCTATAGCTGGGATTCCTATGTCATATGATAACTACCACTGACAATGAAGAAGCAATCACTTATGACCTACTTTGGTGAAACACAGTATCAGAATTACATTAATTTCACGCTTATAAGCCGCACCTTTTTGACTAAAGTTTTGAGGCTATCCCAGAAGTGCGGCTTTTCATCCAGTGCGGCTTGTTTATGGACACATTCCGGCGAAATGCCAACATGGAAGTGCAAGCCTGCAGCAGCCCTGAGCTGAGCCGGGGTCGGGGCCGCCGCCTGTGGCAGTCCCGGGTGGGGCCAGGGGCCGCTGGGAGCTGGTGGGCTGGGGGGCTGCTGGGAGCCATCGGGAGTGAGGGGCGCCACCGCGAACCAGGGGTGTGTGGGTGTGGCCCGGCCCCTGCTGCTGGCAAGCGGGGCTGCACGAGGCTGTGCCGATCTGGGCTGGTAGGAGTGGGGGGTGAGTGGGGGCATCCCAGCCCCTGCCGCTGGTAAGCAGGGCTGCACAGGGCCAGGCCAGGTGGAGCGAGCAGGAAGGATGCGGAGCGCCCCGCCTCCTCTGCCACGTGGGGGGAAAAGAAAAAAAAAAAGATGGAAAAAAAAAGAAAAAGAAAAAAAAATAAGAAAAAAAAATGGCTTATCAACCGGTGCAGCTTATTTATGGACGATTTCTGTGTTCTTCCAGACTACCCAGATGTGCCGCCTATAATCAGGTGCGGCTTATAATTGTGAAATTACGGTACTTATTTAAGATATTTATAAAACTCACAGAAAAGGCAGAATGAACCAGCAGGTTTGAAATGGCATAGAATTAGAGGGAATAGTCAATGCTCTTATGGCCATGCAGAAGAATATAGACAGGCTAGAGAAATGGATCAACAGGAATCCCATGAACTTCACGATCAAATGCCAGGTGCTGCCCCTGGGCAGGAAGCAGGGGTGCAAAGGCACAGGGCAATGTGTACCTGCCTGCTTGGAGCATGTCTGAAGGAAAGGAACTGGGGGCCTCGGCAGACACAAGCTGAGTGTGAGCAAGCAGTGAGGGCTGCCAAGATGGCCAGTAGCCCTCTGGAAACCATCCAATCAGTGCACAGCTAGGACATCACGAAAACGGATTACCCCCCTCACTTCAGTACTTTTGAGAGCACATCTGGATACTGTGCTCAGCTGAGAAGGACTGACAACCTGGACTGGGTTCAGCAGTGGGCATCCAAGCATCTTATATCTGAAGCATTTGCCATACAAGCAGCGGTTGAGCCTCTAGGACATGATCAGCTTGGCTTACCAGAAACTATGAGCAGTTTTTAGTATCTAGGAGGACTTACTGAGAAGATGCAGTCAGACTTTTTATGAAGGGTGATAAGTTGTAGGGTCATATAAACAGTAAGGAGATATGCACAAATAAGTAATAAATTTTCTTACAGGCTTCACATGGTTTTAAGCCAGCAAACCTTAAAAAAAAAATATTCTGAAATATTATCTTGCATTTTTGCATGCACGCATTGATTTTTTTTCCTTAAGAAAGTTGGTATTCTCCCCAAATTATTAACAATTTTTCACAGAAAAACAGTGGTTCTAGAAAGCAGAAGGAAGACACAATGCATAAAAACATTCTTCAGTGATTCAAGCAGCAGAAGTAGGCAGTTATGCTCTTCACTTTTCATCATGCAATCAGAAGTACTCTTCAGTTTTTCTTACTTCCAAATTTCTGTGTTAACTTTATGCTTGCTCTTCTAGATGCTGGTATTGCTTTCCTCCTCAATTTATCTATCTCATCCTTTACTCTCAGAAAGTCTTTTATTCCACCATATCAAAACAACTGATGGTTACTGATGCGGCAACCAGTTTTCTCCCCCTATTTCACAGATAAAATCGAGACAGTCAGAAAGGAATTACTGTGATGCAAGGACAGAAAAGACATTTTGCTGTCTTGATTTGATACAAAAGCCCTCTGCATTTTTTTCCTGAAGATCAAATAGTTCATTTTAGAAAGAGATTTTTTTTTTGTTTCATAAGTATGATTTTCAAAGGCAGGCGGTTGGCATTGCATTGTTTCATGAAGGTTAGAACACTGTTTGTAAGTGTTATTTTCTCTTGTAGCTCTTTAGAAATATTATTTTAAATGATACATTAATATCTTTATATAAAAAGAGTTTTTAAAGAGCTCATAAGTTTCATATTTCCTAGCAGGAGCATGGTCCTGCTTTATAGACATAAAGACATATATCCTATGGCTATAATAACAACAGAAGAGCATAGAAAGGTAAATTGTGATTATAATAAAATACTTGTGAAAAGTAGATTTCATAATTTTGGTTATAAACTTCACAAAAACACTGAGTATTCAACCCACTTTTTAATGTAGGGACAGTAGTCAACAAAAGCTATCTATTTTATCATGACAGACTTCAGAATTGACAATGAGACATTAACATGTATAGTTTCAAATTCTCAGCCAAAAATACTTAGGTACCTTAATTTTTTTAATTAGTTCAAGTCTACTTTTGATTTATATACATTTATTCCAAAATGATGCTGTTTTTAGCTAAAAGAAAAATATAGTGAATGTATAAGTTCCTTAAGAGCTCCCTGCAGAATTCAGGTTTCTGGACACCAAAATTTAGTTTACAGCAATCATAAGAAATGTTGAGCACTACATGTTCTCTACAAGCATGTCAAGAAAATGTTTTGTCACAGTCACTGCCATCACTTACCATGAAGCATTGATGCTTATTTAAAATGACAGTACTCAGAAATTTGTATGAGCTCTCAGCATTGCTAATGACAGATAAAACCCAGAAGTATTTCATGCACACACTGAATAATGTGACAAAGATGTACTAATAAAGAGGCAGGTTAATACAAAATATATTCAGCTTTTTAATCCAGCTGAATTTTATGTGGAACTAATAAACAAAACAGACCTGATAATTTGAAAGTTTTTTTTTCTGTTCGTCCATTAAGCTATGAACAATAAAATAGTTGCCTAAGGAAGGCCTAAGAAGGTTTCATTTGAATTTAAATGGGTGAAAAAATAGCAGTGCTAAAAAATATTTGTTCCCTGTGTTCTCGCACACCCCCTCCTGTCATCTCCTGATGTCTTCTGATGAATGTTTCAGTGCATTTATCACTCTACACTCTACATCACCCGGAAAACATGGAAACTCTCTTGGGAGTGACATGGGCTAAGTGACAGCCCTGCTGAGCTGTGTTCCTCTTGGATGAGGGACAGCACAACAGGAGTGATCTGGCTTGGAGTAGCCACCACAAAGTGAGAAGCATTTTCACTGGACTACAAAGTCTGTGAGTCTACAAAGACTCACATAAGTTGTAACAATATATTATGCTTGGCAAAAACATCAAAAATCATCTTTGAAAAGTTCTGAAATAGACCTTGAAAGTGTAGGCATGTGTATGTAAAAACAGGGAAAAGAGGGAAGAAGCAATGACAAGATGTCTATGTCCAACCTTTTCTAAAATACGATTAAAAATATAGTTTGCAACTTCAGATGGATTTTAAAGGTTTTTATATTAAAAACGCATCATGTATCACGTGTTAGTACCCAGGTGGCAATGGCAGCACCGGGGTTCTGCCAAGGCAGGCCCTGTGTGGAACAGCTGGGGCTAAATCCCCAGCAAGGATGTCCCTGCAATCCTGGCAGTGCAGGTGTCTGTGCTGTGGCCTGTGGAGCAGGTGGCTGTTCCTTGAATTTGCATCCCAAGGAAAGACCCAAACAGTTATTCTGTTTGTAGCTAATATGCTTCTACACCATTATTTCTCTCAACGAGCCAAATAACATATTCCTGCATATTTTTTATAAAACTTTCTGTGGGAGTTTGTAAAGATGACTATTATACTCCAATAAAGTTATATAAGACATTTTACTCAGGCTGCCATGTGAAAAGAGAAAAGATTGAACCTCTGAGGATTACCCTCTTCAATCCCCCAAAGGCTTAACTATCTACCTGAGTATATTCAGCACTCAGAAAATCATGACAGATAGCTATCTTTTATCCCAGTAACTAAAGACAATCCCCCCTCCTTCCAGAGATGGAAGGAAATTCAAACATTTCTCTTCTACCTTTCATTTTGAAGAACTACCTTTAATTATTCTGTTCTGGAACAGCTTTGGCTACTCTGTGTTTTCCACAGTCAATGGCATTTTGATTCAATTTTATCACACCTCTTAGATTCCAATAGCAAATCAAAGGAAAGCAAGTAAATTCTACATTTGCATATGGGACATTGAGATTTCAGAGAACAGCTGGTTATACTCACCAGTAAATGGATTGTATTCATTTGCAGATGGAAATATTTCTATTTGAGTATGAAGCTCAAACTCACAATTTATTCAGAAAAACTAGGTTACCTACAGTAACTCTTACTGAACTCTCGATTTTAAATAAAGGCCTCACAAAATATTCCTAATGCACAGTAATTTTTTTCCTTGGGTTTGTGTGTTTGTTTTACTACAAGGTAGATAGAAATAAGAAAATTTAAGAGCATGCCATAAAAAGCAGACATATTTACCTTCTAAATGTATTATAAAAGCATCTGAGACTCTTATTTGTTTACCTTTAAAGGAAACAAATAGAAAAGGTTTTCTTCCGTACAAGTTCCATTAAGATGTTAAAAAAGTTACCAAGGATCAGACAATACTACTGAATTATCCACTACAATGTAATCTGAATCTGAAAACATCTGAAGGGAAAAGAGTTTAAATACTAGCGTATTAAAGAGGAAAAATTTAGAGGGGTTTGTTTCTATCTGTGGCAAGAAAATATAGCTCCTGTATACATATCTGTTACAAATTGGAGGTTGAATAAAGAACAGCTGCATCAAAAAGAACAAGTCCCCAAAGGTACAGATTCCTCACAGATTGTACAGGCACTGGGCCATCAAAGAGGAAAGAGTGCTGTATGACATATGATTATGCAAATTCTTGTTTTTCCCAAGTTCTATAAAGGAAATGCAGTTATTTCAGTTCAGTACAAGTGAAATCAGGAACATCATATAAAGACTAGTGAATAAATAGGATAGCATATCTAATTATGATAGTGATTAAATCACTTTAATTAAGATAGCGTTGAAGAGATAAAGTAGATGCAGTCACATTTGACTCGTGTATATTGATACCACTTAAAGAGTGAACAGCTAATGATAAAATACAAGCACAGACTTTGTAACATACAGCCCAATTCCTCATTTAGTATGATTTTTCTGTTCTTAAATGAATGATTTCCAATGCAATTTATTTTCAAATCATTTGAAGACCCCAAGCAATGTTAGCCAGAAATACCCAATGGAATGAAAATGAGTAGCCCAGAAAAGGCTACTACAGTTTATTTTTATTTTTAGATCTTTGTAGAAATACAAAAAAATCCTACATGCACTTCTTATCTTACTTCTGTCACATAATTAAAATGATGATAAAATCCCTTTATCCTCTATGATCCAATTTGTCTGGGTTTGATTTTTTTAAATTATTTTTTAGTGTTGTACAGACAGACTACTGTTCTTCCACAGATAGAAGCCAAATTTAGTGATCCTCAGTAGAAACAAAAGGAAGACTAGTTGCAGGCTACAGTATTTATGTTTGCTCCCATATTTCTTCACATTTCTTGTCTGAGTTCAGGGCAAAAAAAATCAATCAGCTCTGTCAGCTCATTGCTCTCTGATGTAATATTCAGTAACTACTTAATAGTGACTTTCTGTCTTGAGTCCTGACTACATTCTCAGTTAAGTATTGTGCACTTCTGAAGCAGAAGCAGATTAAGCACAATGTATTTGACATTTTCTTCTGTATTAGGTTTATGTGGCAAGGTTTTGACAGTAAAGACAACTGCAAGAGTGACTTCTGTGAGAGGACAGCTGAAGCTGAGCTAATCAGCAATGGTGGTAACTTTTTTTTTTCCGCAAGAAAAGTATTTTTAAGAAAGAGTGAAAATATCTGTAAAACTGTAAAGCTGCTACTAAAGAAGAGTGAGAAAAAGAAGACAGAAACAATTGGGTAGATCCTGAGGTGAGGGGAAAAAGAGAGGGAGAAAAAGTCCACTCAGTGGAGCACGGTTTTCTCTGCAATTCTCAGAGAACATGGCAGTGTTGAGTTGTCTTCTGCAGCCCATGAGGGCCCATGTTGGAGCAGATATCTGCCTTATGTTCAGTGTGAGAGACACCATATGGAGCAGGGAAACAGTGTGGGGAGCAAAGAGTGATGGGGACAACATGTTAAGAACTGTCAACCACCTCTGGTCCTTCCCTGTGTGGCCGGGGGAGGGGGAGAAGGTAGGGTATTTAGGAGTGAAGTTGAGTCTGAGAAGAAGGAGGTAAAGGTGTTTTTGGTTGCGTTTTTGTTTTTCATGACTCTATTATTAACTGAAATTAAACTAATTTCCCCAAGCTGAATCTTTTTAATCCAAAACAACACAAAATCTCCATGTCTTTCGAAAATCCATGAACTTTTTCACTGTATTTTCTCCCCCTGTTGAGGAGGGGGAATTAACAGAGCAGGTTGGAAGGCAGCCAATCCACCACAGCTTTCTTTGAACCAAGACACAGAAATTCTGGTGACACTACACAAGCTTTCATTAACACTGTAATGCCACTAATTATAAACAGTAGACAACCCCAAAAACAAAGAGAAACTTGTGGGATAGTTGTGCAAACAAGGTACAGGGAAGCACGCACTTACTAATATCTGCAAGATCAGAACCAAGGATGAGTGAAAAAATAGGTGGTAAAATGTTCTGTAGAGGGTTGTCTGGGGTAGCCAGAATGATCCTGCAGAACAGAGCTGGAAAATGATTGACAAATTACTCCAGAATGAGTACTGCTTCAAATAGATTAAGATAAGCTATGTCAGAAGGAGATAGATTCTGCTTATATTTCTCTGTAGGAAACTGAAGAACATAAACCAATTAAACTGGAAAAGTGGGGACTAAAGTAATAGCCCAGCCTCATTACTTTTATCTCCACATCTAAACTCACCAATGACCACAGCCATCACAGTTAATTTATGGCAACAACTCCCTGAAGTAGTGTACCCCTATGTCATTGTGGACAAAGTCTTAAAGGACTTATTGTATTCTATAGGTAATGGCAATAATGGATACTGCATAGGAACTAATTATTAGCAGTATTAATATTATTAAGTAGCAGTATTAATAGCAATAACTGGTCTCCAGGTTTCAGCATGGGATCTAGCTGTTCCTATGAAGTGCATAGTGTTGGGAAAATATCCTTATTTCTGTTATAGCTCTCTAACTGCTTGTGTTTTGGTGATATAGCTCCTTGGTTCCCGAGTGTCAGATATAGTGAAAAAGGATCTGAAAAGCAAAGCAGATGTGTAATGTTACCCTGCAATAGAGCAAACATGCTACAAGGAATACAATATATCTTTTCTCTTAACATTAAGCATGCACTGTCTGCTTTAGTTCTTCTCACAAGCAAATCTCATTGAGCTTTAGAACATGTTATATCGGGAAAAAATCGTACTCTATTGAAATTCATTTAATTGAGAGCATGAGGAGGTCTCTTCTGTAGAGAACAGGATGTGCCACTCATATTACTGAAAAACTCCAAGCAGAGTTTTTCAGTTGCAGCCCCTCTTTACTCAGGGTCTAACACCATTTATGATCTTTACCAGAGCTGTACCACAGATCCTGCTGCAGTAGATGAATTGTCTACTTGTCAGAGACATAGTTACTAATGAAAAAAAGTCCTCTACTTCATCCTTTTGAGCACTACCTCATTTAAATAACTGTCTTCCATCAGATATATTAAAGTTAGATAAAGGACAGGTAATGTGTCAGTACTTGCTGAACAGAGTCTAAAAGTCAGTGTGCTAATATTGGCTGGGGCAGAGTTAATTTCATTCACAGTGGCTGGTGTGAGGATGTGTTTTGTACTTGCACAGAACACAGGGTGGATAACACAGAGATGTTTTTGTTGTTGCTTGAGGAGGGCTTCCACACACCCAAGGCCTTTCTGCTTTTGGTGTTGTCACAATAGTGAGTGAGTTGGGGCTGCTTGGGAGATTGGCAGGAGACACAGCTGGGACTGGTGACCCAAACTGACCAGAAGGATATTCTGTATCATATATTATGCTCAATATATAACGTGTGGGGAAGAAGCAGGAAAGGGGGAGCTGTTGGAGTGATGCTCTTTGTCTTCCCAAACCACTATTACGCATGAGGGGCCCCTGCTCTCCTGGAGACGGCTGAACACTTGCCTGCCCATGAGATGCAGTGAATTAACTCCTTGTTTTGCTTTGCTTGTGCACATGGCTTCTGCTTTCTTTCCTAGACCATTTTTACCTCCACCCAGGAGTTCTCTAGTTTTTACCTTTCTGATTCTCTCCAAGTACTACTGGTGGGATAGTGAGTGAGTGGCTGCTTGGGGTTTGGTTACACTGTAGGATGGGGTTAAACCACCAGGGTTTTATTTCCAGAAGATCAAGCTAGCCCTTAAATTTAAGGTAGAAATGTCTTCCATTGTTAAACATGAACAAGGTATATGGGTATAGAAATGCTAAAACAGTTTTATTTAAGAGAAATAGAGGATCTATCTTTTTTGTGGTAGTAATATTATCACAGATAATGCCATATTATTGAAGAAATTGGTCAATATTTATGGGAATCCTAGCTAAATCAAAAAATCAGAATAATGCTGAAATATTTAGGATATCATATTATGTAAGATATCTGTACTTCTATTCAGTAGATATGTATACATTCTTGTAATAGCAAAGACTAAGAAGTACTGATGTATCTCTTTCCTACATGCAGCAGTTCTTATGCTTCGTCCTCATCTGCCATCAACCATCTAATCAGAGATGTCATTAGGAAGTGCAGTTGCCTTATCTTATATGATGAGAAGAAGTATCCTTATGTTCCAAAAAACTCCACCAACTCCACCCCCCAACCTCAAAAGCATAGAAAACTTATAAAACTTATAAAAACATTCCCCAAAGCCTGAGAAGTTTTTATAAACTACCGGGATATACAAGGATAAGCCTACTTTGATTAGCCCACCAGTTTTCCAAGTGGTTTACTGATCCTAGGGTGGCTAATATTTCTTTCACAGCTCAATATGATGTCTCAGCTGGCAGTCTTTGTAAATTAAGCACAAACTAGTTACTAGCTGATGAGCACAAAGATGATGGTGGTGCCAGTAAGGAAGAGTGAAACTCTAAGTAAAACTGAACAAACACTGACTAAAAGGTAGGAGAACGAGTACAAAGAAAACTAAGTAGGGTGCCTAACATGAAACTGCCTGGAGTCTGATAGATGCAGAAATTTGCCCTTAACTTGGAAGAATAATCACTGTCTACGGGTTAGAGTAGGAAGCATATAAAAAAAGTCTTCTGTCATAAAAGTTAAGATGAAGAAATAAAATAGTACTATACTTCTGTATGGTTTTGTCTTCATTACCAAAAATAAAGGGGAATGATACCTTTAAATAACCTAACATTAAAAAGTACAAATCTCTGAACCACTGATAAATGCCATTAAAATTACTCTAAAGTTAAAATTTCACACCACATCCTACCAACTCCCAAGTATTTGAAATGGAGTGTCACTGCCACAGACAAGACTGCAAAACATTTTTTTGAGGATAGCTTTATCCTATTTTGCCTCATAGTTTTCTTGTCTCAGCCTACTCATTACTCCTTTCCACTGCTGGGATGAATATAGATAGGAAAAATTACATTTCTTACAAAACTTTATTATTATATTTAACATCCAATGAATAACATGACTGTACTTTCCTGCATTGAAAGTTCCATTTATTCTCTAGAAGAATGCTCTAATGCCTTGCCTTCCAAAATGAAATGTATGTTTTCACAAATTGTTTGGCTTGTTGATTAGTTTAGTACAAATATCAGGCATAGTTAGACTACACACATCTTAACTGTACCTAGTGATTAATTTCAATGTATTCCTTTATGTACTGCATTCTCTGCAGGAGTTAGTGATCAAGAGCTTATCCAAATACTATCAGAGATACAGCAAAACAGTTCATTTAATGAAATACTTTGCTGTCATTTCATACTCAGGTTCTCCACTGCATGTTTTCCTTATATGTGCGTCTTTATAATTTATATTTCTTTCTTCATACATTCAGAGAATATGAATCCTCCTACTTCATCTCTTAAAAGAGGTTGGAAGTATTGATGTTAGATGCCGTCTGCTTCTTTGCTCCAAAATCTCTAGAACACTGGGTTCAGAGCAATACTAGGCAAACTTTATGATTTTATCTTGTGTTAAATAGTATTATTTTGTTCATGAAGCTTTAGAATAGTCACAGATTAATGATATAGATAACTGCTGTAAAATAAAAATATAAAGATAACAAGCTAAGTTTGTGCTGAAATTTCATTCAGCTTATAGCAACATCAAACATCAGAACACTCATCAAAATAGAATTTACATCCTAAATATATCAAGTGTCTGATAAGACAAAAGAAGGTAAACAGAGCTGGCCTGAAAGTGAGAAAAGTAAGAGTTAGAAAAATAACAGATTAGCTTTTACCACCAAAACCCAGTAACCAAGAAGTGTGAATTTATGGTAAAGGATATGCTGTTAAGTAATTTCAAATATATCAAGTTCAGCAGACCAGCTTACTGATACAAATTAAACTGGTAATACATAAAAAAACCCCAAGAAATAAAAAGTACTGAGAATTGTTATGAGGAAGACCATCTAACAGAAGTCTGAAATTCAGACAGATCTGCAAATTTCTGCCAGCTCTAACTGCATGATTGCAGGTAACAAACATAATGCCACTCATGATCCACACATGAAACATATTTATACTGGAGGGTCATAGACAAATCAAGCCCAGCAACTGAAATAGTAACAAAAAAATGTTTGAAGAATTTTGAAATACTTTGGGTTCAGAACACAGAGCCCACTCTCTTACAGAGAATGCTTGAGAGGGGTCCTTAGAGGATAAAAAGGTTATGTCTGGCAGAATGGTTACTTGATGGGGTGAGGGGATTCTGTCCATTGATGCACTAAAAAAAACAAAACCTGTAATGTAATACAAATTAAGATAACACTCTAGATCACTTTTATTGTCTTGTGGGAAGGATTGCAGTTATCTATGGGTGCAAAATGATCTGAATTAGAAAACAAGAGAAGAAGTATTTTTTCCCTAATGACTGAAAACAATGTAAGCAGACTCAAGTATTTCCCTTCCAATTCAAAGATGATAGTTTGCAAAAGACATCTAAGGATTCAGAAAACCCTGATCAAAAAATGCTCCACAAGAATATGAAAGTAAATATCAAGCACATGAGTATTTATTCCTGTGGTTTACTAAATTGCCTCTAAAGATATGATTTTTAAAATTGTTATTTAGGCAAGAAGGGATTTATTTAAGTAGTCTTAAGAAGTAATATATTAAATCTCAATAGTTTCAAGCTAAGAACTAACCTCTAAACTTCTGACCTAGTGGAATTCTGTCATTAAATGATTCATTGGTACCTACTAAAGCAGAAGTTATTAAAATGCCTTTTTTTTCCCTTTTTAATTTCTTAACTTGCCCATTATATACAAATTACATATATTAATCCAGAGAACAGGACTGCTTTCATCTTTCTTCAAGCCTATGACACATATGGGAAAGGATTCCATTCTGGATGATTGGGAGTGTGCAGTATTGTCTACAAGCCATAAAATTACATATTTTTATACATAACAAACCATAATAAAACATTTTGTTGTTGTTTGTTTGTGTACTGAGAGCTGATCTCCTCAGTCTGAATATGTATGAAGTACTGCTGTACGCCGTGTTTAGGTTATATGATAAGACAAAACAGAAAACAGGTGAAGATAGATAGAAACCAAGCACAGAAAAACTGGAGTTTGCAGTGTGTATTAAAAATCGGAGTTCAAAGGTTCTACATACTGATGAATTTTCAATAGCAGCTTGCACAGACCTTTGAGGACTTTATTGACTTGGCTTGTCCTTTTGAACCAGCCCACCATCACTATTTCCAGCATAAATAATGATAACAAATATTCCTCACATTGCTTATAAATAAACATACCGTTCCTGAGACTGGCAATTCTCTTATTAGCTCTGTGGTTTTGTCATTGAACTCTTAACAGAAGCAGGCTCCCTTAAACAGCCCTCTAGAAACCACAGCTTAATTTATTCTAACAAAAACCATTAAACCTTTATCAATTAACTGCTTAAGCATTGTTTCTTATAAAACTATATAGTACCTCTTCTGGCCCAAAATATTCTATACAGTGGTGTTATCACTCTCTTTCCAGTACTAAACAGGTATTACTTATCTGCTTGACTAATATTTAAATATGAGGCAAGCAGGAACTGTAAAATACCCAGCTAAGCATAGGAGCTAAAATAAATGCAAAATAAATGCAACTTCCACAACTAAAAAGGGTTGACGTACAACAGATAAAATATGTTAAATGATGCTATAAACAGATGCTTTTCAGCTTCCATTTCTGTAAAGAGGGCACTAAGTTCTACATGAAGTGCCAGAATAATCAAACTGTTTACTCAAGTAAAAAGCACATATAACATACACATGGTTACTTCTTGCTGTTTCCTATAGAAGCTGAATATTCCCTGTAGTCTTAACTGAAAAAAAGTAATTAATTATAAAATAAATTCTCATTTTGATGGAGAACAGCAAGACATAAACCAGACTGGTGTTTTTGCCCAGCTTTTTAAAGATAGTTGGATAATAAGAAACAACTTACAATTTTCTTCTTTTCTACCATGGCTGTTACAATCTCATTGCAGAATATGGAAGCATAACCTTTATTCTTTTGAAGTCAGTTTAAAATGAAAGCATGAAAGAGTGAATGGAGAGCCCACATGATACAGAAAACTGAATTTTTGAAAGGGGTTCTTGACATAAATCTCTTCTTATATTGCAGTAAATATTTATATTGAGGTGACAATTCAGGGGTAGTTTTTAAGATCACAGATGCTTAAAACTGTTAGAGGTTGGAAATCATTAAAAGCTTAACAGTGTAAGTTGTATACAGGAGAAATACGAAGCCAACTGTTTTTCTGTTGCTAAAACCACAAAAACAAAGTAAAAACAGAGGCAATATGGATTTTTCAACTGTTATTTTTTGAGAAAAATTACATGATGCCCAGTGTTAAAAATGTAGGTGTGGTTTCAGAGGTACAGACCAAAACCACATCAAAATCTCTTACTCCCATATAGTAAACTGTATTTTCTATGAACATCCTTTCAGAAACGTATTAAGGGCCTTACAGGTAATCTGGATAATCGTTTTTGGTTGAAAGATTAAAATGAAATGGGGTAAAATTAAAACTGAGCTTTAATGCCATCTTCTCTGAAGTGAAAATTATATCAATGAAAAATTTGACCAAAGCTGAACACAGTGAAGGATGAAATACTACTGGGCATTCGGTTTGAGAGTGGCTTTGATTAATAAAGATTCATCTTTCACTTTTCAAAGGGTAAAAATTCAGAAGAATAGAACTATTCAAACTGCCATAGAAGGTCTCAAGCAATCAGAAGGAGTGTTAGAATAAGAACTTTCAAGACTATTATGGAGTGGGAAAAAAAATAAATAGAAATTACAGAGTAGGATAATATTTTTGCTCTACCCACAAACTAACTTTCTGTATTTATAAAATTAAACAGCTTGCTAGTGATCCAGTGGCCACTAGATGTCAACAGAGTCTAACATACCTAAGTTTAGCTTTTAAATGAGATGCAAAGCAATAGACTTGAAGCTATATTTGTTACACACGTTTTTATTGATGTATGCTGACGTAAATGTATACTACTTGGCTCCATATAAAATGCAATACAATCCAGTGCAAAATCCAATCTACTTAATGTAGTGGCAGAATGGTAATAATCCACACACATCCACATTTCGAAGTTCATAAAGGCACATGTTGCAACTCACGTTGCAAATATAATTTTTGAGGTATCTTCTAAGCTTCCAGCAGGTGTCAAAATAGGCTGATCTTCCTTGCCGGGATAGCTAGTGAACCATACCCCATGCTCACATTCAACTGGGAAAAGGTTTAAATTATTCTTTCTCTTCCTACTTTAAGATCTGTGCAGTTTTATACAATAGTCATTGAGAAGAGATTTGCTATGACATACATAGTGTATGCAAATGGACACTTTCAGTTTCTGTGTTCTTTTTCTTGGGCACCTTGCTTCTTTATGACATGTGTGTGTCTCTGAGAGAAAGGGATGAAGCATATTTTTACTTCTGTGCTAATCAGGGAAACTGGGAGGAAAAGAAATAGAATTTTCCCCATAGGAAGAAAAAAATAAAAAAGCAGAGCACTCCTTCATTCTGACAGGAAAGAAGAGGCTCAAGCTCACACTGCTGAGAACTAGAAAATTAATGACCCTTTTTCTCTTTGAAGTTCATTGGCCTAAATATCAAGATGAGCAAATAGTCTGATGACATTCTCTCACTCGCAGCTGCACCAATTTAAGCCATAACAAACCACTCCAGATCTACCTGATGTTAACAGATGCCACAAGTGTTTATTAACTAAAATTAGGCGGACACAAAGACTACCCAGTATCTGTCTTATCTCCCTCCACTTTTTGATGATATCTTTTTAAATCATGAAGATTATGAACAAAACTATTCCATCCTATAACACATTGAATTAAAGACTGGCAGATTTTCCTATCTGGAACTCAGTATTTTATAGCAACTTTTAACCATGCTGTTACTAAAAAGAAGACTTAGAAGAATTTTGTAATACTTCTACAACAGGCATTATGATTCTGGTAGTCAACCAAGTATTCATACCACAACTGTTTCAAAGAAGAACTGAGTAGAAACCCTGGGATCCAAATTGCCTAAATGTTATCAATTCAGTTCAAAAATTTCATGGTATATTATGCTTTATTTTAGTTGCAAAAATATTAACATATCCATACTTTACATTTACTTCTGAAGAGCTTAGTCCTCAATTTTTAAAGACAACTAGGAATGATAGGCTGTGTAAACAAAAGCACATTTGAAACTTTCAAACAATGAATGAAAATGCGAGTATCAGATTTCTTTCCTTATAGACTTTGGAATAGTGAGATATGATATCTTTTCAGATGAACTTCAGATGAGTACACTTCAGAGGAAACTCCTCTCTTGCTTTCCTGAGTTGTTTCAGCATATATTCTGATTAATAAGATTTCTTTGGAGAAGCAACACATGCAAGTATGGAAGAATCCTCACAACTCTAGGGCAGATATCAGGAAAAAACATCCCATAACCTAGAAGAGACAAAACAACAAAATTACTTAAAATCTAATGAGCCATTTGTTTTCTTCTCTTATAATAATTGTTGGTGAAGTTTTAAACCAGATAAGTCTCACTCATCTATTACAGCTTTTAAAACCTCAATTTGCTCCATAGAGCCCACCAGTATTCAGTAATCTGTCCAAAGTTATTTTTGCTATGATCATCATAACATAAAAGGCAGCCACACTGACTTTCTTCTCCTATACTGCTCTGAGCTCACACTGTGTGGTCTTTGCTCTTTGGTCCATTTTATCTCTGGTAAAGTAAAAACAAACAGTCTTTCTGCTCCCCACTCAAGACAGAATAATTTGCTCTGGCATTCTACTGATATGCATTCAGAGGACATTTCCATGTACAATTATTTGAAATTAATGCAAAGCATCAGATTTTGAAAGCTTGGACTAAAATTTCTAAGACAAAAAAACCCCTACAATTTGAAACCTCCTCAGTTATGAACACAGTCAGTTAATTTACTAACAAGGTGTTCTTTAAGGAGTTCAAACGACTTTGTGAGGCTTTGGATTTTCTCCAGTTAAAACTGAAGATGAAGTTGCATGAAAATTGTACCGCAAGATTACAAGTACCAAAAGTTGTAAAAAAACAATAAAAGAAGTTACACATGAAGTAAAATATCTCCAAGCTAAAGGAATATGGAACTTCTCATTGCAATGCATATACTTTAGCAACCTTGAGGGTGATGGTTTCAATAAACAGAAGCAGCTTCTGAGAATACATATTGATTCTACAAGAGATAACACTGATAATTATAACACAAGATACTTCCTTCCCAAAAAGGAAATTGGAAAATGTGACAGAGAGGGAGAAAATCAAATCCAAGAAAAACAAACAAACATCCCCAAAAGCCTTTTAAAAGTGAACAGTAGGAAGAATGAACCTATTTAAGAGGCTCAAAGATGATGACAGGGACTGGAAGAAGAAAAAAAGATAGCAGCCATGAAAAGCAGTGGTTATTGCAGCAGCTGGTATTTTCTAAAGGTAACAGAACATTGATCTTTTCATGACAATCCTGTGAATATTGAGAGTTACAATCAGCATCTCCTATGTGCAAATACTCCTGTGCCAGAAGAAGACTTTTATTCCAAATGGAAGGGCAAACCAGTCAGTAATGTAGATTCTGCTTCAGAGGCAGCTGTAACACCTAGAAAAGAGGGCCTTCTTGTTGGCTTGAAATTCAATTGGTCTTAACTCTTACATTGTAACACAGCTGGTCAGAGCTCTGGAAGGCTGTGAAACGAAGATCCATTGATAAACAAACGTACACATTTGTAAATATATACATATATAGATATATACATACTTGTAGATATATTTTTCCAGTAAACCATCTCCTTAGAGAAAAGACCCTACACAGGGTTGATAAACTTACATCCCAAGGCATAATTTCCATCTTCAACCAGTCACAGACAACTGTTCTGTTATATACGTTTAAACACAGAGGAAAAAGCAGAGTGGACTAAAAATTTCTCTGCTACATCCATAATAAAGGCTAAGCTCTGTAAATTCTGTCTGCTGTTTAATTGTCTCTCTCTAAATCACTAGACTGTATGTGATTTTTTACTTGCTGTATTTAATTTCTGAATGACCAAGGCTGGCAGATCAGCTTTCATTTTTATTTGTGCTAACGATTTTATGCATGCATGTGTGCATATCAGTCAACCCATAAAGTAATTGGGACAAAGGCATTATTATTTTAATTGTATTGTAAAAGGCTAATTTTATAGTCATGTAAAACTGCTGGATTTCTTAAACAGCCATACAGCATTGCACAATCTCTAGCAATTAGCTTCATCAGGCAATAAATCTTTCATCAGCAAAATGGTACACAGTACCAGGAATGCAGCACTGGAGAACAATTAGATGACATATATGGTGCAGGCGAAAAAAAAAAGAAACTTATTTCTGCTACAAATCCAAAGCAAGCTCATAAAAATCAAGGCATTTACTCCAGTCTGTCTGAGAACTCCACAGTGAATCTTTTAACCTGTGCAGTGTCTATAAATATCCTGCATTTTTAATTCTAGGAATGGTAAGAGAAATATGAGTAAGAATACTTAGGTTTTTCACCTGTGTTCATGGTCCCAGTGCATGTGAACCACAAAATACCGCAGGCAGATTGCCAGAAGGTAGTAAAAAAATTTCTCCCCATTGCTTCTTGCTATCAACAAATAGGTCTCAAACAGATCTAGACAGCCCCCCAAGAAGAAAACTTTTGACATCTTAGTGCACATCACATGGAGAGGTAATGCAGTCATATCAGCAGAAAACACCTGTCTGACATAAAAAGCCATTCAGACTGGCATAAGGTCTGATAAAACTTCCATAATAACAAATTAGAATTCTTACAGCATAGAAAAAATTCCTCTTCTCAACCCCTGTTCTTCTCAAACCGTCAGTTTTTGGGCTGTGATTTTTCCTGTAAGGCTGTCTGAAAATTATCTCATAAAGTTATGCAACTGCTTTATTCTAATAGGTCTCTTGATGCAAAAGTTACATTGACAAGGGACCTCCACACCTAGCAAAAGAAAAAAAAAACCTACCCATATTCAAGTTACGCTGGACATCTTCGAGTTTGCAGGCCAGCAGGATAATATCATACAATCAGGTTTCATTTCCTTTTCCTATGTTAAAAATCTTAGAAAATTGGGTTGCGTAGTCATCACACCTCATTTTTGGTACTCATTATTTTCAAAGAATAAGACCAGCTTTTTCTCCCTCCTAGTCCCCATCCTTCTTTTTCTAAAAGCTACAGGGAAAAAAAAAAAGTTTTAAGGTGAAAGGCATGAAAGACTAGTTGTCAACAGGCTAAGGTTGTCTCACTGTCTCTTACTCATTATTTATCTGTCACTGAGAGACTAAACCAGAAACACAGGCATGAAACTGCTCAATCTGATACACTCATTTTTATGTTTATAAAGAACAGTATGAGGAAACACAATCAAAATGAGTTCTTCTACACAGCATTGGATATACAGTAATTTCACTTTTATGAGCCGCACCTTTTTGACTGAGTTTTTGACCTGACCCCGGAAGTGCGGCTTTTCACCTGATGTGGCTTATATTTGGACAAATTCCGGTGAAAGGACAACCCAGAAGTGCGAGACGGGCCAGCCCGAGGTGGGGCAGAGCCGGAGCTGCTGCTGCGGAGGTGGGGGCAACCTCTC